>JAMZAV010000243.1:0-600000 GCA_024449915.1 Sweltsa coloradensis | reverse complement strand
CTCTAAACTAAAGCAGCAAGACTAAACTACTTTTTCCCTCTGTCTGTTCAACCTAAATCCTTATGAACTACTATAATTCAGAAAATGCAAAACACTTTTTCTTTGCCACCCAGATACCATCTGGAAACAACACAAAGTTTGAGCGACAATAATTAGAAGCACTAAAATTGTGATGCAAGTTAGCCATATTTCTGCACATGTATTCACGCCGATTGTACGGTATGTCAAAATTAATATCTGTATGACTAGTTGTAGATTGACTTAATGCGCTGTATTATGCGATACATATATGCAGGCAAAATATCATTCACGAGGCAATCAACTATTCTACCTAATATTGACGTCTTGTGTAACCCCACACGTTTTGCTCAGTATGCAATCAATATCATGCCGAATTTCAGAAGTTGGAGGCCTACTGAGTGAAATATTGCCAATACAATCAATTAAAGTTTCACATTGTTTATATGAATGGTTGGTTTTTGATTGTGTAATTACTAATTCCTAATCCCTGTAGCACTGCCACTGCTCCTTCCCCATTGAAACTCGGTGTTCATGCAGCCAGGGGCGATGGGAACTTGACAAATTATTATGAAAACTTAAAATGAGTGCAGAATGTATGCCATACACTGAGTGCGCTCAAGTTAGTTCTGTCCAACACTCCAACAACATAACAATAGCAAGAATTGAATTGTGTCTAAATTTTGAAATGTTTGCAATTTAAGCCAACAGTGATAGTATAGTGATAGTGTGATTACTTGAAACTTATTTTTAATAACTGGTGTTGGATTGTCAAAAATTTGTAGTTAGGCCTACTACTTTGTCTAAGTCGTAATCATTTTACAGCTATCTGTAAAGAAAATCAGAGCTACTACTTACTATACTATACATAATGCTCAAATGTTAATTGTAAGAATGTGAATAAATAAGTAATCCATAATGAATGATGTTCCAATAAAGTTTATTTTAGCAAAATGTGTAGAAAAGATTTCAAGGACAAAACAAAATCAATCTGATGAATGTATTGTTGAATTTTATTATCTTTGCAGATTTTGATTATGGTTTGTCCTTGAATTCAAGGAAGCTTGAACGAACCATTGAACCGTCTAATGCACGCTTTAGGAATTCCGAGTACTTTTGAGAAGCCAGATATTGAAATCTGTGGTAAAACCTAAAACCCTTGGAGTTAAGTTCCCGGGGTTGCAAACACTTACTGAGCGAGGCATTGCTGACTTTGTTGTGGTCGACCTGTCCCCTGAGCGCTCGTAGTTTCCTGAGCTTCTGCTCCTGAGCCTCCACTCGATCGCGGAGTCTCCTCAACCTCTCGTTCTCGGAGGCGACCTGGTGGGCCCGCGCCTCCTGGTGCTTGAGAAACCGAAGTCGCTGCTCCTTGGCAACCAACAGCTGGTGCTGGGAGTCGATCTGGTGCTGCTGTCTGGTGGCCATATCCTGCAGCTCGCCCAGCGTTAGCTCCACTCCGTCACTCGGCTACAACAAACACAACACCACGGATTAGAAGCGTTTTCAAAATTGGGAAACCAGAATATAATGTGAGATACAGTTTTCAAAGGGAATCCGCGTAAATTTATGCGTAAAATAAGAAGGCATTATCATTCCTTTGCTTTACACATTTCATAACTAGGAAAACGCTTAAGTCCCGCCGCGTTGATGGATGAGCGTAATTGGTGCATTGAGGGAAATATAGATTTTTCACAAAAAACATACATTTTCAAACAATGCAAAGGGGAAAAATCATATTTATCAAACAAAAATTATAAAATCCGTCTTAGCAATGTTTAGATGTATTGTTTTTTAATCTTAGACACCTTTCACTTTAAAAAAAAAAAAAATTGTAAAAGCCTTAGCAATATCTCGGCATCATAGCAAAATCGTAAAATTGCAATTATTAAGAGAAATAATTGTTCGATTGCGCTTAAATTTCACACGAATATAATAATTTATAAAATTAAGGTTCTGTGAAAAAACCATCACAATTGGATAAAGCATGTAGGTGTTATAAGTCGAAGAATGTTAAAAAAAAAATTAAAATCGTAAAATTGCAATTTTCATAAGAAATAATTTTTCGATTGTGCTCAAATTTCACATGAATATATTAATTCATAAAATTAAGGTTCTGTAAAAAAATCATTACAGTCGGATAAAGCATGTAGGTGTTATAAGTCGAAGAATTTTTTTAAAAATCGAAAAAAAGTAAAATTGCGATTTTCATGAGAAATAATCTTTTGATCGATTTTTCGAATCGTGCAGTTCTAAGTTCAGAGATTTCGAAGGCCTCATTAAAATTTCATCGCAATTGGATTATTTGTTTAGCCGGAATCGTGTTAACAAACACACAAAAATACACACAGAAAACAAAAAGAAAAACGAAAAAAAATCGAAAAATTGCTATTTTCATGAGAAATAATCTTTGATTGCGCCCAAAAACGTGGCAGTTCTAAACCCAAAGATTTCAAAGGCCTCCAGAAAATTTTATCGAAATTGGAGTATCGGTTTATCTGGAATCGTGTTAACAAACACACAAAAATACAAACAGAAAAAAACAAGAAAATAAAAAAAAATCGTAAAATTGAGATTTTCACGAGAAATAATTTTTCGATCGATTTTTCGAAACGTGCAGTTCTAAGTTCAGAGATTTCAAAGGCCTCCACAAAATTTCATCGCAATTGGATTATTGGTTTAGCCGGAATCGTGTGGACAAACACACAAAAATACAAAAAGGAAAAAAAAAACAAAAAAAAACAAAACATTCCGGATTTTTTTCGCCAGTGTAGTAGAATGAAATCTTCGCTTCGCTCGCTACGCTCATCCAGTAATATTCACATTTGTTTGGTGTTCTTACTACTTACTATAGTGAATTCACCATTTTCTGAATTTTGCATGGAACAAGCTATACTGGCCTGTATTCAGCAATATTTACTGTTACTTGCTGAAGAATTGAATGTTTAACACAACAATTTTATACCATTTAGAATAGTATTGAATAAGTTATTTATAGTTTTAAGTCTTTTACTGCTGTGGTTAGTTATTATGTGTATGCCTAACTAAATAATTACATGTATTTATTTTGCTATACTTTGGCATTATAACAATAAAGATAACAAAAATTAAGTTGATTTAATCTTTATTTTATTTATTTATTTAATATCTATATCCTATTCAGTTTATTTTTCAGTCTTTATTACCTGTGGTAGTTTCTTTAACCATAGCAGATGCAGCACACAAGTTACTATACCTTTGGCAAGAGATTGTTCCAAATTTGTAGAACAAACATACAACTGACCCTATTATTCTTAGATTTAATATATTCACAGTTTGGAGGAAGTTTGAAGAGGGGGGGGGGTCACAACTTTCTCTTTGGGCAAATAAAAACCGAAGCTTCAGGCTCACATATCAAATGCCAACATTAAAGTAATTTACTTCCATTATGTAAGCCATAAAAACACAGTCATTTTACATGTGAATTAGGCCTATTACTTCACCTCATAAATAAAATTGAAATTACCGGTATCTAAAATGTTAAATGTTTCATCTATGAGCTAAGGCTTAGCTAACAAGCAAACTCAAGCTACTGGAACTCCTTACCACTAAAAGTAACAATTTCATATTTTCTTGATTGATGATAGCAGTATTTACATATTTACATTTTGAAACTGAATGCTCAAGAAGTATTTTACAAGATTTGTCAACAGATAAGGAAAATATCTTGCGGAAAGGGAAATACACACATGATTTTGAAATTACTAAGCTGGTGAAAGCACAATAGAACAAGGCATTCTGTGCAAGGTTCATATTTGAGTAGTGTGTCCTTTATGTTATGTTGTCGGTTATAACCCCTCAGGCACAATTATGAATTTATGATATAATCAGAAATAATTATAACAAATTAGCATGAATAATTATTCAGAGTATTTTTATTTTATTTTAAAATGCTATTAACACACTGGACAGAAAATATAAGTTATGAAGACACAAGAGCAGGTGGATCAATAACTCAACTCCCATTATCGAAATTAACCAGTATTTTCATTTTGAATTATTTATCACTGGCGTTTATAAGGGTCATTTTTGTTAAAATGTAGCCTACCATATTACATTATTAGACCCTATTGATCGACCGTCTTTGGGTCCAATGGATCATTTTTTTTGTTTTTATTGTAACAGTACTTGGGACAGCGACCTACTTATAATATATAATAGATTTCCAAGAATTAGTAAATGAAATAGATAGAATATGTAAATAAATCCGAGTTGGAGTCTACCCACTCAAGTCACAGAACTGATTTGATGTGGGGTATTTTAATTTGAAGTGGACCAAGCCAGCCTTGTCGGCGCCCACGTCCTCGTCGAGGAAACTACGGTCAATCAGAGATTGGTATTTAAAATAGGAAATATAGCGACCATGTGGCTGGGCACGATTCACCCGCGGGCAATGCCAGAACTAACCAGGCAAATTCAGAACAACGTTATACTATATAATGTTTACGTGCTTCGTTATAACGACTAATTAAAGACTAATTAACGATTAATTAACGCCTTCATCTACCACACCAATCCACATAAATAAGCAAATATGTATTTGCAATTGCAATGTCAGCTTCCCCCCCCCCCCTTGTTATTATCAGATTTGAGATTCGGTCGGTCTACGATCAAATTTGTATACAAATAAAAATTAACACAAAAATAAAAATGTTAGTAATAATCAAATAGGCCTAGTAGAATTAAAATATATTTCACATATTTTAAAATGTGTGTAGGTAACTATGTGTTGTGTTGTGTGTATGTTATTTGAGACGCGTGACCGCCATTAATTAAATAAATTGAGACGAGTGCGTGTCTAAGCTAGTTAAAATTAAATAATCATCTGTAATTACATGTTGCTTGGAGACAGCTGTAGCACTTAGACCTCAATTTCCACCTTCGTCGGCTCATTGAAAATGATTATTGATTTGCAATTGCAATTTGCAATATTGAAAGATTACCACTTTATCCTACTGTTCTTTACGTCGAGCAATACGCACAACAAACATTTACTACAACCTTTACAATCGCCCTCCAGAGTCCAGAACATTATTTACGTTATTTGTTCACAATAGTTTTAAATTCGGGACCAGTTTTTTTTAGTTTTTTTTTTTTTAATTTAGGTCGGCAACAAATTTATTTTATTTTATACTCGTATGCAAGTGCGACGTAATGTTATGTAGAGCTCTCAATATGGTTTTCCATTGACTATTAACTAATTCTTCCGTCGTCGTAGCCGTCCACGGTGGCTTTTATGATAGGGACACTGGTCCGGAGCATATATCACCATGGGGACGCGGGTTCGAATTCCGCACAATGCATGGCCCTTATGAGTGTTTTGTATTGCCTTCCACCCTCATCGTCTCGAATAGCAATAGTGTAAAATAAATAAAATAGGCCTAAATAAATCCGTATTTAGAGTCTGCCCACTCAGACACACAACTGATTTTCAGTAGGGGACAGTAAACCAAAGTGACCAAGCCAACCCTGCAGGCCCCGACGCAATCGAAGAGTGAGCGATAACCAACCAAAGATCGATATTTTTGATAGGAAATATAGCAATCAGTGGTATGGACAGTGTGAACACCCGCGAATCAACGCCAGAATCAATAAGGCCGATTCAGAACAACTTTAAATTTATTATGTGCCTCGTTGCTAGGACGGTTCTAAAGTCACCGTTTACAAATTCATAAGAATAGAACTGATGGACGTCCAAATCAGAAGTTAAAAAACTTCGGACTTTAGTAGAGGAAATCGAACCCTGGACCTTCTGCATTGGAAGCAGGTAGGCTAACCACAAGACCAACGAGCCAAATCAAATCATCAAATGATTTCATCGTCGTCGCTGATGGCCAACGACGAGTCAATGACACTCTCTCAGAGTCGGGCTACGAGCCTATAGGTGTATAGGTTCCTTCTATTCCTCGACAGCTCCTAGTATACAATCGAGTCCTTGTTTAGAGGAGTCGTTTTGATTGATTTGCCACAATAAACTTATCTCGGTTTTAATTTAACCGCCTTCAATCAAGGAACTTCGGGTTATCAATGACTTGATTTAATTAGCCTGTCATGCCGCATGCGGCTAATATCAACCAGCATCTAGTAATTAAAGTGGGTATAATAAACAAGTGATCGTAAACCTCAGAGATAAGTAGAACATTGGAATAGACGGGTCCTGGTTGAGTCGAACCCTCCTCCACCTAACAGTGATGGAAGGGAGGGGAAGGGGGGGAATGTTTTTTAATGATGATGATTTTTGTGGCTTAAAATCTCTATTAATGCACTAATTAAGGCTATTTCGAGACGATGAGTGGTGGGTGATAAATGACGATGAAGGACAATTTAAAAAAACATGCATTATGATGAATTCGAACCCACGTTCTCCCATAGCCACGCTTAGGACCAGAGCCCTAATCCTATGTGCCACCGCGGACGGCTGTATTTTTAATTTAATTTTTACAAATCTTCCAAGTTTTGGTGAAATTGCCTCCAACACATGCATACAGCGGTACCAGGGCATCATATGAACGGATAAACCGCTAACAATAAAAATACCCGGTAAGAAAGAAATCGTGCCAGATAACAGTAAAATCTAATTTCACTTCAGTTATAAACACTGCCCCAGAGTCAACTGTTAGCAATGGCTAAAGCTTTAGCGTATACATTCTCACGGCCGGTAAACCAATCCACTTTGTTTACAAAGTATCATCATTTATAAAGGACATTTAATTGGCAGTCGTGTACACAAGCAATAATGAAAAACAGGAAAGAAAAACTGAAATCGTGCGCAAGCTAACTTATAGTTCGTGACAAGTTTATGACAGAGGCGGGCAATTTCAAATTCACAGTAGTTTGATGTTTTCCTTTAGAGTTTTGTTTTTCTTGATATGTGAATTATTGTTCCGTCTTTCGCAATTCTCGGGTCAAACGAGTTGAGCACAGATTCCGTGGAACTTCTCGGGCACAGATTCATAAGAACTTCTCGGGCACAGATTCATAAGAACTTCTCGGGCACAGATTCATAAGAACTTCTCAAGCACAAATTCCACAGAATTTCTCGGCACAGATTCATAAGAACTTTCGGACACAGATTCTACGGAATTCCCGGGCCACAGATTTATAAAATTTCTCGGGACAGACCCCCATAACTTCCCGGCCACAAATTCCCAAAAGTTCTGGGGCACGGGCCACAAACTTCTCGGGCACAGATTCAAAAAAACTTCTCAAGCACAGTTTTAAAACCTTCTAGGCAAGATTCTCAATATTTCTGGGGCCCAAAAGATTTATAGAGGCCAGGTTTGTCCCGTAACCCCCTTTTCATTTACCTTGTTTACTAAAATAAATAATATCAATATAAATGAATTTCAATAATATTAATATATTATAAAATAATACCCAAAATAATTAAATGCATTGCTCAGCTTTACACATGCGGGTCCAAGCGGAATGCATTGAAATAGTTAAAAGTGCGTCAACAGAGATAATCTGCCATCCTGTGATGGACAGGGAAACACTTGAGTACCTTCAAATTTGTCAACACCTTCTGAAAGGAACCCATTACGAGTAGCCTCGGGGGCACAAGGAACATTGGAAGCCCTGGGGAAAGGGCATCCAACCCCCTGTCGACTCAACAAACAACAAGATAAAATCTGAAAAAAATACGTCATCAGGTCCCTGACCACCCCCTAAAAAAAGACAAATCTCCAGCGTAGGCCCTTTCCCTTTAGTTTGTGCCTGATCATTGAGGGTGGGATCGGGGCGACGACAAGGTTCAAGGGGTTTTCATGGGGTTTGTACTACACCGGGAAAAAACGAGCGACCCCAATTATGAAGAAAGAACATGAAAAAATTTCCCGATGTTTTTTTAAATTTTAGGCTAAAGCAGATCGAATTCGTACATTTTTATTTTCATCCAACATTAATCACACATAAAGACCTCTTGTAAAACGAGGTACCTTTTATTTTTATAACAAATTTGGCCAATTGAAAGTAGTCTTTTGTTCAAATCTTTTAGTAATTTGTTTTTTTTGATTAATCAGAAAACCCCTTTTCTTTTATTTAGATTCAAAACTTCTTTTTTTTTTATTAACACTCTGAAATAAAATATCACACCTCATAATTTATTAATCTCCTTTAATTAAGAGGGTTTAAACTTCAATTTGACCCAAATTTAAAGGGTATTTATTGAGATAGCTACCTCTGTTGGGGGGTTTAAGCTTCAATTTGGCCCCAACGGGGGGCCCTTTTTGAATTATTACCAATCCCCCTTTTGAAAATTTTTCTCGTGTCTCAAAAATTCTTTTAATTTAAATTACATTTAAAATAAAATAAAATTGTTTCTTTTTTGGATTTTTGATTGAGTTTTTGGGAAAGCTAAAAGTGTCTCAAACTGTGAAAAAAAACACAATTTAAAATGGATCAATTAGTTGGAGGGCTAGGGAGGATTTTTAGATCAATAGATTGCAGAAGGCTGATTGCGACCAGGGTTTTTGACAATAAAGCATGGAGAGCAAAGGTGAAATAGATTTGAAACTCAGTAGAGAAAAAAGTCCGTAGTAGGTTTCGAGCTTTAGGGGAAAGGGGGGAATCGTTTAATAAAGCTCTTGGGTAACCCGGGGAATTTCAGGTGGGGGGAGATTGCAAATGTTATACATTTTTCAAAAGTTGAGGAAAAAAATGAGACACCCAGATTTATTGTTTACTTTTCCGTCAACTGTTAGACAGTCGGGGGTTAAGACTGAGCAAATCGGGCTGATAACAGCAGGATTGAGAAAAGCGATTCGAACAAGTATACGAGAAAAAGAATGAAATAAAGGCCCAAAGAAGTCATTGGGGTGGATTAGGTTGTTGCTATAAGTCAAAATTCGAGGATAATTCCAAACGGTAGAATGTTAGGGGTCGATAAAAAAAAGAAAAACAAATGATTGCTTGCGAAAAAACAGTAGATAGCCATTTCCCAGTGAAACAAATATTGTTTTAAACCAAATCGTCCCAAAAAAAAAAACCGAGAAAACAACGACAGATTAGTGGATTTGGATCATGCAAGTAACGAGATAAAAGATTAATGTTTTCGAGGACCCCTATGTTTTTTTTTTTTTTTTTTGGGCTTTTTTTTAAAGGTTGGTGTTGGTTTCTTGTTTCAATTTTTGCGTGCTTTTTGGGTTTTTTTTAAAAAAATTGTCGTAAATTTTTTTTTTGTGTGTCGCCCGGTTCCCCGGGTTGTTTTTTTTTTTTAAAATTTAAAAATTTTTTTGGGGTTTTGGGGGGGTTTTGTGCCTAAATCGGGTTGTTGTTTAAAAAAAGGGGGTTTTTTTTTTTTTCCTTTTTCTAAAAATTTGTTTTTTGGTTTGTTTTTTTGGGGGGTTTTTTGGGTCTTTGGGTTTTTTTGGGTTTTTTTTTGGTGGGTTTTTTCCCCAAAAAGCTTTTTTGGGGGCCCTTTTTTTTCTAAAAAAACATCCATTAGGGGGGTGTCGGTCAATTTATCTACGTGAGTGATTTACTGGGGACAAAAAAAATGTGTTTTCGGAAAAGATTAGGTTTGGGGAATGGTTTTCTCGGAACAGGTATAAAGGGTCGAGAATCTCGGGCGGGATCAAAAATTTAAAATAGAACGTTCTTGAAAGTAATTTAATTGTTTTGGTGGGGTGGTAATAGTGGATAAATAAATGGAAAGAAAGATAAAAAATAGTCGTAAGTGGATCAAAAGTTTACGAAATATCGACATTAAATAAATAAAGTGAGAACTAAGGGAAGGTTTTCGAAACTGTCGTATGAAATGGTTTTGGTTGTTTTTTTTAAAAAGGTTAACGTAAATAATGAATAATCCGTTCAAAGAACAATAAAATTTATTCCGGGGTTTATTTGAAATCATAAGCTATTTAGTTGTCTGTTGCGTTTTGGTACAGAGTGAAAAATAAAATTTTGCATTGGGAATTTCAGTTGGGGAAAGGGTGCTTTTTAAAAATAGTAAAATCGTTTTTATTTTCCCTACACGTTAGAATGAGGTAACTGTAGGTAGCTTGCAGAAGCGTGGGGGTATTGATTGCGGGACATTTGACCAAGGACAGGGAATGTCCCGAAAGAGATTTGAACCATCTGTTGTGAATCTTTTCACAAGCGTGCGTTTTTTTTTGGCCTTTTTTTAATTGCAGCACTTTTTTTTTTGAGATATGGTGTAGGAAAGTTAAGGGGACCTTTTTGTAGAGTTTAGGATGAAAAGCTAGGTATTAAATCAGGTGTTTTTCATTCGGTATAAAAGGGCGAATCGAAAAGGGAAAGGTTTTAGCAGCTTTTAAAGTTGGAAAATCAAATTTAAATTTAAGCATTGCAAAATTTAGGGGGATTGCCCATAAGAGAGGCGTTTTGAGAAATTGATGAAGTTGTGGTTTGGTATAGGCTGAAAGAATAGCTATATAGGGGTTTTGAGTTGATGAGGGGTTTGGGGTTTGGGATAGGCTGAAAGAAAAGCTATACAGGACTTTTGAAGATTGGTGGAACGAAGAAATATATTGTCCTTCTTGAGTAAGCAGCGATTGGTTCGATCTTTGGTGGGTGTTTCTGGGTTTTTGTCCACGATTCATTTATACCCGGAGCCGAAACAAATGCTTTTGGATCTGTCCCTTTTTAAGGGTTTTTAGGACAAGAGATAATGCAGAAAAAATATATCAATTTGTTTAAAAATGTGAACAACAATACAAAGAAAATAATTGTAAAAAATTTTTAAAAGAATTAGAAAGGGGGAATAAAAAAATGATCAGACAAAATAGTTAATTAATAAAGTAATGGTAATTCAAAAGATAATAAAGAATGCGGAAAAAGATAAAATAACACTTGGACACTTTGTTACTACTGTTTGACAGCTGGAACCGCAGGGCTAGAAAAGGGCCCATGAATTCGGGTTAGAAAACAACTTTTAGTTTTGTTGAAAAAAAGGGAGATTTTAAGTGGGAGGAAGATTGTCAACAGACAAGGGTAAAAATTCTCCTAGAGGTTCTAGAATAGGGTGAAGGTCAAATTACGTCTAGGGAATACGATGTTTGGTCCATCGGTTTTAAAAAAGTGTCAAATTTTGGTTTTTTAAAATAAAAAAAGGAAATGAGTAAATGTTTATCATGAAATTGAAAAATTGATTGGGGAAAAGGGAATAATTGTGAAACAAGTAATTTAAAAACAAGTCATTTGTGAGTTTAAAATTTAGTAATGTTCTGACAATCGGGTCGAGATGAAGTAAAAAATGGACAAGATGAAAAGGAAAAAAGTAATTTGAGAGATAACGAGTCGAAATTCCGTTAGGTGTAGTAAACGAGATACCCCCCGATGATTGTAATGAAAAAGAGTGAAAGTTGAATTTTGAGATTTTGGGAAAAAGTGTTTTTGGGGTTTGGGTTGGGGATGGGGAAAATATTTATACAGGGCTTTTGGTTGGTGGAATTTTTGGGCTGGGTGTAGGCTTTATATAGCCGCACATGCTTTGACAGTTGAATTAAAATAGATTTTGGAGTACATTGGAATCTGAGGTGAATTGAAGAAATTAAAAAGATAATGTGGTAAAGTAAATGAGATGATTAAATACAAGTCACAAGTGAAGTAAAAGAAATAAAATTTGCAATTTAAAAAGAATTTGAGAAGGAACGTTGTTTGGACGTCAGGTTACATAATTTAATTGAATATTGGAGTTTAAAGTAAAAATTGACACATGGTTTTGAATTTGGGAATTTAGGTTGGAAAAAAAATAAGATAAAAGACGGACCAAAAAAGGGGGAATGACGTATGACTATAGAATTGTGAAGAGCAAAAAGGAAACCATTTAGATAAAGTACAACTACTGATTAAATGACTCGAGTAATTTTTTTTTTTCTGTTTTTAGACGACTTTTCCCATAATGTTTTTAAAATGTGTCCAAAGTAATGTAATTGAACAATTTTATTTTTTACCATTTACTAAGTTAAGTTTTTCCATTGAAAAGGGTTTCTGTCATTTGAAAAAGAATATTTTAATTGCTTCCACTTAAAACATTCATTGCGGGGTTTGGCCGTAAGGCCTTTTTCATTTACCTTTTTTTACTAAATAAAATCAAATTATGAATTTCAATAATATAAAAAATATAGTTATAAAAATGCATCATAATTGAATGCAGTTGCATCGCTTTACAAATGCGGGGCCCCGCGGCATGCATTTAAATGTTGCAAGATGCGTCAACAAAATAATCTGAATCCCCGTGATGGACATGGAACACTTGAGAAACCTTTGAAAATTTTCAACACCCCTGAAAGGAAACCCCCTTAGGAGTACCTCAGGGGACAAGGAACATTGGAACCGCTGGGGAAGGTGCATCACAACCACCCTTCGACTCAAAAAACAACAAAAATCAATCTGAAAATAATACTCATCACTGGGGCACCTGACCAACCCCCCCAATAAAAGGATTCCAGCTCAGGCCTTCCATTGGGTTTTTCCTGCAATCATTTGAGGGTGGATCGTGGGCGACGAACAAAGGGGGTTTTAAGGGGTTCATGGGGGAGTTGTACTACAACGGGAACAGAAAAGAGCGACACCAAGTTTGAAGATGAAGAACATGAATACTTAACCCGGGGTTTTTTTAATTATTTAGTGCTAAACAATCGAATTCGTACATTTATTTTATTCATCACAAATTAATCCATCATCAAGACCATCTTGTAAAACGAGGTACCATATTTATTTAATACTAAAACATTGGCCTTTTAATAGTCTTTGTATCAAATCTTTTATGTAAATTTTTTATTTTGATTAATACAGTAAAACCCTTTTTCAATTATTTAGATTCAAACATTCTTTTTATTTTATTAACACTCTGAAATCAATATCCACATCCTCATAATTTATTAATCTCCATTTAATTAAGAAGTGATTAAACTTCAATTTGACCCAATTTAAGGGTATTTATTTGAGATAGCTACCTCTGTTGGGCGGTAAGCTTCAGGTTCCACAGAACTTCTCGGGCACAGATTTATTTATTACAGTTTCATAAAATCAAGCGAGTTCCATACGACTACGAGTGTTAGACATCTATAAGCGATGTTCCATTTATGCGATACCGAGGACCTATGCTCGTACCTACAAACACCAAAGAAAACAGGTATGACGCCTGTACTTCTACTGCTTCTACCCATGTTGAAACGTGGGTATTGGGTAATACGCATTACACGTGAACAAATTATCAATCCGTTGAAAAATAACTTAGAAACTGATTTATTTATGATTACGTCCACGATACTCTAATTCTAAGGAGAATGTATGTTCCTTCTTTATCCCTTGATCAAAGAATCAGTTTTGTTCGAGGACTTAAAGTTTGATGAAAGCATCCTTCTTGTCGCAGTCACTAAAGAACTCTGATCAAAGATATTTCTTCAGAGAAATGGTCTGAATGAAATAAAAGGATGATTAACTGGGTGCCGTTCACTGCCCCCTTGTCCGCTTGTTTTGATTGATGTACGGGCTTCCGTTGTATAAGGGCTATACTTACACTTGTCAGCCATGCCTCTCACTTTATAAAGATATGATTCATTATTCATTATTTTCTACCGTGTGAAACTAAATGAAAAATGTGCATTTGTCTTTTTAAATGTCCCGTCAAAAGATTTGATAAAAAACTACTAATCTAGGATTAGTGATTTGTTTCAAATGGTATAATTTTAAATTAGTAACCATTGGAAAAGTAGAGGCTTTATTTGGGTTTTATGGGGTAGGCCTAAATGACGATGGACACAACAATTAAAATTCCACGAACTACATTACTACATTACATTACGGAAACGTTTACGCAATTCCAAAAATATATTATTATTAGTTTTAGGGCGCTTCTCAAATTATGTGTTATTTTATTTCATCCAAATCCGAAAATATTTAGTCAGCAACACGTAAACAACGTTATTTTAGGTGACAAAGTTGTTGGAGTTGTGAGTCAACATTACATTTTTTCATGTCAAAAACCTAAATGTCTGCGTAGGAAATTATGTTATAGGGATAACATTTAGAATCAACACATTTCATTTTTTGGCATGATTTTTTCGTGAAAATTTGCATTAGGCCTATGATCCATTGTTCACCGATTTCGCCAGGCCAGGAGTGCTGCAAGTGCAACTGTTGCCCAAACCGATCCGGCAGTAGAGCACCACTGGAACCTTTCTTCTGTCGATGGTGACAGGCCTAACTCACTTTTAGCGTCATCCGCGGCAGAACATTAGAGAAACCGTGTTGCTTTTAGGTCTGGCTTCTTGAACTGGAGAATAGCAAGAGAGAGGGAAATTAAACCCAAAAGCCTTCTAGAAGTCAATCGTACAACATTTTTGGGGTAGAAGCTGCCAACATGGTTTTTTATCTTCAGGCAATACTTCTTCACCTACCTAACAATGTTGGCAAAGTCTACTTTGAGTAGAAGTACCAAAAGGGTACCAAAAACCCAAATCTGGTACCACTTAATAAAATATTCAATTGCTCGTAAAATAAACATGCGAAAAATTTGAAAAAATAACTCACAAATCGTAATAGAATATCCAGGTTTAATAAGTGTAACCTACTTTTGGCCTACGTGTAGTTTCTAGGGCTTTAGTGCCACTTTTATGTCAATTTTTGTTGCGTAATTTTTGTACCCAAATTTGTACATCAATATATCTCCTATTTGGAAAAATTTGGGATAGCAATATTTTTTCCAAAATCTGTCTATGTCTATGTAGAACTCGCTTGCCAAATCTGGCCCAGTTTCAACATACCAATCGCCGGTTTTTAATTGTTTACTGAGACAATGCGCAACTAGATTTCTGTCGCGCTAATCCCCTGCGGGTGCCGCCGGCATCAACCCGCGGCGCTGATTGGCTCTCGGCCTTGCTATGGGCCTTGCTGACCTAGCCTCCCTCCGCGGCCCACTCCACTCAGTCGTAAATAATCGTTGCGATTAGCATTTTTTTTTATGGAAGTGTGCGTTGCTGACAATGGATCTCGTTATAAAAACTAGCTAGGTATGTGATATACCTGCACTACGTCTACGTGATTTGAAGGTATGTAATCACTTACATATTAGGCTTATAATACTGTTAGCCCTACGCTAATGTGCTATGTTAAAAACATGGAACAAACTCTAATTGTTTCAAAGTAAGACCTAATATAAGCAGTGCGCGGAGTAGTGTGTTGTGTTGGTGCCAGGAAATGCTCAGCCACGCCGCTAGTAGACAGAGTGGTAGGCTATATTACGCTTCTAGGTTATTTGGAGACTGTAATTTGACCGCATTGTAAGTTGTAACATAATTAAATAATTTTTGTGGGAAGCCTGTCAGGGTGCAATTCATGCCCCTCTTCAGGTGTCAAACTAGGTATGTTGCGGATAAGACAATTGTGAAGTGAAGGGATGTCCGAGGGCTGTTTACGAGGACTCAATCCCTTGCATTCGCATTAACGACTGAGGAAAACCTCGGGAAAAAACCTTCAGTCAGGATTGCCGGACTCGACGGGATTTGAACCCGGGACCTCCCGAATCAGAGTTGCGCGCTTAACGCTCGAGCCAACACTGTCGGTGCATTGTAACAATCAACATCGAAAAGAAACATTGGTATTATTTACTACAATTCAGAAATTTAAAAAGTCCGCCCCAACCGGGATTCGAACCACGGGTCTCCCGCATTCCAGGCGAGCGTCTCAACCACTAGACCATCAGGACGGGTTAATTTTTGTAATTTCTGAATTGTAGTAAATAATAACAATTACACCTACGGGAGTGTTTCCCGGTTAACCAAATCGAGAAAGAAACGTTGATGTTTTTTGGCTCATCCAGGCCACCAGAGTTTCTTACACGTAACGTCGTATCGATAACACTGAACCAAGTCCATAAAGTCAGCCTCTTTCATCATTTTCCAGGGCGTGTTCATGATAGTTTATTATGCATGTGATTTCAGATTGATGAGTAGTCTTTACATTTAGGCCTAATCATAGATGTTCAATTTAAAACAAATAATTTGTTAATTACTTTACAGCATTATAATAGTCATTTTTTCTTTTAGGCTGGTTTGAGCTTTAGTTATGACTGCACAGTTGTTTTCTGACAATCTTTGATAACGATTTGAGCCTTGGTCTAATCTGTCAGTCGTCGAAAAATGGCGATTTACAGACACCCTCAGACAAAGGAAAAGGGATATTTGTAAATGCTTTTAAAGACAGAAAAAGTCAACGATGTGAAATACGAAGTCTCGTTTGCTCGCATAAATAATGCAATATCTAAAGGTTTTCATAATATACATTGTCATATATCGTGTTACTCTAACAAGTAATGCACTCCATATTAAGAAATGCCACTACCAAACTATGATATGGAAAACTATCAAGAAACCCGAGGTTCTTTTACTGCTTAGTGTTATTTTGTTATTACATTATAAGTTATTTTTAACACCAAGTATGTGCTATAATATTCTCATTTCCCCCCAATAGGAACACCAAAAATATAACCCGCGCAAATTTGTGTGGAACATTACTGGGTGCGATATCACCCCTGTTCTAATGACTACAGATACTATTCCAGTTGGATGTGCCGAAGTTATTTCTTGTAGCTGCAAATTTGGTTGCTCAAATAATAGGTGTGGGCGTAAAAAAAAAAAAAAACAGGGATGCCATGCACTGATGCATGCAAGCATTTTGAACTAGAACGAGGATGTTCGAATATCAATGCAGACGTGATAAGAATTTAGATCATTTACATTACATTTACATGCATTACATGCAACCGACACTGATCGGAATAGAATAACAAAAAGTAAATTCTACAATAAATGTCATATAAAATATTTAAACATAATTCAATACTACCCACTAACTATATAAAGGGTTCGTGAAAATTAACAGATTTGCAGCGAGAGTTTTTAATGATTTTTTGAATATATTACACTATAATATACAATAGTATACTTCAATATAATTTAAAATGCAGTCACATAACTAAATAAATGTAATTCTTATACTGTGGTGAACCTAATTGATGCAACTCTTTTCCAGAAATGGACGATTTAGATTGATCGGCGCACGTACTGTGTTGGGTTAAAACGGTTTGTTAGTCTAACTCACTTCTTGGTATCTCACATAAATTAGTTTTAACGCAATCAACTATAATAAAACAGAATGACACAGACTTCATGCAGGTATAATGCACAAAAATGCGAATAATTCTATATTTCAAACAAAGTTAAAATTCGAACCAACACTTATAAAACAAGGTATTCGTAAGACTGTTAGGGTACGTCAGGTGGCTGGTTTAGATCTTAATTCTAGATCAGAGATATCATTAATATTTACTTCATTTATATATATACTTTTTTAATAATTGTAGATAGTAAAACAAACAAAAAAGGATTCTCGATTTCCAAAAGTTTGATTTTTGAAGGTGAAAGAGTCATTTTTGGTTTTGCCAACATTGTTTTTAGAATTCAGCATGATCGAATTAGTTCAAACAGCATATTAAATTGCTTCTACGATAGTAAAACAAAATTTAAAAATAATTTCTCAATTTCCAAAATTTTAAGTTTTGAAGGTGAAGGAGCGATTTTTGGTTTTGCCAACATGGTTTTTTGAATTCAGCATGGTCGAATTAGTTTAAAAAGCATTTTTAATTGCTTCTACCCATTAACAGCATAGACTTCGAATTTTGCAGACTGAATTGCCTATCTACAAGTGGAAGTGACTTTCACCACAAATCAAGAACAATGACGAAAATGAAGAGGTTGGGAACCGCATAGGCCCACATTAAAAACCGTAGATATATTACACGATATTACATTCATATTTAATGTATTTATTTAGATGAACTCAGCGAAAACTTCCAACAGTTTTGAGAATATCTCTGAAAAACGTATGTATTTTGAGTTTTGTTCGCTTACCCATTGGCGCCCTATATCTTAGGCTATATAAACGTTTAGGCCTACTCCGAATTTAATAAATTTACAGGAAGGCAATCCTTTAAAAACCTCTCAACTTAGATTTGCCACGATTTTAATCATAGGAAAATTCATCTTGAAAAATCGTATTTGTTTCACTTTTGATTTGACCACCTGTTGGCATGTAAAATATATGGCCCAAAACACTACGCTCTCCTGCACTCTACACTAGCTATTTTCATTCTACCGACGAAGGTGGATTTTACAAAATTCAACATCACAAAATTCAATTTGAAAAAGATATATATTTACAGTGTTTCACTAGAATACTTTCTGTGGACATAGCCTACATGAGCTATCTTTCGACAAATGCGGACTTCAAAGCTTCAGACAGAGTCTGTTCCCATCCTTACCCACATGCAGCTGAACTTTCCTTCGGGTTAAAATACTAGTTTTGCACAAGCACGGATACGAGGAATCCAAAATAGGGAGCGAAGTTACCTACAAAGTTTTCCTCCAGCTTTCAAGTCTCCGTGTTGGTGGAGGTGCCGGTTTTATTGAAATTTCCCCTTTGGGTGGTGCCTCTCTTACTCCAGCCACCAAAAACATTCTGTTCCAGCCATATTGAAGAACAATGTGAACCAAAAAACGCATGCCAATCGGGGGTCAAGATCTACATCATTAGTACTTCTGAGTCTGACCCGGCAACCATCTAATATAATCTGATTACTGGCTGCAACAGAAAATGAACCCTAAAACAAAAATCATTAGTATTATGGTATTTTTAATAGAATGCTCAGGTACCTTAGAGATTTGTTTATCCTTCCGAAGCAACGAATGGGTCCAAGGTATGATATTGGTAACATGACATTTCGTTCATACACACGCGGCCAAGCTGGACAAATCCGATTGTCCTATTGCCCATAGCTCAACAGAATAATACAACACTTCTATTATACCGGTTTGTTTCGTCTCTGCTGTTTGAAAAGTAGGCTAGTAAGTCATCAAATAAACTTTCACGAGCACAGGAACACTAGTAAAACAACGCACACGGCGGTGAAGCTGCGACGGCGAAGACTGACTGGCTGGTCACACGGTTTCGGTCACCTTCAGAGTGTGCACAGTCGAGCAGAATTCCGTGGAGTAGCGGTAAGTGGCTGTGAGTGAATGTCAGAGCGGGTCAAGGCAGCACCAAGGCTGCGCAGGTGCACCAACCAAACAGCCAGGCCCGGCTTTGTCTAGCTCGGGTGGGCGGGTACTCGGGTCGACCCGCGGACCTCGGGGTCGAACAATATTAACGAGACTAGTCCCAATTTTGGTGGGTCGAACTGGCCCAAAAAATTGGAATTGATTTAAATATCAAATTAAATTTAGGGTTATTCGGCACGAAGATGCGCCACTGTGGTGGTCACGTCTCACGATAAAAAAGAAATGTTCTTCGTTTGACTTGCTTTTTGTTTTACATTGACCTTCGAAAGGTGAATCAAAATGTTTTGGTGACCCGGGGGTTTTGCGAAGCGACCCCGGTTGTCGGTAAGTTTCGTAAGTTTCGCTCCCTTTTTTGGGTACCCCTTTTTTTTGTTTCTAATTTGCCAAAAAAAAAAGATTTTGGGTGGCCATAAAAAACAGGTTTAAAATTTTTGTGAACCACTGTGGTTTGTGTATCGGCCCCCCCATTTTTATCTAGATTCTAGTAAAAAAATATAAACTCCCAAAGTTACCTGCAAAAAAAACCCTTTTCCCCAACCCCACTTTTTAAGCGTAACATGATGGCGGGCTCTTAGTTTCGAGTTTCGACGAAAAGCTAACAAATTTTGCTAGATTCCTCTCTTCTTTTCTAGAGTTCAACGCCCCGAAAAAAATTAAAAAAATTTTTGACGTTTTAAAAAAATTAAAAACAATTACACGGGGCATTGTTTTTTTTTTAACCACAGGTTTTGATTTGGCGCTCTTGTGTCTTGCATGAAACTAGCACGCAAACATTTTTATATTCCCTGGTATAAACTTTTTTGGATATATTGCAGAATTTGGGGAGCCCTGTAGGGAAAGAGCCAGCGTTCCCCGTGTTTTTTACGTTCAGGAGATTCGCTATATTAAAATCCAAAATAATTTAATTTTCGAAGGGTTTCATAAAATTTTATTTAATTTCATTTTTAAAAATGAGAATTGGGGAAAAGAAAAAAAAAAATTTTAAAAAATGCAATTCTTAGGAAAATATGTTTTTTCCCTAATTTCATTAAGGAAACACTCCCTGGCCGTAGGGGGTGAATTGTGATGATTTACGGTAATAAAATCCGAAATCATCCAGTCGAGTTTCAAACCCCGGGATCGCCGATGCCGTAGGGTGCTTTAATTTTTTTAATTTATTTTTTTAAGTCATCCCTAAGCTACGATGTGGCAAGCTCATTACTTTTTTTATTTTTTTGGCATACCTTTTAGGGGTAAAGCATCCGCCGGAAATCGGGAGCCCCGGGTTCAAACCCGCTGAGAGGTTTTTTAATTTTTTGCGCAAGATTTTTGTTCAAAAATACGATTTTTAAAGTGTCCCTACAACAATGGAGGACGAATAAAAAAAAATGAAATCTAAAAGAACGTGCTATAAAAACAAAAATTTGTCTATTTTTTTAAAGATTTAGTGGATTTATGTGAAGTAATGTTTTAGAGAGAAAAGTGAAAAAAATGTTTCTGGCACGGGCTCTTGCTCCCGAGTCCATCTTTTTCGCACATGAGGATGCCTGGCTACTGCAGCTTACATTTCATATAAAGGCTTTTTTCTTCAAAGTTAATCAGAACTGTCAATTATGTATAAATCGATTAGTACATTTGGCCACCCCCTACTAATGATTTTAAATAACCCAATAAAAAAATTTAGTAGGGGCACTCTAACTTTTTACAAGCTAATAAAAAAATTTCTATTGGATCTGTTTAAATTTCACATAGGAACCCGGGGAAAACTTTGGTCAATCCCCAAAAATGTTGACGGATAAAAAAACGATAATGCACTAAAGATTTTGAGCTTAAAATGCTTTTACGTATTTTCGCTGTAGTGAAGACTTGAAATCTAACTTGCTTACAGACTTAAAAAAAAATAGATTTTACGAGGTCTAAAAGGGAAAAATTTTCTTAAAAATGAAAACAGAAAACGATAAAAAAAAAACACATTCATAATATTAGCCTCGCTGGAAGTTGTCCTCTATCTCAGGCCAAATTCCCCGACATTTCCGGGTTTTTCCAGTTTTGAAAATAAAAATAGTTTTTTTCCGACTGCAAATTTGTCTGACAGGGAAAACACAACTGTTTTTGCCCCAAAGACGTTATTATCGGAATAAAAAAATTATTAAAATTATTTACCCCCCCTTTAGGGCAGGATTGCCCAGCAGGCACTGTGGCCCTCTGTATCCTGAATTTTTGGCAGTGATTGCATCTTATGGGAAACTAGATAGAATCGTTTTTGGAAGTTATAGGGATTTTTTGAGGGTTTTAAAAGGGCTTTCTAGATAAAAAACAATTTCCTGATTTTTCCCAGTTTTCCCCAGCTATAGTAACAGACACCCTGGGGAAAAACGCACCCAAGTATCACTCCCCGTTCCCAAATAGTCCGGCTCCTTCACCCTTTTTTTCTCGGTGGGTTTCGACCACCTAACAAAGAAAAACACCTTTACTTTGTTTCGAGATCTGAGTGCGATCTTCGACTATCGACTGTCGATACTCGAACTGAGCAAAGCGGCCTTAGTGCTTTATTACTTTCCACATCCCCCCTTTTTCCACGGTCGCAGAGCGAATTTTTTATAAAGCCCGCTCCACACTCATAAACTTAGGCGCGTCACCATAGATTGAACATTTTTGCAAGGGGCAGTTAAAAAAAACCATATAAAAATAAAAATGCATGTTTTTTAAAGTAACAAAGTATTTGATGACAAACTTACTTTGGCTTTCACGCATTATCGCAAAACAATACTTTGAAACTGTAAAGGCATTTTTTTACAATACTTGCTTTCCAATTTCTTATTTGGGAAACGTTTGGGGAAATATTTTTAAATTTCTCATTTTTTGCATTTTTATTCTGCCAACCTCGCAATTTTTACAAATACAAGCCTACCTTGAGAATATACTTCCATCTTACTTTATTTTTCGTTTTTAATGACGCATTTTTTTAATTAATCTTGCATAGATTAAATGTTAAAAAAAAAATAAATAAAACCCCACGTTTTTAATATAATATTATAAATAAAGGTTTGTTATACAAAACTGCACACACCTCTATGTTATTACGCGTCTCCAAGTTAGAGTTGTTGCAAAAAATTGGAAAAACCCTGTGTGTACAAGATCAATAGAATCATAAACTTGAAAAAAAAAACAATCGGGACCTACCTCACCGTCTCTTACAGACGCGGAGCAATGTGACGTCACGGGCCCACGGGAGTTAAAATGCCGTTTTTGTCCTCGGTTTTTTTCACCGGTTTTTTATACACCCCACAAACACTAAAGTAAATAAAACCAAGTTCAATATGTAAGTCTACTACAAACGGTAAAAGAATTTGACACCAATGGCAGAAACAACGGACCATGCAACTCTACACAGTTACGCATATTACAACTCACTCAAGCTAGAAATAAAAAGTGGGAAAAAGAGCAGGGGAATTATTTTGCGTACACTAGCCCCCCAGACACTTGTTCTTTTTTGGCGAAGTCTAAATATTTTAAACGAAAAATCCTCCGCCCTACGCCCTTGGGCACTCCAAATGGCCCCCTTTTACGGACAAAAGACAAAACAAAAAACCCTCGCGGGCAACTTGAGCGCATTTATAGCAAAACGATCATTTGAGTAGTCGTTACCATCAAAGTAAATAAAACTAAAACCCTTCTACAAAACCCCCTACCTCAACCACAGACGAAACCATACCCCGAGGGGGAAATATGCAAAATTTTTAACAGGAAAAAAAAATTCCGGTGAAGACCAATTCCAAATTTGTGCTAAAAATCTATCCAAAAAATGTATTATCGCCCGACAATATTTATAACCAATTTCCCCATGCATCACCTTTCCCCAGGGCTGGAAAAAAGCCAAAGTACTGCCTTTTCCAAACCCGGAAAATACCAAGGAATTTACTACTTCGCCTATTATTTTCTGCAAATCAAACAAAATAATAGAAAAAATTTATTCTCACCGCTTAACAGCATATAATGGAAAAAAATACTAATCCAAAACAATTCGGCTTCCGAGGATCATTCAAATACTGCACACTAATAGACTCAGGGGCAATTTGCACCGCTTTTAAATCAAACCACACACTGATGCAACTCTAGACATCGAAAAAGCATTCGACCAAATGTGGCCCTAAAGGGCTTTTTTTCAAAAAGGGTATCATCAATTTTTTCCAAAAAACCCCATCCTTATTTAAATTAATCATACTTTTCCAAAAGAAAATTTTTCGTATCAAACAAAGATAAAACTCACCCGTCGTAGCATTGGGTGGAGTACCACAAGGTTCTCTCCTTGGCCCCAAACCCTTTTTTTTTCCCGTAGTAAATGATATTTCCCCATTTTTTTTCCGTTTTTATCACATTTTGCGACGACACAGCCATATTTCCTCCTCGTATCGCCCTGGCACGATCCAAGGGGACTTCAAAGAGCCCTGAAAGCCCTACGGAGATATTTTTACAAAAGGAAAATTAAATCAATGAAGCCAAGACATCAGCAATTTTCTTCACGAAACGAAAAACGTACCCCAAAACCGGAAGTAACAGTTTAAAGGGAAACCCATCGAGGGTCAGCTTCATAAAATATCCGGAGTCTTTTTTGACTCGAAGTTAAAATTTACCCCCATATAAACACAAAAAAAAACCAAGCCACGCCTCCAGTCAAACCTTACCCCCTTCTGAAAAACCGCAAGTTAAACAAAAAAAAACAGCTTCTTACCCATGGTTTTTCCGCCGATCTTTACATATGCCGCCCCCGTATGGAGTTCCACGTGTAGTCAAAATTAAAAAACTTCAAAAGTCCCAAAATAATGCCTGAGAATGGTAGGAAAAAATTTCCCAAAATACACACCCCCTTTCGTTTCCTGATTTTCCATTTGCCAAAACCCTCTTTGACTTTGTTTTAACCTAACCATAACTTTTATAGTGCTTGTTTTAAAAAAATAGCTCAAATACTCTAATTTCAAACCCTTTGGGCAATACATTACCTTACTCTACCCTAAGATATAACATAAAATCCCCAAAGCATTTTTTTTATAAAAAAAAGTGAAGTTCTCTATAAAAATTTTTTCTCAGTGCTTTTTTTTTTTTGTTTTTTTTTTATGTTTTTTACAGGTCTTGCTGTGTTTTTTAGGGCAAAAATAATGGGTTTTTTTTTTTTATTTTTTCCCCGATGTACCACACCCCAACCAACCTAATAACACCTTTTTTCTATATTTTTTTGAAAGTTAAGAGTATGGAATTTAAATATCAGATTTCTTAAATTTTTTTATTAAAATGCTTGTATCTAATTAACCAATATGTCAATAAAGTATTATTTAAAAGAAATACGGTGTATGTATACAAATTATCGTCCCGCATCAATGTCGAAACCGTTTTATCTTCCAACCAATGTTTAATAATGGTATGTGTATGTGCAATCGTATATTCTGTTTTGAGTTGTGTTTCGTAATTTATGTAAAGAATAATATTTAAATGAAATATTATATATTTCATTACTTTATTTTTATTATATATAACTATAAAATAGAAACGTGTGACATGTTTACACAATATTAAAATTACATTATATTTAATTCGCCCCTGAATGTTAGAGACGTTATAAAAGGACCATCTAATTTGTTTACTAGTAGGCCTACTATTTTTTGGTAATATAATTTGATTTTTACATTTTCTTCACACAAAGTGTAAAATACCCTACAATTTTTAAATACAGGTTATCAGTGTCTAATTTGTAATTATGTTTTACCTGTTTTACCTTTTTCCATAAGAGGACCATCAATGTGTCTATATTGTTAAGCTCAAATAAACCTCGATGTTATTGCAATATATTATGCGGGACTGTGTATATTAAGAAGACGTGCGTACGATTTGTAACTCTGCACAGACACTGACAGGTAGACTGAGACAGCGACTTGGCTGCGGCGGCATTCAGGTTCAGTTCAAGGTGACGTCATTATTAACAGTCTGTCTGTCTGTACAGGTGTGAAGTCACGGCGACATGGAGATGAGAGAGAGATTCGGACTCGCGAGGGCTTTGATCGCAGACAGGTGACAAGTCGGCGCTATGCCACGAAGTTCGTCAAGTCATTTATAACATTCAACTACTAGTACTAGATGAAATACAGACGCAGACCAAGACAGGCATATTGATCAAGAAGGCTACTGTGAAGATTCTTTTCAACTACCTATTCAAATATTATGTAGATGAAATGCAAGAATGTCGACGATGTTCTTCCTGTACAACATGCTTACATCTCACAACTCACTCACTCTTTAGGGGGTCCCCGTGATGTTTTATTCTTGTAAGTTACTATTTAAAAAAAACAAAATGTGTGCCCGTTGAAGGATAATCAAGTAATGGATCAAGGGTTACTAATAACAAGGGTAGGTGGGACGACGCCCAACTACTATAAATTAAGGACGACAGAGTTGGCAGTTGGCACGTGAAGATACCGGCAAATGGCAATACCAATTGAGTTCAAGATATGTTTTAGTGGATTAAACTCTTAAAAACTGTTAGTGGAATGCTATTTCTAATTTAGATGCAACTCAGTAAAGAAGACAGCCGCCACCCCCATATGCCATTCCATGCACCTCAAGTATAAACTACTAGCCACCTCCTGGGCAGGTTTTCTATTTCATAACATATGACTGAGCGTCAACAACAATTAGGGCCCTGTAAATAAGGTTTAAAAATGTGTATATTAAAATGTGACCGGGACATTTCGGAATCTATTTGTCAAATTGCCATTTATTCAAATTCTATTATATTTTTAACATATTGTATACCTTATATTTTGATTACTATAGGCCTACACGTAAACCGAAATTGAAAAGGGTGCACTGTATTTTGCCATCGAAAGTACGCGTCCGCACCCCCAGTTTTCTTCGTAATAATTAATGGTGCAAGACAGAAGACTGGTGGCAAGAAGAGCCAAGCATATGACCTATTCCACTTGATATCTTCCGCTATCATCAGCACACAATCTCGCCATTCTTTGTACAGAGAACGTTGGTTCCATTTTGCCGCGATAAATTATTAATTATGTTTGTCCTCCTAAGTAAAACCCAGTGAATTACTTCGGATAGTCAAGACTCAAGAGACTGTGTACTTGTAAAGTTGTACGAGATTCATTCGCTTTTGATCTGTTCCGTTTGATACTGAAACTTGCTTGTACAGTCACCGGCATAAGAAATCACAACAGTCGAGAAAGCTCGAGAATGCCATTCTGGATACGCGACCTGAGAAAGCGAATGAGAAGTATACACTGTCCCAATTCAAGACGACGACAACGTCACAACCCACGACGACATTGCAACAAGAATACATTTTTAGAAATACTAGGCCGCTTCGCTAACGCTTTTTCCAGTCGGCTTGATGGATGAGCTTTTATGGTTGATTATCGGCCCAAATATCAATTTTTCTTCTCGGGGGCCAAAATCATGAAAAAATATACCAAAAAAACAAAAAATCGTAAAAGTACATAATCATAAGAAATATTTGTCGATTGTACCCAAAAACTGGCAATCTAAGTTAAAATTTGCCAAAATTTTATCAAGATGCATATGCCGTTTGCCCGAAACGCGAACAAAAAAAATACAAAAAAAAACGAGTAATTTTTGGGGGTCAGTAAAATTTAAAAGTCTTTTTTACCCAATTTAGTTTGCTAAGAAATAAACATCAATTTTAAAATAAAATTAATGTGGCAATTAAAAAAAGTGATCGAATTGAAAGTGCAACCAAAATATTTTAATTTAAACCAATCTTTAGGAACCTAAAACTTTCATTTTCATTGCGCTGAAAATATGTACAAAAATAAACATTCTGATAGCAAAGTAATAGATTGAAAGTTAACCCAGTAAACGAAATAAAGTACGGCTTTCCAAGCTGAACAATTGTTTTTTGCGGGAATTATCTGTAGTTGACATACATGGAACGCGTGTCAAACCAGTCATGCATTCGCTGTGCTCAGTCAAAAATAAAAGTGGAATTTTTCCCAACCCCATTTTTCTCGCCGGGCGGCTTAACACAACATTTTAAAAGCTCTTTTCCAGTGAAATTAATTTAAAGGAGTGAAATATTTTCGGTTAAGCGCTTATAAAAATTTAATAGAATACAATTTATCCATTTAGAAAATACGTGTATTTGCAGGCCGTCAATGTGCGCAACAATTGATGAAGCCGAAAAGAGAAATTGCATGTTTTTTTATTACAACAACAATCACGCCCACAAATATTTAAATTGCTGTCTGTGTCTTTTAGAAAAATCCAAAATTTAATTTTTTTACGAGAAAAAAATTTAAATAATAAAATTTTGTATTTATGTCACAAAAAAAAGAAAAATGAAAAAAGCCTAAAGGCCCAAACAAGTCTTTATTATAATCATGTTGGTTTGGGTTTTATTTAAAAAGTCCAGATATGAACGTAGCTAAAGTTCAGTATTTTTAAGATGTTTTTAAAAAATATAAAAGAAAAATTTAAATTTGAATCTTTTTCTAATTAATTTGTTTTTTTTTTATACGTTTTTATGTCCATACCATGTCATCTGGGCCTACATCAACCCATTCTCAACATGGCGACTAATGGATTTGAACGTTCTTCAAATTCTTCACTATACGCTCACGAAAATTGAGTACCCAGAAACTCTTGAGACGATCACACTCCGTCATTCTTCCCCCAAAGTAAATAAAAACTATAATCTCATCGAAGAGAATCAAGACATAGCCCAGATGCCCAGATGTATAGGGCTCAAGTGGGGCAGACCTTTCGTTTTCAATGATTCCCACAGTTGAAGTCGATTGAAAGAGTGAAATATAATAACGCGTGGTTGGAACAGAGAACCATATAGGTTCGTTTATTATAGCGTCGGCATCTTCAAACCAATCCAAGTAAGTGGTTGATCGAATCTAGCAACATCTTCACAGGATTGAACAACGAAACACAATACTTGAATTCTCTCATTTTAGGAAACCACTACAACTCGTGGAAGAGACAAGATAGGTATACGCAATAACTTGATAGCAATTTCATAGCGATTCTATCGGCTTTTCTGTATGCCATGCAACAAACCATGCTATTGAAGGAAGAGAATCGAACCCACGGTCAACAAAGTTCAGAACCACGAGTGCAAGGACGTTGTGTAGGTCCACACAGAGGCAACGTGCACATGTTGCAACTGTGTGAGTGGATGTGGGGGGCGTCGCCGTGTCCTACGCAATCCATGAACGTCGATGTCGATGCAATACCAGACAACAACGACAACAAAAACTAAAATAAGAAATACAAAATAAAAACAACAATACAAATTAATAAGCCAAATGGAAAATTACATAATTTTAATGTTTTCTCGTTTTGCGTAATCTTTTTGGTAAGTTTTGCCTTTTTGGACAAACAAACAAACGATGTATGGGGCCTATTAGATTAGATTACCATATTGGTTTGGAAGACACCTTGTTTGTAGAATGCTGTTTGATCTTTGAACCGGGACGTGCATCAGATATTTTATAGATTGTATGGGGTTCAAGGAAAAATGTCATATTTTTCTGAAACCGCTTCAAAATGTCTTAAAGGTTTTAAAATAAAAAACAAAAAAAAAAAAAATTTAGGGAAATTTGCAATCAATGGTGATAAAAAAAGGGCCCAATGAACGACGAATACTACATACACGGGAATTTATTACTATCAAACTGTCATAACGTGTGACTTTTCCGCTCTTTTCCTATGGGCCTAATTTAAAAATTTCAATAGCAGAACAACGTTATTTCCATGGAATGACGATAATTTTGTGCTGTTGCACTGGTAAATTAAATACACCATTATTAAGTCCACAATTATATTATTCACTTTATCAAGGACAACGTAGACAAACCTTGTCAGCAATTTGTTGACTAGTGGGATCCCAAACTAACACAGTAATAACATACATAGTTATTGATTCATAGCAATTGTCGTAAAAGTTTGCCCCGACTGGGCTTCGAGCCCAGAACCTCCGGGTTAAAGTGCCATATGAAATCAATAAATAGTCCTTAAAGCGGGTTAGCTTAAAAACCTTTTATTCAACATACATAGTGTTTACTATACGGATCGAATCAATAATAGGTAAGTTGTTTTGTTAGTCACATATTTTCATTCAATCGTATTGAAAATGAAAATAAGTAGAAGTAGAACACATGATATTGATATTACCTTCAAAAGCCAATTCTGATTTCATAAACACAAATCTTTTAGTCATGCTAGCAGCTAATATGACATTAATATCAAATGCCAAATCAGAGAAATGCCATAATCGTGTTGACGCCAGATTAGGCACGCAAATTGATTCCAATTTGAACGTGATATTTAACATAACATGATATTGTTATGTGTGTGTATGCAACGTTGTAGTTGGACTAAATATCACCAATAATTAATGTGAAATTATAATATGCAATAATACGGTTATTCAAATAATAAGAGTCCATTAAAATGTTTCAGGATGTTTACATAACATTAGGTTTGCATGAACGGTCATTTCAATAATTCATACAAAGTACACCCGCTGAGGATTGGACTGGAAAACGAATTGGAAACGTATACACAACCATCAACAAATTCCTTTAGGCAAACCCTTTATGACTGTGGGTGGTACTGGTTGTACGTATAGGCGTATCATGCGTACATGGTACATATGTATTTGACTGTCTAATGGATGCGATCCCGCCCAAACATTCGGCGCAATCAGTGTGGGGAGGAAGATGACAGAACACCCAGGATTTTCCATTGGGTTACTTTTGGGCCCCTTTAAATTATATAAACACATTTAATGAACTGGCCCAGATAAAATAATTGTAAAATATGTACAAGGTACATAAAACAACAGTATAAGCTGCCCGATCAAAAATTCATAATCATTGTGGTCACCGTTCATTAGATGATTTAGTGAATATAACTCCAAACATTTAAAGTCCAATCCAAATTTTTTAAACTTTCATTTCTCACCCACTATGCATGACCTTGAGTCATTGTCATGGGTGTTTCTGTCAGGTTGCCACCAAATGAAAGAAAGCCCCCCCAAACTTTTTTAAAGGCAAACCCGAGTAACTTTCGAAGGCACACATGAGGACCCCTCTTTGCTTTAGTTCGGGATCGAAAATCAAGGGCCCCTTTAGTCTCAGCAGCGAACAATAGATCCCGGCATCCGCGACCACTCGAAGGTCACGTGAGTCAACGTCTGTCTGACGTCACGACACTAGACGACCAAGAGTATGAGAGGCAACAAGGTGAGAGATGAGGCAGCCAAGAGTTTGCGGGGAGACGTGCAATCTCGAAAACTATTACATTCACATCGGTACAAGTCAATCATACCATTCGTAATACATATTAGCCTATACTATACCATTCTTGTAATAATTAAGAATAGATTTTCATAAATAAACAATTAATTAATTAATTGCAGTTGAATAATATGAAATATTCGTAATTGTTTATGTTGTCAATATAAACAATATTTTTAATTTTACATTGTAACTTCAACACCAAACAATTTGTTGCAACTATTCAAAAAACAGAAATATGAAAACAATGTATCACAACAACAAAAAAGATACGCACAATATATTGAAATTAAAGGGTGAAAATATATTTTTAAAGTGTTAAATAATTAATAATTATTTATAGATTTGGTCCAGTCTCTACTCTCTATAGACTATAGAATAACGTTAGTTTCCCCAGCTGTAAGACTGTTGCAAGTCAGAGAGGGATTAGAATATGAAAATTCTAATTAAATTTTAGAAAGTAAAAATCCGAATGCAAGATCAGACAGACGTTCGGTCACTAAATGTACGTGTGTGAAGCCGTGCATAGCCAGCGACGGGACGGGGTCAGAGGGGGGCAAAGACATGCCTCTATTAAATACACAAACATGAAACATCCCATCCCATCCCATTCACTCTTGCAAGTTGCAAGAATCGCCATTTGGCAACATCAGTCACGTTTTTGAATTAAGTACGAAACTCGTGTGGCGTGCAAGTGTAAGTACGTCTCCATGTAGCACTCCAGATGCTGGGCGCGAGCATCGAGAGGCTTACGGCCAGTACCATCACATGCGAGCCTCTGGGATCAATATGACCTCGCCGCCCCGCACCTCGCCCCTTTCGTGTTTGTTTCGAGGCAATGCGCTGAGTGGCAATCATCCAGGTCAAGTAAATTTACATTTTGTTTTGAACCTGGGTTCCAAGAACATGAATTTGGTATTTCAAGACAGTCATTTATGTGATAATGTTAAAATGTCGGAGATTTATTAAGTAACTTGGAACAGAAACACAAATTTACGTCAGGTGTCTCCATATACAACTCTAGGCCATAAAATTAATATGCACAGTAATTCGAAGTTGCGAGAATGTTCTCTCAAAAATTACATTTTCTGCCCTGCCCCCCCCCCCCCCCCGCGCACCCAGAGCAAGAAATAAAGCATCCACGTGCGTGACGCCTACCAAATTAGTTCCAACCTGGTGAAGTAATGTTTTAAATATTATATCTCTTATTGCATTGTAATCCACATCGCTATAATGTTAAAACCATCCAGGACAAAGTCTTGAAGTCCTCGCCGCGCGTAAAATCTACTTTTCTGAATCTCTTAGAAAATGGGGAAAAAACTGAAGAACATTCACTATAGAAAGTCGTCGCATAAGTCAAAAGAAAATCCCTCCAAATCCTTCCAAATATACAACCCCTGTACTTTTGTTTCCGATTGGCTCGATGTTATTACACGCAACGGCGCGCTCTTTTCTCCTACCTACGCGGCGAGAGGCCTCCCTCCCAACGGAGTACTCATCGGGCGGACGGAAAACGTTTCAAAATGCCAAGTCGTGTATCTTCTCCGGCCAGACATGTAAATCACTCAAAGAGTGTTCTAGACTTGTGCATTAGTGTTAGCATTGCCATTGCCCAACGAAGACAGACTTGCATGCATGCGAGCAGGATGAAACCCCATCATTAGCTCCCATAACGGGACCAGGCACGATAGTGAGCAGAGCAGCCATTAGATGACGGCCACGGCGAGGACTTCACCGAGACAGAGACTCGAACCAAGACCTCAGTGCGTGTCATACAGTTGAACTACCGAGGTCACACAGCAAACTGTCACCATTTGCATAAGTCTGTAGGTACATCCTCGATAACTCAACCTGATTTCCCAATCTGGAATGTTCACCAAATTATTTCCAGGTGTTAAAATCTAGTGAGGTTATTTATGTTGTAAAACAACGATCGATGAAAGAAAAATAAATACTATATAACTTACTACTAAATTACACTCATCACGATTTTATCCGCTTATATAATATGTAAAAACCCAAACAATTTCATGTTTGATAAGTGGTACGAAGCGTGCAAAGGAGTTTACTAAAAAGACGAAGAAGAAAGAAAATAAGGTTATGAATTTCGAAAAGATCGAGGGAAGATTAATTTTACTGTGTTGATGAATGTGTGATGAATGAATTAATATGTAGTCCCTGTAGTCCTCATTTTCGAGCTCTCTAGTCTCTATACCGGAAAAAGGCTACACCAATCTTGAGCAAATTTTTAGGGAACCTTCGAAACCTTTAAACTTGGATGTCATGCGAATTTGGGTTCATCGAAAAAAACAACACTTTTCATACAAATAGAACATTTTTTTAAAATTTTGTTAAAAAAGCGAAAAACTTGTTAAGTTTCAACCGGACAATGGGCTACTCCAAAATTAATTAATTTTCTAGAGGGCTAACCAGAGCTAGCTCGACATGTAAAAGACACTGAATAGGCCTTTTAGAATCAGAAGACTGCTCTCCCGATAAATATAAAAAATAGCACTATTCCGATTTTTTGGATTGTGTGAATGGAGGAGGGAGATAGATTACACGCCACGCTCATCCATAAACGCGACTGACTATGAGAAGCGTTAGCGAAACAGCCCAGTAAGCTACACAACGTTGCAGAAAGTTACACGAAATGCGCAGCAAAAAGCCACTGGCAATAAACTCAATATTATATTACATATATATTTCCTGGCGGTGTCACAGTTTTCGACCTCTTGGGACCGTCCGGCGTCGGCGTCTCAGTTGCGACATCATGTAGTTGCCACCATAGGTCATACGGACATCACTTTGAAGTTAGATTAGTTACAAACTCGAAATATACAACAAGAAGAACCACTGCAATAAAACTTACACAAGTACGGTCCGACATTGCAAAAGTAGTTATTATACGTGAACATGAAAATAAAACATATCGATATTGAAATTTGAGTCTTGTACACAGGCAAAATAATATTCGGAGAAATATTAAATCGAGTGATATACTCCGGACAACAATAATTTTTTCCCAAAACAGTTCATTATTTTGTCTACATTTATGTAATTACGTTAGTTGTATTTAGTTGTCCTCCTCTGTAAATATTTTTAACTTAATGGGATATAGATGTTTATAAATAAATAAATAAATAAATAAATAAATAAATAAATAAATAAATGAATAAGTAAATAAACACCATTTGCAACTACTGTATGACTGAGGGCTAAGTCAAAATTGTTATCATGACTAAAACAACTTTGAGATATGTACTCTTGGACGCACACGCACACTTGAGCACTTCCAACAGACGAAAACGGAATAAAAAACAAATGTTGATACGGTACTTGAAAGATTCAAGTCACGTTATAAATAAAATAAGATAAAAACATTAGTATTTATATCTACTAGTCATTCAGTGACATCACTGGTATGGTTCGTTGGTCATGTTTTGGTACAAAGTGAAAGACGTGGCTTTGATGAGTTCTGCAGGGAAAATAAAAGGTCGTATAGGGCAAAAAGTACCCTACTTTTGATTTGTTAGTGCACTGGAATGGAAGGGGAGGTATTTGCTCTCGCCTTTACGTTTGTTTTATCCTTGGTGACTGCGCAGTGCTCAACCCCTAATTGCCGCCATGATGTTGTTATTGTGTAAAAACCGAATAAAAACAACCCGCGCAGCCTTTGTAAACTCGTTGCCAAACAAAAAGGCGTAAATTATACCACGAGCGACGTGAGAGAGAAACTTCATAGTACGATCTCGATACATTAGTAAGTTCCCGGTAAGCGAATTAACGCGCGTAAACCGAGGCGTAAGCCGGGTGAAATGAGGCTCAACGCGCCACGCCGCGCCGCGCCCGGGCCACTTGGGACCGGTACGAGAGAATTGCCGCATTTTAATCAACACTTATTTTTTTTTCACAATCGTCGTCGCCTAAGTTTTCACCACCCCACTGAGAAATAGTCGCGCGCTTTTCATCCATCACTTTTAATCACATATAAACCAGCTGTACCCGCAATGAAATCCGGCCGCTGCGCCGTCCCATGCTGCTCATTTTCCACTTGAAGTGTCAATATTTTCTCGTTTCAAGGTTTGCCGCGCCCAGAGAGAAAAGAGAAGAAAATGGAAAAGGGGAGACATTTATATATTTCCGAGAGGGTTTCTATTTTCAATCATTTCATATTAATGTCACACTCAATTACTTGTAGCGGCGCTAGCGTACGGCGCGGCTCGAATTGCAAAACATCAGAAAATCCCAGGCGAGATGAGGTTTTAGGGGACGTTTTCGTCAGATTTACAAATATTTACAGAAAACAACAGTCAACACAATTTAGCCACGAGACTCGCGGGATGTTGAAGTAGCGGCTGTCGTGTGCATTTAGACCACTAAATTTACAACTATTTCCAAGAAAACATTTTACACGCGCGAAGTGAGTTTATTTTCATCGCACCACAAATATTTGCAGAAAACAATGTAGATGGATTTTACCCTTGCTTGCTACATTTTTAATGAAGACACTCTACTAAGCAATCATCAATCTTGCTGTTTACTTGTCGTTCATTAACTTCGTCGTTTGTATACGTTTAATTGGATGAGCGAAGCGAAGACTTCAATTTCACTGACCCCCAAAAAATTAAGCTCGTTTTTTTTCTGTCTGTTTGTTAACTCTCTACAAGGCAAACGGCATATCCGATCTTGATGAAAATTGGAGGGGACCTTCGAAATCTCTGAACTTAGAGGTGTATTGTTTTTGGGTACAATCGAAGAAATATTTCTCATGAATATCGTACTTTTATGATTTTTCTCGATTTTTAGTGCGATATTTTCGTGACATTTGGGCCGATTCTGACCAAACGGGTGGGGCTACAACGTTCATATTTCACATGGACATTAAGGTAATGGTGATGTATTGCTTTTGAAAGAAAAAGTTGAAAAAGTTAGCCAGAATCCATAGAATAAAGGTTTTAATATGAGTTTTTTTTTCGGTTTATAATAACAATTTACAAGTAACAATAGAAACTTGACAACAATCACCAACAATGCGTTCAAAAGGCACTTGATAAGTAAATAGATCCCACGCAAACTAAAAACTTACAAAAAAGCTCATCCATCAACGCGACGGGACTTAAGCGTTTTCCTAGTTTAATTAAACACAGTTTATGAGTATATCAAATTCCAACATTGCCGTTTTTTGGAGCTAAAAACAAAAACTTGAATACTTCCCCGTTTCTTTACCTCTTCTACCCCGAGTTAGTAACTTATCATCAAGTTATTATCAAGCACATAGTAGTGAACCATTACAAAAAGCTATAGTTTACACACACACAGGCAATGTTTTGCGCCTGGGTTTTGGGGCGGGACCGGTGTGGAATTTCGCAACGCAATTCTCTCGACGTGCGTAACCGTAAGGTGCGGCCTTGCTCCGCTCCCACACACTAGCTCCAGGCCAGATCGTGCGTAAAACAACACAAGGACAACCAAACCACGAGCAGCTTGGTTGGATGCTGTATAAAATCATAATAAATAACTCGCAAATATTAGTGATTATTGCTAGAGTATGTGGACGATTGAAGGTCAATGAAATCGATATTGGAAATCACTATTATATCAGCAAACAGTTTGTAACATCGAAACATTGCGTATAGATCTACGAGAAAATACACGTGTAAACCGTAATTATGTATTCATTGACTGTAATTTACATTCAAAGCACGTTCGAGGACGTTCCTTATTTTTCTTATGTCATAATAACAAAATGTGGGCCCAACAGCAAATGATTGCTTTTCACAAACGATTGATTAATACGATAATTGTGGGTATACTATTCAGTAGTTTTTTTAAGTTTCATTTTCTTGTATTATCGTATTACATTTTGTTATTGTATTATACAAAAATATGAAAGTACACAATTAGTGATAATACTCAATCCATAATACACAAATGTATAATTGAATTAAAAGTGGAATGTAACCTGTAATAGTTAGGGAGCGTGATGTAAACATGCTCCCATGGCAGTTTTAGTGCAACAGTTTTGATGTGGTACCGGTATCAATCGATTCGTATTGAATCCTATAGCTGATAAACTCGATAGATCTCGATTTTCTGCAAAGCAGCAATGCAAACAATACAAATACAATTAGCTTTCGTGTCATATCATGGAATACTTCCCTTCATTCGCATCCAAGTTTGCGTCCAATTAATCTAATTTCAACTAGAATTATTTATTTGTTTAATGTCTATGCTATTCAGGTATAAAAACTGTTTTACAAGAGTAGAAAACAACAATTAAAACATACAACAGTACAATTAAAACGTAACGTGTAATTACATGTGTCGTAAATTCGCAATAAACCAACAAGGATAAGAAATATTGTTACGAAGAAAAAGATTATATGAAACGTGCATTTACAATCAGAACACGGCTGTGAACATGTGGGAATTTAGAGCATCAACCTGAGAAAATGACGACAAATTATATAGGAAGTAATGAGAAAATAAGGACGGAATTATCACATTAGTAACTTGTAAGTAGTTATGGAAGTGAAGTATAATCTTGAAATAATTTAATTGAAGCGATCATTACCTCCGCATTAGTACAGAGAGTTAATAAGTAGTAAAGTTGTTGCTTAATGGGTCATATTATTCACGACAAGGATAGTAATAATGATGATGGTGATGGTCGACGGGCGGCCAGGTCGCAAGGAAACCGGACAAGAATTCAGAGACCACCAACTAAGAACCGTATAGATTATAGAAGGACGAAGAACCCATTTGGATTTAGATGCAATTTCCTATTCCCATATTGTTCTCCTGACTTTAAAATTGATGCAAGAAGGCAGCTCGAGACGATAGCGAAGACAATTATTGGGCTTGGTAGTTTAGCTTGACTTTTATTTTCTTTAAAACAAAGCTCTAGTTTTTAAAATGATCTATTTTTACGCTGTACGTTAATAATTAAATAGATTATTTAAGTACGGCAATAAAAAATAAATAATATGTAGGCCTAACTCGCGTACCTTGCTTGGTAATTTTACCGCCAAACTTAGTTTCTTACCCAACCGAGCAAAGTTATATATTTTAGAAATTATATCATCCTCATTTTTATAATAGCCGCAGAGGCAATTAATAAATACAAAATAAAATTAGAACAACAACGTGTCAAAACACTCGCAGGCCACAAGACTAAAGTATAACGCTTGTTTCAAATAGGTGCAACTCCACTAAATACAGGATAGAAGTAGAACACACAAAGTTTCGCTTTAGATGTCCAGCACACACACATTCTTGTTTTCTATTTCAATACAGCTCGCGCACTTGAACATGGTTTACGGAAGTCCTCGCTTTCCGTCGAAAATTTAACCTACATACCACATTCGTTTTGTCGACGACAATTAGCTATTTGAAATTAGATTTTACTCAGCTCGTCCGGTATTATGGAAATAGCAGAGATTCATTCAATATTCACGGATTGTGATTTGACAAATGTAGCTACCGACCGGTAATATAAAATATAAAACAAAACAAAGAATTCGGAATTAAAATTGTTTCGCCCACGCTTGTTTTGTGCTTTTAATTTCGACAAGTGGGTCGCATCGTTGAAAGGATCTCTGCATGGTTACCAACTCCCCGAGTGAGTCAGGTCACGCCTAACAACCTAACGGGGTGAACGCGGAAAGCAATGGGGCGAAACTGCGTCGTCTTCGTCTCCGGATGTGTGGCCCTACTGTAATTAAACCCAATGGACCGGCACGGCGCGAGTAGGTGTTACACAAGTCCGTGGTTCGCATCCCGTCTGCGTCGATATAGCCACTAGCCACACTGCTACAGCATCGCGTGATAGCATGCAGATACAATACAAGTAATCGGCGGAGAGTCAGGGGTTATTGGATGAGACGAGTCTGAAGAGCTATAACTCGAGTTTACCTATGTGAGTCAAGGCACCTCGTTGGATGTGTAGAGTATCAGTGCGCATTTATTTAATTTCTGATGTCAGTAAAAGGTTTCATTCCTCACCCCTTCTAGGTGCAATGTGGGGGGGGGCTAGCCATTAACCCCCCCCACATTGAAGTGGCTATATCTACTAATCCGTAGCTGCTCAAAACGATTTAACTACGGCACATTTCAGCACAAAACAAGCACAAAACGTGGACATGTTCACATTTTGGAAATTCCAATGTGGGGGGGCCAAGTTAATGGACCTGAAATAGTTCACTTATTTCAATTGGATGGCCACATATAAGTGATAAGTAATAAGTATAACACATTATACGCGTTTCCAAGCAAAGATAGATGGCAGCACTAAAACGCAACATGTCGGACCGATCAGTGATAGAGGCGAGCTGCTTACGGCGGGCGCTGTATATTCAGTTGGCTTCAACTTGATTTTTGTTACATTTCTGATCATTTGCGAAAACATTGTTGATTATGTCACATCGTCCGCGTATTTTATTAGTAAAATTCGTAAGTTTTGGGGATCGGCTTTGTTAATAACGGGAATTTAATGGCATTTTAAATTACAACAAATAATTGAGATTATTTGATGATATGAGCTCGAAAAGAACAAACCACACTGTTAAACTATTAAATACAGAAACAAGTGTATAAAAAAATGTTAAATGATGAAGATCGATGATATTTTGCCAAGAAAATGTTGCCCAATACTAATAATTTCAATAATTTACTTGATATCCAAAATCAAAAGAGATTCAATTAAATTATAGCCCTACACTTGTTTTGCACTTTTTCTACTTCGTTTTACAATGTAAACGAAATCGGAGTAGGCCTTTATATATTTATCTAGTCAACACTTAGGACTTCCGGTTTTTTAAATATACATTTTATGAAAAGGATGCCTATTGAATAGCTGATGGCCTATTTTTATTATTGTTTTGTATGTCAATAATGGCATGACGCGTCATTCTGCAGACAGCTTTTAAATCTTGTAGGTCATATCATTATACTTATTCTATAGTTATAATATAAATCGTATTTATTATGATATTATGTAAAATATTTTGTATTACATATTGGTAATGAACAATGACGGTAAATGGTATATGTAGGCCTACATTAATTATATAAGGTAGAAAAGGAGTTGGCACTTGTGCATAAGCGCTAATACAATTAATATTATATTTGTTATTGTTTTGTTATTGTTATTATGAGTATGACTTTATTTATATTAAATTATCATAACAAAACGAAAGAAGTATATCTCAATTAAAAGTGCCATAAGAAGCGAGCGATACTGTATGTGTGTGTTTACTATGAGTTGTGAACATTCTTGACTGTTTGAATTTGATTTAGTATTTATATCGTACCCTGTTAGCTTATATTTGGTATATAGCCTATAAATACCAATGATTTATTATGATATTATAATTAGAGAATTGTAATATGGATACTAATGCCATCCATGGTGCCTCATGGGTGCATTGGGCGCAGGTCTGAATATAGTAATATTATTCTGGTGGACATGGTCTCGAATCCCGCATATTAGAGAGCGATTTTATTATTTTGGTGCACCCCCATGCTTTTGATAATCATCAATTAACAACATTTTGGGAAAGCAACGACAATGTACCTGTGATTGTACATATTTATAAGTGACAAACACGGAATGACATGTATTCTTCAGGTAAGCACATAGCGCGCTCCTCCGACTATCACTGATCGGACAGTTGCATTTTTCGCCACCAGGTAGCAACCCCTTTGCTTGGAAAGTGTCAATGTAGACATTACACAAAAATAAATAACGTTCAAGCACAATACAACGTGAACATGAATAAAAAGAAATGCGCATTTTGATATGGTCCGATTTCACCGATGTTATAGTATAAAAAATGGGATGAAGATGAAGAATTGAGACATATTACCGTGTAATTCGTCCGTCCAAATATAATTGGGCCTTGCGGCGCTCTATGCCTAAATTAAAATAACAATTAATTAAATGGGTGTGGACTTGGGTTATAGTTTTCTAGGATGGAGGAACTACGCATGCGTCGCCGTGTTCTTCGTCACGGTGGCGACACTGGAATACAATATCGGTTCCGGTTCCGCCATTGGTTTTGACGACACACAAGGTGGGAACCCGGAGCTCCAAAGAGTATTGCTCTACGAGGCATGACAACATACAGGTTTCCGAAGCTGAAGAGGCAGCTTGAATTTGCGTTCGACCTTGGTTGGCTATGAAGTTACCTCAGCTCAACACGTTTCAACATTCTTAGAATATTGTTTTTACAAGATGCTTTCTCAATCCTGTCATCAAGCTCGGCTTGGTTTGTTTCAGACTTCCCGGAACAAATGGATGACGCGAAATACAGAGGGAAAATTGAGTGTTATTTAATTTCAGTGATTACGTCATCGGTCTAGATTTTTATATATGTAGTTGAAATCTTTATCAGTATTTTTGCTATTCATACACAATCATAAAATTTTAACAAATTTACATTTTTCTACTTTTCTTACAATCCAATAATTCCTTATAATATTCAAAAAAATCATTATTCCACGAAAAAAAATAAAAATAACAAAATATATATGTGTTATGGCATAATTATACTTATCTAAACCACAAACAATTTTATGTGATCAATTTCACTCCACGTAGCATAATCACTAGAATTATGCAATGTGCACCTGTACAAAAGCCGAAATATACGAAATAGGTTTACGTAACATTTAGGAATAGCATGCAAATGGTCGAAATGAAATGAGATTTGTGCACGGGTGTATGTATGTAAATGTGGCACTTTTCATAGAGATTTTTTTGCGGAACAACCCCTAACGATTTATACCAATTTACAAGATTTTGATTCAGACAATAGGTTTAAATCTAGACCATAGAAACACGTTTCATTCAAACCCTTTAGCATTTAAATATTCTAAGTATATTAAATAATATGATTGTTTGCAAACGATTACACACTTACACGTGATGTTATCGATCAACTTTGTTTGTGTAAGCACAATGTTGATATTGGCTAGGGATTGGAATTTGAATCAGCTGTTTGTTTTGTATTTGCGTTTAGATTTCCTACTAAAGCGTCTACAGAATCTAAATAAGGTTATGTCATCAAATTATTCAAACGTAATTCGTAATGTTTGGAATACAAAGGCTGCAAGACAGAGTGAAGAAATGGCAATTGGCGTTGCATGACGTTGAATAACACGCTAATACCGTGACCATGTGTTACGAATGACCGTAATTCTACTTTTCATTTCGAAAACTGCGAAACATTGAGAAACATAACAATTAGTTTTGCTCGGAACTATCGTTTAATGTAAACTATACATTTGATTCGAAAGTGGCTTTGTTTTGGTATTTATTTCAATTTCATTTAGGAAATACGCATTTGGATAACTCAGTTTGCTTTGTACATAAAATGTTCGCGGTGGATGGGGCTTAGCTTGAACATGAATAGAATCTTGCATAAGACAAACCCAAAAGCAATGTTATCGTCCTCCAAAGCTATTTGATTTGTAATTTATATCAATTTGTATTTTAAACCAGTATTTTATAGCATCAATTTTTTTTTAAACCTATACTTCAAAACTTTGTGGACGGCGTTGCGCCTTGCCTTGCGTTTTTGATTGTATTTTTTGTTTTTCGTAAAAGTCAAATTAAATTATACCAAAATTATTACGTACTTCAATAAGAATACTATTAGGCCTATGTAAATCTTTAATTTACACAAAATTAGCATGCGAGAAACCCATTCAATTATGACATATAACAATTTGTAGCGTTTCAAAATTACATTCGTCTGAAAAAACATAAATACTAACACTAATGTTTTTTGAATTTTCCCGTATTCTAAACATTGGTTAAACTTAAAATGTCCAATCTTTTCGAAACAAAAACGTTTACTTCGAGAACATTTAAAAATGAGTTTCTCATTGTTCGTAGACGACTGCTGATATTCTGATATTCTTCATCGTAACGAGAAGAAGACTTGATAGAACAGAAAGTAAAACAACTTCTCCTCTGGATTGAACAAAGTTGTGTTGACTTGGCGAAGTTTGAGCTCTGTCGAGTCTTTGTAGCTAAACGTTCGATTACAAAGTCCGAAATTAATTAATTTGCACGAGTGAAACTTTTAGTAATTGCGACGGGCTCTAGTAATTCATTCCTCGATCTCTACTGCTATACCCTCTCTACCTCCTTCATCGCCTAAAAACCACCCTCGATCCCACCCTAAGTCCCACCCCTAAGTCACAATACCTGTTCAGTTTCGCCATCTCTAGACAGAAAGTCATTCTTTTATGTATATTCAATTATTGAGTGTTTGACATGATCCTGTCAATTGTAACTTCCAACTTGTTGACTGAGTTTGGAATTTACAGAGTCAATATTTATAAAGGTTTAGTTGATGCCACTTCCGGGTTAAAACTTTCTTTCATTATATTGCGGTGTTTATTTTTTAATGTAAATTACCTAATATAAACAAACATAAATAACAATCCACGAAACATTAAATTTGACACAATACGAGTCTTCGAATATGCACGCATAAATAAAATTTTCACACATTTTTTTATTATTACTTTCTCAACCAAACGACACAACATTGCACTGCACTATAGCAAGTAATTACGAACTATAATTACATCCTAGATAGATTGTATGTACTCGTAATGATGTAGTGGTCATGGAAAAGACATCACGAGAAATACAAAAACACGTGCAGAAGACAATTCGTGAATCCCAGCTTCATATTCTCGTTAGGCGGCTCTACATGGCTCTACCTAATATAATAGAGCACTGAGGGCGGGAGAAGAGAAGACTCAAGAGTAGGTTAGATAAAAGAACCTCCACACGTGTACACTGTATACCGGCGCTCATTAGGCAACACCTAATTGTCTAGTGTCGAGGCAGCCGCGTAACGAACTATATACTTCAACGAAAGCCACGGTTTCATCAGAGTATATGGGGGGTCCTATGCACTGTGCACACACCATATAGATAATCTCTATTATTTGCACGGCGGTTATTTGATTGCGCGGGGATATTTTCCGCTGCAATGTGGTAATTGTTAGGTTGGCCACATTGCGCTTGATTGCCCAGTGCGGAAATCACAGGCAGGAAGTATTTCGTTTCTTTGCTATTATATTTTGACAAGGTTTATTACAAAGCGGTGTATCATCTTCGACACGGCGAGAGCACACGATAAGTAAACATGCACCTACCTACCTGCTCGCGATGTGCCGACAAGCAGATGCCGTTCACCCTAAACCAATATGTAAACAAGTAATCTAATAAGACTATTTATTACATGGTTCACGTTATCGGGCAGCAAATTAGTGTAAATTTGATAACAACGAACACGGGTGTGGGGATTCGCGTTCGGTGTTTTCTTTCGCGAACATTTGATTATTCCCTGATTTCTCATATTCGTTTCAGTGTGATCGTCTAATAAATCTGAATTTTCATTTTGCCCTTTTCATATTTTTCGTATTTTTTTCGTTTTCTTTGCCATATTTTCAACAAACTATTTGAATACGTACAGTGTTGTTTTCTTACATTTTATTGCTGTAATATTACTAATTTAAAATTTGCGTAACTTCAGTTTATTTTTGTTCATTGTGTGTGCATTTATGAAAGTTTTATTTATAGCCGTCCTTTGTACTGTACACCAGTTTTATTATAACTGCATATAGGACATACGTTGATAAAGCGATAACTCACTTCACAGGGAGCGACACTCGTTGTTTTTTGTACCACGTTTATACAGAGTTCAACTCTCCATGGTGAAGCTGCTCAGCATTTAGATATACTAGGTCGCTTCGCGAACGCTTTTTCTAATCGCGTTGATGGATGAGCTTTTTTGATGAAAAAAATCGTAAAAAGTACGATTTCTGTGAGAAATATTTCTTCAAATGTCTCTAATATCATAACATATATATTATCTTTTCAGTGATTTCAAACGTTCCCATAAAGCTTCATTAAGATCGGTGTAGACGTTTGCCAAATATCACGAAAATATATAATTAAAAATCGAAAAAAATCGTAAAAGTACGATAATCTTAAGACATATTTGATCGATTGTACCCAAAAATGTGCCAAGTGTCTATATTCAGAGATTTCTTGAAGGTCCCCTCAAATTTTCATCAAGATCGCATATGCCGTTTGCCCGGTAGAGCGCAAACAAGCAGACAAAAAAAAAAAACGAGCTAAATTTTTTGAGGGGTCAGTGAAATTGAAGTCTTGCTTCACTCATTCAACAAACTGATCCTCTGACAACCACGGTCACCAAAAACAGTATTGGATCATGCTTGGTAAAGGGTAACGCTAACGAATAACAAAAAGGCTGCAGTCGGAAATCCTGTTCGTTTTTTAATCGAAAGACGTGACAATTGCACTGACGGACGGTGAGACAGGTGATGCTCATTGCTCTCCAATACGAGCTGAGCAGAGCTGCATGTATATAGGCCTATGATACATTGCAATTGCATTCAAGAAGAAATCATAAAGTTAGCTCAATCTATCACCATGCAGAAAAAGGTAATGTATTGATTGCATATCTTTTAGAAGTAGAATTGCGTCTCGGTAGCTTAGGGGTAAAGCACTCGACCGGCAATCGGGAGACCGGGGTTCGATATCCCGCTGAGATGGATGTTTCTGGATTGATCAATCAAAATTATTTTCACATTCGGTTATTACAATAGGCCTAATCTAATAGTACAGATGACCGATGTATATTGTATATTCCATTTGTCGGTATACTCGAGTGTATATTTAGCGCCCACCACGACTTGCAAGACTTTTACTGTCTCGACATCAGGCGCTGCAGATGGCAAGACATCTCATCTCACACTCTGTGGTGTACATTTTAATTTACTTCTGCTGCTTGTTGTAGGCTACACCGCGAGTCGTTAAAACATTAAGTGTTGCAAAGTACAACATAACGCGTCAAATACTAACTTAACATTGTGTAAATGTTAATGACAACTTGTACAACTAAATCGACTGTATCAGTATGGTGTCTGTCGAGTGTCGACTGGGTACACTCACTGCCAATAATAATATGAGTCGCCTTATCACTGAATCGAATCACCGAGAAAACTTGTAGAAAATCATTGAACGGTGAGCGTCTGATGACAAAACTTGAAGATAGATAACTCACAATTTTAATTTAAAGAATGAACATTTTTAAACAGAGGTACATAATTTATGTTCTGGGTGTCCGGTTGATAAGCTCGTACTATACAGAGTCAAGACAAGGCAAGACAAGTATCTACTTAAACTTTCACCCCGGGGAGTGATATACATAGCAGTAAAGTTGTGGAGCTTCAGGTACAAGATGGAGACGTTACGATAACAACTCATCATAACACTAGATTGGCAATCTCCTCGTAACTAGCAGCTGGGCATGAACGGGCAAGATGCTGCGGGTGACTGTGCGGAGATCGTCTCCCCCCTAGATGTTACGAGATGAGCGCGGGTTCGACTCTGGGGCCCGCATTCCTGTACGATGTTACCACATGGGAAGAACTAGGCAGAGTAGAGGCAGTTACCACAACGCAATACATAATATCTTCTAGTGGTGTGGTTCTATCGGTTACCACGATGAACACTATTAAAGTTTGCTGATTTGTGATTGACTGGGGTTAAAATAATGTTGAACTGAAACTTATCCCAGGGGGTAGAAATCAGTCCCAGGGAGTCAGCATAACTATTCTTGACGTTTAAAAAACTACTGAAATGTCTATGACGACTAGGAAGCAGGAACAATAATAGAAATTACCAATAATGGAATGTCATGTGGGCTTATCATTACTTGTACTTTTTTTAATTTTGTTATTGCTGCAGAGTATTAATGAAAATTACGAGAATAAAAAAAAATTACATTGAATTGAATTGACTGAATCATGCACACGGCTTGTCAGTCTCAAAAGCGCATTTTCCGTAATAATATTAATAATGCAGACAGATGGCAGATGTAGGCCTAAACATTTCTTCAGTCGTTATGATAAAACACTCGTATGGAATTGATGTGTTTACGTCCGCTTCACAAATTAAAAGCACACCTGCACCTGGATTGAACCCGGGGCCTTCTGTGTTGAAAGCAGAAAAACACAGCCAACTATAACCAGCCATCATGTAATCGTTTAATGTCGTTCATTGATATACAACTTCAAAAGATGTTGGATTCAAACAAGTTTGGGGGGGGGGTATATATAGATCACATTATAATAGGCCTAACCAAGCCCCACTTACATTGCACCATCTGCTGTTTAACATTATTTTAATCACAGGTGGACACGTTCATGTTTTTGTTCGTCTCAAGTTTGTACGAAACAAAGTTGGAACTTGAAGTTTGTAACTACTATAACTTTCCAGACATTTTTATGGGCTACTTTACATAACGAAGACTGAACCATTAAATACCCATTTGCAAATTGCACTTTCATTTTCTTTTTCAATTTGTTGCCATAATGAGTAGGTGTCGTGTTCGTGTATGAGTACCCTAAATAGACGTATACATTATTAGCGGTTGTGCTGCATGGGCGAATCGAATCGGGGTATGAGGGAGGGGGGGGGGGGCGTCATCTGTTTAATATATATGACAACTGTAGCACTGTGTAAGTAAGTACCTATGACAAGTGCCGAATAAATAGGCTTGATAGAATTTAGAAATTATATATTTAAAACATGAATGTGAAGCTTTATATATTTAAATACAAATTACAATTGAATTAAATTATTTATTTATTTCTTAAATGCTTTACGAGGTACAAACGAGCTTGTTCCCACAGAACCGTAGAAGCGAACACAACTGTGTCAAGCATCTCATTAACATCACGTGTAATTGGATGTTATGTTATGTTATACATTCAACGGTTCAACACCGTGTGTAGTTTATTTTGCGAGTTATTGACACAATTCAGAATCGATTCAGCTCCAATCCAACTTCCTCACATAATAAATCACCCAGACATTTCCGATCGACCTTCATAGCTTATGCCCTTGTTTGTAAAAGAGTCGGCACGTTCCAACTAGATAGCGAACTTCATTCATAAAATGTCAACAAGTTCAAATTGATTTTTTATTTATTTAGCTCCTGTCAAGACTAGCTTATGTACCGTGTCGCAATCAGCTACAAACAAAACAACGTAGGTCAATAAAACTTCATGACTGAGTCTTTACGCGAGAAACAATATTGCTGAGATTAATTGATTCCGCATGGGAAATATACAGTGCGGCGAAGTAATCAACTACCGGCAACATACATTGTACTTATTTATTGCCCCTGCAGACTTTACTTCGTAACACTGATTTAAAATTGAGTGCAGTTTGAAATAAAAATATTGCAAAGTGCATGGCTATAAAATAAAATTGGTTAGGGTTAGGGTATGAAGTTCAAGGACTAACGCGCAAGCGCACAATTCAGACAAAGTTGACGCAGAATATTTTGTATTTATTGTCAAGAAACAAGCAAAACAATACGGCAAATATGTGAAAACGAGTAAACAAAACTGAGGCAGAAAAATTCAGTACTCTTAAAGTCTCGGGGCAATCATCTCCAGTAACCAGAATAAATATTAATACAATATATTATAAATAAATTAAATAGTTTAGACGAAAATCGAAAACGATATTATATGCAATAGTTATCGGTAAATATTTCTTATCATAGGCCCTATAAGCTCAATCGTAAAGGACTCTTAGGACATGGCTAATTATTCCCTCGATTATTCCATTAAATACAAATGCCCTACTAGACTAGTATTATAACATATTCACTGTAGTTTGCTATTTATTGCAGCAATAATAAATTCCAGCCCGCACCACTGGCACCAGATGCAACGTGCAATTCGTAACACTTTGTTGTTTACTGCTAATGAGCTAGACCTGCTAATTACATCCATGCGTGTATGTGGATGTGTATGCAGTAGCAGCTGCGGACAAGCTTCCATGCTCCAATTCAGAATCAAGGTTACAGAAACAAATCACAGATTATAAACACATAAATTATCTCAATAAACACACAAATCACTTTAATCAAATTTATTGTATTTGATTAAGGTTATGAAAGCACGGATGGGAATAAATGACGAAATTAATTAAAATATTAATGATTTGTGCACGGGTTGTGGTACTGTTAGAAATATGACAACACAGCAAGGCAGTGTGTGTATATTATGAGAGTTGTTGACTAGATGGATGGTTAGCAACGAGAGAAATGCAGTAGCAACGTGTAAGTAAAATACAGTCTGGTTAAATATAAACGATAATCTTATTTAACTACGTTATCCGTGTTATTATTTACTAATTTATCCTGACACGCTTTATGGCCGACTAGGCCCACGTTATAAAAGTAGAGTAGCTAACATTTCAGAAGTGGGATTGTTTCTCAAAAGTGCAGTGCCGAAGACTTGTGTGTTTTGTGTTTAAAACGTGTTACCGGTACGCGATTTTGTGGTAGGCTATACGATCTGTCAGACAGCAGTTGACTAAAGATAAAAGCCACAAGACAAGATGATACGATTTAATTATCTTGATGAAGATGAAGCTCAGCCTAACGTAGGAGGCGATGTCCAAGGGCAAATTGGAGCTCAACCTAACGTAGGAGGCGATGTCCAAGGGCAAATTGGGGCTCAACCTAATGTAGGCCCAGGAGGCGACTTTCAAGGGCAAGCTGGAGCTCAGCCAGCAGGAGAACTGACAACACGTGAGCTGATTCAAATGATGCTTGAACGAGATAGACAACGTGACGAAATGATGAATATGCTAATTAGAAATGTGGGTATTGGTGGTCAACAATCTCAAATACCACCTCGTCAACAGGATGTGACAAGACAAACGTATCAGGTAATGCCTGACCTCAATAAAACGATTCCATACTTCACTGGAGAACCTACTGGAATGAACGCAACAGAGTGGTTGAAGATTATCAACACTACTGCCGACCTACACCGTTGGCATGAAACTTTCCGACTGGAGTCAGCACGAACTCATCTGACGGGAGCGGCCAGCCATTGGTATCAAGCTCGAAGCGACGTGCTGACCGACTGGGACACTTTCACGGTGAGTTTCACCAGAACGTTTATCGGAGAAGACAGTGTAGTTGATCGCTGGAAACGAATGGAGTTGTGTATTCAACAAAGAGGAGACAGCACTCACAGTTATTTCCATAATAAAGTGAAGTTGTGTAAAGCCCTTAACCTTAATTTCCATGACACGAAGAAACAAATAGCGGTAGGCCTTTGGTCCCAGACATTAGCTAACCACCTGTTATCTCAAAAGCATGAAAACGCAGACGAATTACTCAGTGGCTTGCGAGAGTTCGAAGAGGTGGAAAGGCAACGTATTACTAACATGATGGGAAGGGACAAACCCTCCAAGCCAAATAACTACAACGTTAAAGTTACAGAACAGAAGTCCAACCATCATGAACCAATTGTAAATACACCAAATACGGTACACTTTATCCAAGTGGGGACACGCGGCTCCGAGACGGGTCCTATGTTGTGGAAGACTTCAGGAGTCGAGGGTGTTCGCGAAGTGATTGACGGAAAGTTGATGGTTCCAATCATGAACACTAGTCGAGTGAGTGCACAAATAGGAAAGGACCAATGCTTGGGTAGAGGAGAGATGGTACAAGTTCTCAATCTTGAAGTTGATGAGTACGCCACACGAAAAACGCCACACGTCTCTAAACGTCCAATTGAGCGTGATGAACTACTGGTGGACCCTCAACTTGGAGACCAGGAAAGGGATCAGCTATTGCAACTGGTCAATGAACATCGAGACTGTTTTGCCCTCACGATGGACGAGCTAGGGTGTACGCCACTTCTCACGATGGACATCGTTGAACACTCCGGTAGTGTACCGTTCAACAGCCGACCATACAAGACGACGTCAGAGGAAGTTAACAACGAGGAAGTTAACAACGAGGAAGTTAACAACGATGCAGTTAACAACGAGACAGTTAACAACGAGGCAGTTAACATTGAGGCAGTAAACATCGAGGCAGTTAACAACAAGGCAGTTAACAACGAGACAAGTAACAAGGGTAATCAATTCTTGTTGGTCATTGTGGACAACTTGACAAAATATGTTCACCTTTACCCAACCAAGAACACGTCAGTACAAGGTGTACTAAAAGCATTTGATAGCTTTGTATTACAAAGGGGCTTATCAGAACAAGTCATCACGGATCGAGGCTCGTGCTTCACGTCTAAGAAGTTTGAAGAATTCTGCCAAGAAAATGGTATTCATCATACCTTGAATTCTACTAAACATCCCAGGGCAAACGGCCAAGTAGAAAGAGCCAATCGATCGATTGTACCAATAATTGCTATCGCCATACAAGACCCCAATCATAGAGACTGGGACAAGAAATTAACTCATGTCGAATGTGACATCAATGTCGCGATTAACAAGACCACAGGAAAATCGGCGTTCGAACTTCTTCACGGCTACCAACCTAGATTCCACGACGGGTTGCTACGATCACTCACCGATCTAGATAGTAACGAATGGGAGTCACCAGTACAGTTGCAAGAAGAAGCAAGACAAACTATACTAAACAAACAAGAATCTATTAAACGGGCCTTCGACAAGAAGAAGTATGCAGGATTGAAGTATACGGTAGGCGAGATAGTAGTAATGAAGACGACATCTGCTCATACGGGTCAACCCACCAAGACGCAGCCTAAGTTTCGGGGACCCCTGGTAATCACGAACTGCTACCCACACGACACGTACAAGGTCGCCCAACTAGCTCCCCAACACGGTGGAAGATTTTATGTGACAACAGCTCATGTGTCACAACTCAAACCTTGGCGTTTGGATCCTAAAGAAGATGCAACATCGGACGAAGACTCTGCAGCCTCGGTTTCCGACCAGTCGCTTGAAGAGGAGCAAGTGGATAGAACCGATACCCCAGGACACCAACGCAGAGTACGAGCTCCACACCTGCTTACCTTGAAGAATACGTCCGTAAATAATTGTAGAAAGTTCCACGTCCTGTTCCATAATTAAACAATATTAATTTTAATTAGTTCATTTCTGATCGAGGACGATCATCTGGCAGGAAGGCCGAGTGTTAGAAATATGACAACACAGCAAGGCAGTGTGTGTATATTATGAGAGTTGTTGACTAGATGGATGGTTAGCAACGAGAGAAATGCAGTAGCAACGTGTAAGTAAAATACAGTCTGGTTAAATATAAACGATAATCTTATTTAACTACGTTATCCGTGTTATTATTTACTAATTTATCCTGACACGCTTTATGGCCGACTAGGCCCACGTTATAAAAGTAGAGTAGCTAACATTACTAAGGAAGGTTTTCAGTGCTCACTTTAAATTCTTCGCTAGTTACATGACATAGTTAATTACATGAGTTGCATGAGAAGTCACATAGCCTGTAAGAACCGATTTAAAATGGGGGACTTATTTTAAAACGGACCCCGTCGGCGCCGACCCCAACGACCAGTGAACAAGGACCAACCAGAGACCGGTATTTTATATAGGAAACACCTACCAAACTCGTTGGACACGATTCAACCCGCGGGTGACACCAGAATCAACAGAAAGTACTTCGGAACCCTTATAATTTACTATGTGCTTCGTTGCTAGTCATTTTGTTTCCATATACTCGAGCGATAAATCCAGTATCAGAAGTTAGAAATATTATGACAGAAGCGAGATTCGATCCGATACCTTCTTCTGCATCAGGGACCCTAACCACACTGGACCAAAGAGCAACACTCGTCGGTCGCAAAAAGATCTTGAACTTTGTTTTGCTTTACTATAAAAAAATGCGAATGCGAATAAGAAGCAATTTTCCATGTCAGTTATTTTATCTCCCATGGACTTGCAGAAATCCGTCAAATAGCTTCTGTGAGACGATCCGTGACAAGGTCGCCTGACGAGGGTCCCGGGGGAAACATTAACCACCAGGTCCCTCGGATTCACCGGGAGCGTCCAGCTGTCTTGCTGTGGTGTGATCCACTACATTCCTTACGGCTGCGTGGAATGGCAGGCAGTCCCTCTCTAGGGGCGTGCCGCTGACACGAGGTCACACCGACGTGCCCTATTACCTCGAGACAATACACTCGGGCACACCTAGAGTGTCGGAGATTACATTCATCTAGTTAGTAGTCAGTTTATCATTCCGATGACTAACTCTATTTTCACCCCTACGTGCAAGGTAAAATCGAATCCATGCGAGTTCTACAGATCAATACATTTCAAGGAAGAAAGAATTATTTATAGACCAGCGTTTCGTCGAAAGGGCGACTGTTGCCGAACAAACTAAGTGGGTTATCATAAATGTGTTCTGTATTTTGTTTTACGATGTCAAAACATTCCCGTGGATTAATCAAAAGTGTCAGCGCCAGCTATCATTAAAGCTATTTTATTTTCCTATGCTGACGTACGGTACAATACTTGGAAAGCAGAAGATATTTTTTGATATTAACAATATGCTGGAACTGAAATTTCAAATTACTTCGGTTAGCCGCCCCCTATGCGGCATAGGGGGGTTTAGTCGTGGCTTTCAATTACTTTAGAACGGCTTTATAAATAATAAGGATTTGATTGAGACAGAAAGTAGATCCAGTCTTTAGGTCGTATTCTGAGGAAGACATGGTCTACGAAGAAAGTTTTTACGGTACAGAATCCGGATCCACCATAAAACAGTTTTTTTAATCAAGTTTGAAGTAAAACGATAAAACGATTCAAACTTTTACGACGTTTTTATTTGGGCTTGTGTTGCATTTAATATGGCGTCAATATTTCACTGCGAACCCTGGCCTGGCCCACATGGCACCCCACGCAATCCGCAGTTACCCAGCCGGAAAGTTTACCTTCGACAAATATGGCCGCTTGCTATATGTACAGTTAAAAACGTAAATTTATCAGTTTCCGATCGAAAATAATTAAACTGTAAAAGTGAGACAATGTTGACCATGCTAATGTAACTCGTGTGAACCAGTTTACCCTACAAGTATGGTTTTCGAAACCACAAAGCCTCATTGAATGATCAAGTTGTGACTCTCTATCCCATAGGAGGTATACTGTTACCGTAACAAAATAGACCGTAGGTAGATGTGTCTCTCTATAAAAGCTTGGAACAATGTAACTGTAGTCCCAAGGGTAATTTAGATAACAAGTGTTACTTACACAAAGAAATTACTTATGCTAATATTAGCCGCGAGTGGGGGGGATACGACCTCTGCGTCTACAATCAAGACATGGGAACTATTTCCATTGGTTACGACGTCAAACTCAAAGTAAAGGTAATAAACACAGTGCTGTATACAAGCACCGCGTCGCGTCGTTCAATGTCAATACTAGATAGATGAATGTCAAATTCAACACACCTCGAAACGCTCTGGGACTGAGGGTGTACGTAGAATAAGAAAGTTGAACTATTATATGAATTAAATTGAACCATGTAAAATATAGGCCTATATTATAGTTATTAAATAAATAAAACAATTCGTATTTAGAGTCTACTTCTACCCACTCGAGTCACGTAACTGATTGCAATTGGTGTAAAAAAAAACTGCCCCGACTGGGGATCGAACCCAGAACCTCTGGCTTTACAAATCATGGAAACCAACAATCACAACAAATAGCAATTTAATAACGATTAGCCTTGTGGCCCCGATAGCTTTAGTTCAAGGTTCAAGGTTCGATCCCCAGTAGGGGCAGATTTTAACAATAATTGCTATCAATCAATAACTATGTCCTCAAAGCTGGCTTATGTTTAAAAACCTTGAATGTGACGTCACTGTCATGCAGTCAGCAGACTGGCATCCGGATTCACCAGGCGAGTGACATGTCACTCATCTCTTCATAAGTCCTCACAATCACAATGGCGGCGGCCTCGTCATGTCCGGTTCTTTCTCTGCCACTTGGATCGCATGTATGTATGGACCACCCATATAACACACGCATTGTTGGTTGGGTTTGCCCCTGATTAGTAGCTGCTCTATAATGTAAGCCGGGCGAGTTGCGCTCCACGGGCAAACCAGTGGCGTATGTATCACATGGGCGTAGAGAAAACGGGTTTACGACGGGAAATTATACGTTTTAAAAATTTAAAATAAGTGTACAATTTTTGTGGAAATTATTTTTAGAGTAGTACCTACCGGATACTATTGAAAATAATTATTAAAAAAACAAGCCCGGATCCTGAAAACCACTTGCAATAATCTTGAGGGTAAACGAGTTTAATTACCGGTTTTAGTAATCGTTTTGTTGGGAATAAGTGGCCAAATATCAGTTCCATTATAGAAAAAGAAAACCGGTAATCAAGGGCCATCATTATCCGTTCCAACCCCAAAGTTTGTTAACAGGTAGGTAACTTTCTAGTTTTTAGAAGAAAGTTTGTCGGAAGAAGAACCCTTATCACCCGATACGCTACAAGAAGTCTAGCTACGCACCTTTAGGGCGTGGGCGGGAAACTGGGGTAGGTAGAAAAACATAGGAGACGCATTTTAGATCTTTTCTTCTTCGAGAAAACAGTCAACACAAACAAGCACGAAATTGTTTGATTTGAGAGGTGACAAAATATATCTTGATTGTTGGCGTTGCGTTTGTTACTGGAGGATTTCCGAGCGTGTCTCTGGATGAGGTATTTTCGCATTTCGCTTGTGAGGAAAGAATGTCCAAGTACAGTTGTCATTTATTATTTCTGGCACACATCTTGTAAACTTACCTGCACTTTTTACCTTAGAGCTTTTCCCTTTAAAATGATAAAATATACCTTCAGTAAAATATATATTGGAAATATAAATTCTGCTAATTTCGTAATTTGGTTTTAAAGTCCAAAAATGAACAATAGCGTATTTTCTAAAGATGACTTATGTTATTTTAATTTTTAAAGAAGGTTTATAAAATATATCTGAATTAAACTGTCAGCTTTGTAATATACCCACTGAATGTAGTTGCCAGCCTCGGTAAACCCTGTGTTCGATGTATAACTACACTATATATAGCACTCACAAAGCATCACAGCCAGTCATCACGGAGGGTCTATACTCTATACACACACAGAGGGTTATTACATTTCGGAAAATCCGAGGGAAAATCAGTGCAAACGAGCAGAAATACACAATGAACGTGAGTATTAACTGCGTGCTGTCAAACAAAAATTTCATTCCAGTTGAAAAAATATTGCGAAACGCTGACAAAGAATTCATAGAGGAGGCGTAGCTGTCAGCGCGGGAGAAATTTGAATTTAAAATTGCATTAGTTTCGTCAATACGTGAACGGGGAGATGAATGCGGGACATTCAATGCAATAACTCACACCCGGACCGGCACAGAAGTGTGGTTAATTGGAAGACCGCTGTATTGTAACAATCAAATTGTTACGAGTTATCATTCATGTGCGATGGAAGTTAATTACCGAAGTTTTATTAGTCACAAAACCAGAAGATGTGTAGATGTAGAATCATTGAGTATATATAGTTTGTAGCGCCAGTGGCTGTTCTTCTTGCCTATATACCGAGCTGTAGTCATTTCTAGTCAATGTTTGCTAAGCTCTTTGGATCAAGTTCAAGTGAGACCGTATGATAAGTTGATAACCTTCCTGAGAACGCCAAAAAGAAAATAAGCTTGATTGGTGTAACGATGTGGACGTGTAGTTCGCAAAGTACGAACGCACATTATCGGCTAGAATCGTGGCATTATGATTCCGAAATTCGTATATTATATTTAGGTGATCTTGTGAGTTGTGTGTAAAATAAAATTAAGTGGCGTATTTCGTCTTAGACCATGATTCAACCATGGGGCTGGATGGGGTAGGCCCTACTACTTCAACTACAAGACCTATCGATATTCTTCCCTATATCCTAAGAAATAGTTTTATATCATCGTCTGCGACAGCTGACATACGTCACCCGTCTAGTTTACCATGCAGTTTACCACTTCCTCCCAAACATTTATTTTGGCTGGTGTTTGATTTGCTTCCCTCCCCCAAGTGACAGCTGACTTCTAGGTAAATATAAAAATGTTTATCAACCCCTGCTTGGCGCATCCAGTAGCCATTTATTACGTCTTCTGCTACGTGGGGCTAGCACCGACTTGCACAAAATAATTCACTTTAACAACCACGACTGTACAGTCACACAAGAAATTAATTATAAGATGTATGCCAGTTGATCAATAGTATCTAGCTATAACTTCAAAACACAACGGTTAGATGAGCTTGGGACCAACTTTTTTGACATTGTTAGATGTTCATTAAAAATCTTTTTGAGCGACAAATCCACAGAATTTCCTCATAAATTCTGGGAACATATTTTATTTTCTTCATTTTCCACAGAAGAAATGGCAACTTTGGGGGTATGCTCTTGACGCAATCAGATAACATATCAACATTTCAGATAGTTTTCTCCACACAAGCTTTATTGAAATTACTTTTATAGATTAAAAAAAAACTCTAATGACCTATGTTGAGTCAGTTACTAAAATAACTGAATTGTTTTTTTTAATGTGCTCTGATCGCACCAAACACACATTCTGACTTCACATACTGGTGAAATTTCACAACCCCATAGGAAAATCAGTCGAGCTTCAAAGCGTTCCACTTCCAGAATAAACCCTTGCCGATTCTGCATCGAAACCTGGTAGGCTGAAAGAGTTTGCTACTAATACTATTATCTCAGAAGGCGCACATCTCACTTAGTGCTTTAACTTCTGTGCGTGCATGTACCTTTGCTCATATACTGATAGAAGAACAAGAACACCATGGGAAGCGCACCATGCGGTTACTAAGATAGGCAGAGGGCCCATGTTAGGTACGACAATATAATACACAAGCTTACTCCAGGTCTAGATATCGTCATATTGATCCGAAAAGAAACAATAAAGATAAACCATTATCCCAGGTCGTTGAGAACAGCTGTTGGCGCGTTATCTTGAGACACGGCTTGCTCTGTGTACACAGACCGATCGTAACGAGAACCTATAATTGGATCGAACGGTACTCGTGTATTTTAAACTCTCACATCAGTTATTTATTATTTGAGGGAAATGTACAGAATAATAGAGAGAAGAATTTAAACTTCGTGGGCTAGTGTGTGTGGAATACACTGGGGGTGCATATAACAGTGTTGATCTGGCACGTAGGAACGTGTTGAAAGATGGGGGGGATGGAGGGGGGGGGCAATTTATTAGCAGATTTTGTGGGCGCAAGCTGAGGTCTGGAAGGCGAAAAAAATTTCACCATACTACAGTTATTTCGTTATGTTTCAACTGCACTCGGACTCTTGTAAACGATGTTGGACAGCAATCTGCGATCTAAAAACTAAAAAAATGGACGTGAAGTTGCCCATTTTAGTAAATTTGAGCCTAAATTGGTATGTAATGACAAAGCATATCGGCAAACATTCGTTTTATCAAGGTGACTATCGAATTGTAAAGTGTATGTGCATATTTACTACGGAAATTGTAATTAATATTTTTTACCTCACGTTAGTTGTGCCCCCCTGCCAGTCTTGCGGGGCATTGCCTACTGCCCCCCCTCCCTCTCGGTTCTTACGCCACTGGTGTTCATCGATTTCTGGGGACGTGGACAGAGGTTATAATCGAGATGATTGGCATCTCGAGGGTGATTGGGAGTCATGTTCGACTTACTATCATGCGCTTATAATGCAGGTGTGCAGTAATCCAGACAAAATCGTTTCATTATGTTGCAATTTAATTAAGTTTACTACCAGTAATAAATCCCACCCGTGTTTATTGTTTTTAATCAGTATTGGAGAATAAGAAATACGCTTTCCTCGGCCCTCAAGACATATTTTCGCAATACACATGATTGGCACATGCAACCGCGGCGCAATTATAAAATTATAAATGAATATTAATTTTATATTACTAGTTTTTCATCTGATTTCAATGAACGTGAAACTGATGCTTTCCACATTACAACAAACCTAAAGAAGCCATACACAGTACAGTAAGTGCATGGTGTATTGATACCTCATGTCGCCTATACAAGAAGTACGCTACATCCAATTCGGACACAAATAAAGGAAAAGTGTGTTTAGCCAAAATTAGTACTATCCCCCCCCCCCCCCCCCCATTAGTTTATACAGTTGCAGTAGCTTTTAGTTTGGACAACCCGCGGGAAAACCTTGGAAAGAAGGCCAACGATGAGAATCGAACTCACAACTTTTCGAATCGAGTTTCATGGTTCACTATAAACTGCATTCGTATCTCGTAGACAACGCTCTGAATAATTCACAATATGTATAAACAAAGTGTTTTACACCTGCAATTAGTCCTCCTCCAAAATTTTAATGAATCACACCCTGCAACTTCGGCCTCTGATAAAGAATGTTGGCATCAAAACCTGGTATGTCGCAAGAAATATAGCGCATAGAGATGTTTACAAGTTCCACTATACTCATTCACAAATGTGTACGAGGGGGAAATTTCGTGGAATAAAGAAACGGGACGGAAACTTGTAACACGTAGTATACTTCACTTTTAATTGCAGTACTTTTCAAAATGAAAGAATACAAAAAACGAAGAACTTCCACTCCACCGTCTCGCAAATTTAGAAAGCCAAGAGTAAAGTAACATGTCACACCCGACCCTCAGAGCAGAATACCGCACACCCCGTACCCGCAAAACTAAACCTCTGGGCCACGTTTCTTCCCACTTTAAACAATTTTCTAATGGATTCTCGGGTGTAAGATAAGACCGTATAGTGAGGAAGTTTCATGTTGTTATCGTGGTAAAAGAAATAGGGTATAAAGACTGTTGAAAAAACATGTTTCTGACAAAACCATTAGCAGGACAAAATAATAGGCACGATCACTAAACTTAAAGTGGGTTTCAATGAAGAGCAAACAAGGTAAGGATATCTCTTTCAGTGTTGGAGCGAGATTAAAGAGAAACTTTAATAAAACTGGTTGGTGTTCTCGGGATAGAAGAGTTGCTTCATTAGTTCTTGTTGGAAGTCGTAAATAAGCACATGTATGAAGAAGTTCTTCTAAAGCTAGTTCGTACAGGAAGAGTGTGGTTTACTGTACCGGCAGTGGCGGATCTAGGTGCTCCGAAATTAATTGATGGTTTGACCTTTTTTCTAAAAATACTGCCGGACGATCAAGAATACCATGTTTCACTGCTTAGAAAATGCGAGGGAAGTACAATGTTACTCATTGTTTAAATTATACGCTATCAGTATCTCACTAACGGAAAATAATGCACTGTTCCGTAGAAAAATTGAAATTAAATATTACCTGAAAAATAAGAAATATTGTAAACATTAAAAGGTGAATTAACATTTAATGTAATATACTCCGGAAGGGGATTTAAATTTTGCAAAATCGACGCTAATAACCATTCAAGCTGGTTCCCCATTCGTCCGTGTCTCCACAGAGGTCTGACTGAGGTCGGCTTCAGCCATCCGCCATCCATCAGAAATATTAATTTGCTATGAAAACTTTTTTTTTTTACCACCATTTTAATTGAGAAAGTTTGCATTTTGTTGTTTTATTTCCTCTTCATTCATGCTACCCAGTACCTGCTTCTACCGCGGCGTGAACCTACAACAAGATATTATTTCCCCTCATTAATTATTCATTGTGCTGGTAACATAACCACTTAAAATAATATAAAAAGGGAGCGACCAAACTTTATATTCCACTTTGAGAGGATGAATTTAATGTTATTCCCATCTTTGCCGCACGCGAAGAAAGCTATGCCAGCCAGTCCACTAACTAGATCTACGTGAATTCGATTTCTGCCCCTGAGGTATATAAAGGGGGAAAAGAAGACGAAAAACACTGGAAAGTTTTTCTTGTCTTCATCATCAGTTTGAAATTGTAAAATTTATTTTCCTAAGTGGCGTGCACTTGGCAAGTGGCATTGTGTTTCGAAAGGACGTTTTATCGCGTTTTTTCTCTGCCGCCGCAGTAAACTGGGTGTATTTTTTGTTTCCTCGATTAGTCTAAAAGCTAGTCGAGGTGAGGTGGTACTGGCTGGTCCACGCCACGCACAAAGGCATGCGCCTCCCGGGTTACGGTCTGCGGAAGTCCTCTCTTCTCCGCTGCAGAGGAATGTGTTGTGCCGTGCGCGGTGCCTGAGTGAGCTGCTCTCCGCTCAAGCAGCGATATCCAGGACATGCTCGCTCGCTGCAGCTCAAGACACGCCGACTCCGCACCTTTGTAATGTTCTAAATTAGTAGGCAAAAACCGTAAAACGCGTATTTCGTTTTAATTTTCAGCTATATGTAATTATTTATGTTCATGATAATTGTGTAGTGCTTATGAATCTATTATTTCATTGAAAACGAAGAGGCTCAAGGCTGAAATCCAGATTAAAACATGATTTATTTATGGGATGTGACAAAAGCAATATCAATTTCATTAAACGGGAAACACTCCCGAAGGTGTAAATTTATTGTATGTAAACTGGAAAACCCCTTGAGTCCCGCCGCGTTGTTGGGTGAGCGTATTGGTGTATGAGCTGCCAGTGTTATGCGGATTTTCTGTTGTTCTGTGAAAAAATCACTCTGTTGAAATTTTTTTAAAAATTAATTTAATAAATTTAAAAATAAACTTTAATTTTAAATTTTTTTAAATTAATCTAAATTTTAAAAAATAAAAAAATCGTAAAATTGCGATTTTCATAGAAATAGTTTTTGATTGCGCTCAAATTTCACCGAATATATAATCTAAATTAAGGTTCTGTGAAAAATATAACAATCGGGTAAAGCAAGTGTAGGTGTTATAAATCAAAGAATGTTTTAAAAAAGAAAAAAAACGTAAATTTCGATTTCATGAGAATAATTTTTCGATTGCGCTCAATTTCACACAACAACGAATATCTTAATTCTAAATGGTTCTGTGAAAAAATCGTTTAACGGAAAGCATGTAGGTGTTATAATAGAAGAAATTTTAAAACCCCAAAAAAATCGTAAAATTGCGATTTTAATGGAAATTTTTCGAATGCGCTCAAAAGCGTGGCAGTCCAAGTTCAGAGTTTTCGAAGGCATCCATAAAATTTCATCGCAAATTGGAGTATCGGTTTACCCGGAATCGTGCGGAAAAAACACACAAAATACAAAAAAACGGGAAAAAAACATTCCGGATTTTTTTTTTCCAGTGTAGTTAAATGGAATCTTCGCTTCGCTCGCTACGCTCATCCAACAATCCAGAAAATTTAAAAATCCATCTCAGCGGATTTGATTTTTTTTTCTATATTGATTTACATAAAATTGACATAATTATTAAAAGATTACTTCATTTTGAATATTTAAAAAAATGACTTCCGAATCGGTGCAGACCAGATAATGCTTCTAACTGGGAGAGCCTATTTATTTATAATTGTTTGTCCTCACTAAACATAACCGATTGCTAAATAGCCCACCCCTAAACGTTACCATTTTTGTATAAAGTAATTTTTGATCCAATATCATACAGCAGAGTTTTGAATATAGAAATATATTGTTTCGTTCATTTCGTTCTCCTCTTCAGCTAATACGGGACTCGAACACACGTCTGATGTTGCCAGAGGGAATCAACGCGCCTTGCGCTCGCTCTAATATTAGTTTCAATTCATCCAGAGAAGGCTACGTGCCTCGCACTCGTCGTCTCGGTTCGCTTCACAGCACAATATAGATAGTGTTCCGGTTGAGTGGTTTTGTTGAGACAGTGGAGGACGAGGCCAAGGACTTGGAGGTGTCGCTCATTGTCTTCTTGCAATCTTTGTCTTCTCCCTGAGCATCTGATCTCTCCGTCCCAAGCGACGCGACAGCACCTTGATGCCGGATCCAAGCCGGTGGATCAACTAATTATCGGAATCAAAGCTCACAGATTTCACGGTCCATTGGAATCACCTTTCAAGGTCTGATTGGCCCGACTTTCTCGAAGGTTCCGAGTGTTTGCAGAGGAGCTGAATGTGAATGGACGTGAGAAGCGTTGCTCAAGGTTTGAGGCCCACCACTGGGTATGTCACATCTCATGGAATAAATTGATTAAAATCACGTAGGATCGAGGCCAGGGGCGTAGCGAGGATTTTGATTCGTTGGGGGGGGGGGTGAATTTCGGGGTTTATTTCGGGAAATGTACGTATTCTGGTAGACTGGGGGGGGGGTAGAGGGGGGATGCCCTCTATAGGTAGCGCGGGTCAGGGGCGCATGGCCCCAGAAAAAAAAATGGTTTTCATTGCAAATAGTGACTTTTTACTACTTTTTTAAGGTGCTTTTTTGTCGATTATTTATAAAATTGTGAAGATCCACATACTGTCAGTTTACAAATTCTTGTCATAGGCCTATGCCACATACATAGTACATACATAGTGCTATTTAGTATTATTATAACCCTTCTTGTGATTTCGGTGGGGTCAGGGGCAGACACCCGAATCCCCCCCCTCGGTACGCCCCTGATCGAGGCTAGCCTGAACAATCTCCCCATTGATAGTTTTATTGACATCATTCTTTGTTAATTGTCTCTATAGATCTAGAGAAAATCTCAAATTCATTCAGTCCAGTAGGCTAACAGAAATACTAACAAATGTTATGTGCATCGCATGCTCACTGTAGAGTATACCTATCAATTTTCACCCGATGTGACCACTTACATCAAATCAATAATAATGTTGCAGAAGCTATGGATCTCTTCAGGTAACTCACTAGGCAATTTATGCAATTTAGATATTTGTAAGGAATGTCCAAGCAACCGACTTTGACGTATGAAAACTTAGTCAGGATTGCCGGCGGCTGGGTTCGACAATAAGTTAATTAAGTTAGTTAGCAACCGACTGAGTAGGATAATCACCTACATGAGCTCGCGAGACAACACATACAAGATCAACAAGTCGACGACTGAGCCAAGAAGTGAACAATAATTCGCTGCAGAAAACTCGTTGCAGACAAACAAGCACGCTCAAGTTTGAATCAGGTGTCATGTTTAGTCAGGCAACTCCATGCCAAGATTGCTTACTAATACTATTCATTCATATTATTACAAGATCAGTGATTGCAATTGTGTACATTATACATGACTAGAACACAAACTCGGGATTCGACACGCGCACAATCTGCACATGCCGGTGTGGTGTGATGACTAAGAAAACGGAAATAATTATTATACTACTCATCAGGTAGAGGTAGACACCACGATATACATGCCCATGTTATTTTACTTACTTCCGGGAAGTCTAAAATCGTGACTACTGCTACTTTAAAACATCCTGCGAACAGTTTAACAACAATAGCAAGGAATGACGTATTCTTCACATAGGTGTATACAGACACTTGCTTATCTGTATATAACTTCACTTTACCACTGCGATCAATGGAAATTACGTGCATTGTGTACGACTGGATGAAGTTCAAAACTTCAAAATCACAAAATTAGCACGTGACGGCCGCGAATTTATAGTCGAAAATGAGCGTTCGTATTTTTCCAGCTCCGTCTATACATTTTGTCAATCGATCAAGATTAATTTTCGTGTAAATACTCAAAAATGGGATGCCTATTCTTGTTTTAGTACATGATTTGTTTCTTCAAATCTTGGTCCAGTTTGGTCACACGAAATACGAAAACATCGAACAAATATTTCCATTTCCATTTTTATTTTTATGGACTTTTGAGGAATGGCAGGAAAAAACTATGTGATTCAATACAAAAAAGCTTTGTAATATAAGTGAAATAAGAATTGAGTTATCTACTGGAAGGTGAACAATGAAAACAGCCAAAAACGTTGGTTATACGCCATGTATGTAATCTAAAAGGTAGTACGGAAGGATTACGGAAGTACTGCAACCGAGAGGTTGAGGGTCCGTTTCCAACCCCTCATAGGCTTATTGACAACAACAACACTAAGACCTATAGATTTATCCAGCCAGAAAACTGTAGTCTCGAGTCCTCAGTTCGACTCCTGTCGTGCACAAAGGAATGCGCAGATGATTCGGGAACAAAGAACGGCCATGTGCGTGGCAACCAGGTAGCCATCGCTAAAAGCCAAATGCTTAAAGTTATTCCAACCAGATTGAATTAATTAGAAAGACGAGATGTAATATTCGCGTGCAGAGCGACTCTGATACTATTTTAAACCGCTCTGGGCAGCCGTTCTGGTTTCCCAGCCAATCCTAAAACTAAAACGTCAGCGTTTTGTAAGAATAACAAAACATAAAAAGCAGGAAAGGAAATTAAAAGAATGTGCAAGTATATAAGTGAGCGATTGCAGATTGCAAGACTTCAGTGCAGCGCAGCGCAGGTGCACTGAGCAACGCTCGTTATTGTTTTACTTTATTTGGTTTACTTCTCGTTTTAGTTTAAAGTCTTTGCACTCAATCAAGATAAACAGTTGGTAAGGCCTAATCGTGATGATAGAAAAACTGAGTATTAATGTCGGTATAATACAAAGGAATATGCTTGATGTAAGAACGAAGAATTTTATTCTATAAAGAAAAAGATAAACACCAACACTTTAGGTTCCTAAATACTTTGTAATTTGTCCCTTTTAATTTTCTTTTTTTTTAGTGGGGGGGTCTTGTACGGGATTTGGCACAGAAGTGGGTAAAATAAACAAGTTTGTTTCACTCCTTTACCGTTCCAAACATTTTTTGTGCCTTGAAGTGGAAGAAAAACTTTTTAAAAGTAAACACCGAAGGGCGTAGTTGGATTTAAACAACGTTTGCAGTGTCAAATGCAAACACATAATATTTTCTTTAAACCCTCTCAAACTAGTAAAAACATGTCAATGCCAACGAACACAGCCTTGGCTTTACGTGTTTCTACAGCAGTGCGGAGACTGAGCCTAGAGAAAGGAATGGCAAATTGACTCATACTTGAGCGTTTCGGTTTAATATCAACTAGCATCACGCACGCAAGCCCTAATGAACTGCAATCGCCTCCTCTGACAGCCAGACTACATATGACAATACCTTGCATAACGCGTACAACACCAAGCCAGATAATCAATAAATACTCTACTATATTGAGAAACTCTCCCCTTTCGAAAACCTTCGCCAGTCTGTGGTTGTGTATGTGGCTGATTGACGTACCAGTCCAAAAACAAAAGGTATTGCCTAATTTACAATGGGTCAATTCCAGTGTATCTCGAATAGGGTGAACATGCGTAATTCGGAATACGTACACATTTCCAAATACCATGGCACCCACACACCGCACCAAACAGTAAAGAATTCTTGCTATCTAATCAGAATTCATTATTTCAATGTAAACAAGGGCCATTACCGCTTTTGTTTTAAATTTCAATGTCATAGATTTTGCCATCAGCTAAATGAGACCTGTGCTCGAGTCCCGCACGAGCATGCAGGATGGTGTCTTCCGGATTTCAGAGTGTTGAACCACTCCACTCAACAGTGTTTCTATAGATAAATATTAATTAAGTTACGAAATGTTGTTCTAAAAATAAAATACTTGCCATCTGTCAAGTATTTCAAACGTTGCCATCTCAATATACTAAACTGATGTTTATTTTGGCAGATGCATGGATTACATCTTCCAGTAAATGCGCAATAATAATATCTCAAGCCTGGGCTACGCCTCCAAACTCGCCTTACAAGTAGCAACACTTTTTAATCTGGCACTCGCTAAACTTTTTATTGCAACGATGAAGTGACTCAAAAAACCAAACATCCTCAAACAACACAAGTCATCTCTGTTCTATATACATATTATCCTGGCCAGCATCCAGATTGACACTGGAGGCTCAGGTATCGCAAAGGGGTAAAGGTATAGTCTGTCAACTTGTTTATTACGATAACGATTACGTGCAGTGCAGTTCTATTGACCACATCGCCGCGTCGCTTAACCAATGTCGGAGATCGTGGGACCGGCAGCTCTCCTCCTCTATGAATGCACGGGCGATGTTTATTTAGGTGATCAGCACCGAGCCAGAATGGGAGTGATGTCACCATAATATGTTATAATAACCATAAAACACTGTAGTGGGATGTGTCCCGTAGGTCGAGGTATCGAGTTGGCACCTCTAGGTGAGAAACAATGTCATATGGTAAAAATGTCATCTTGTTGGCATTTATGGGTATGTCCAGAGAGTGAATCATATGTTAATAGAGAATCAACACTGTTCAATGCATGCTTGTAGGTGACTACACCCAATGAATGTTATGTTTTAGGAGGACTATAGAGCCAAATAAAAACACTAGGATTGGAAGTGAGCCCCATACAAATTAGACCGGTAGTTCATTAACATTTATTCTGTTTCTGTTCCCGTCAGACAATCATTCACGAACACCAAAATATAAATCACATCTTCATCGTCGTCATCATCCATCACCAATCTTTTTGAACTGACGAGTGAATTCTTTCTTGTATATCCGCAACACAAAGAAGTAAGAATTTTGGCCTCACTCTCTGTAAATTTTAAAGTCCATTTCAGCGGGGTGCGAAGTGCGAACCCCGGTCATCCCCAACCAATTGTGCCCATAGCTGGGTACTTTACGCCTCAAACTCGCGGTGACAGGTGTTCGATACCACAATATGAGCATGATTTTTTAATTGATTTCCATACAATTAAAAAATAATGTTTGTTTATCAATTTTTTTAAATTCAGAAATATAATAGCTGGTAGGTGTCGGGACTTTAGGGTGTTTTCTCATTGTATTTGCTGTTTTTATATAGAGAAAAACAAGTTATCCTTGGCAATAACGTGTGTGTTTGTGGTCTAGTTTGATATAGTGGTGACGTGGATCCCTCGTACTGTTGCTATTCTTGACGTCGTTAGACGGAAAGCTATCTATCTCGTGAGCAAGTGTGCTGCCCAATGATTCAAACAGTGTATTATAAATAACCTCGGTGCTACTACCGACGACGTCGCCAACCCTCGCGTGCTCTAATTTAACCCCTAGTTAAACGTCCTCCACCCATGAATCACTGAACTCCACAATGTCCGGCGGTGTCTGCGAGTGTACAACGCGTAGTATTATTACCCCACAAAACCACAAGCGAGTAATACACGACCATTCATGGGAGCTAGAGGTGATTCATATAGCCTAACACAGGGGTGTGACCGACCTTTTACTGCTTGCTTGCTTTCCGGCACTCATAAAAGAATTCCTTTACCAGCAATAAAAAGTTAACACCAACCAAGTGAACGATACCCTTTAAAATATGTTTTCGTTTTATTTGGAACGGTAATAAAAAGAATATTAAAAATTTTCGCCAGCTGAGAGAATTGTATGGGTGACATTTCGAAATGACGACGGTTGCAGAGGACTGCAGGGGTTCACCAATGGCAATCGTGTCAGTTCTAAAAGTAGTCAAAATAAAATATTAAATCTATTTTCCTAAGATAGCATGGGAGTATAAAAATGTTACGCATATATTGATAGCATTTGGAGTCGCAGAGACATAGAAACTTGGGTAGTCGTAAAGCTAGTACCCTCAGACCAGGTCGTACAGGCCAAACCGTGGCAAACCACACACCACTTGTTAGAACAACAGCCAACACCAAATATTGTGGGGGGAAATCCAATGCAAGGATACTTCTTAGCACAATTCGGCTATAACGACTTATAGTTTCCTTCATTAAATTGTCTTTTCCCTATCCCCGAGTAATTGTAGAACATGCAGGTCAATTGATCATCTCTTGACTCTCCATCAATTACTTATTACATCCTTCCATCACGTTGAAACACAACCAACATTACAAAAGAACTCATTTCAACACCAATTTCATGTCATAAACACACCTCATTAACCCATTTTGTAAGATATATGTAAATGTGATCTGTTGGAGGCGTTATGGAGTGCATATGATGATGTGCAAGAGCGAAGTGCTTATTCGTATTGTGAAATATATTTGAAGACAATGACCTGCATGCGAGGCATTTCATATCGAGATCCATCGCGTGTAGTGGATTAAGATAAGAGCCCGGAGAGAGAGGATGAGTCGAGAGAGAGATAGTGAGAGAGAGAGAGGACAATCAAACTTCTCCCGTATCGTCGTTCTCCTCACGTACAATTTATAAACTACTTTACTCGCACCAACAATCCAATCAAAACGAGGTTCAGGTAATTTGCGACCCATTAATTCGTCAGGACGGTGACGATTTATGTCAATATTGGACAAGGCGCCTTGAAAGTTAAGACGTATCGACCAGCTATGCAACTATAACACTACACGTACACGCTAACGTCTTGTATTCATCAAATAGTAATTGATGTCCAATATAGAATCAATATGGCAACTTAACAATTTGAAATAGTGATTACCCTTTTGTGAATGAATGGAAAATAAGATCTTATGCTCTCATAACGTTATTGGACGTGTAACTTTGCTTCAGTTGGTTGAGTGATTGCCACTCCATTCTGTCACGTTTAGTAGGCCTACTCTAGTACAACAAACAACATTATCCTTTGAGGGAAACCGTACAATTATTGACATTTTGATAGTGTGCTATAGGACTTGGAAGGCAGAAGCCTAAAAAGCAGTGTAATTGTTTTATATCTTTTTTGAATGTATTGTATTGGATTGGCTAACCAACCCCCCACAATCTCCGTAATTAAATCACCAATAACTTGAAATAAGTCAACGTAACTACCGCGTCGTTTCTCCTATATTTCGATTGGACGGCAATCACTGTTCCAACTATATTTTGTATTGCACTACATCCTACCACCTGGGACCCGGCCATCCCCCACCTACTCAATGCAGTTAATCAATTTAAATTAGGGGCTCGGTTCTACTTTGTTGCTTTGACAGATAGTGTTCCTTGCTTCTTCGGATGTGCTACGCATGCCTTACTTCCTGGGATTCAACTCTCCCTTTGCTGCACACCACCCTTGGGTGGAGATGGTAAAACCTAACCAACTTAAAAACATTATAAATGCACCCTCTAAGGCCTACACGATCAGAAAGGATCACTCGCAGAAAGGTCAGACCGCCTACACAGTCGACGTCATAATTGTTCCGACGTCCGCGTACAGCGATAGTGCAACAGTTACAGTTGTCGTGTATAAACCCAAAGGAAGTGAGTGGTCTCCCCTCTCGTGTCTGTCTGTCTGTCCATCTGTCAACCCTTGTGACATGACACGAAGATAGATTCGTCCGGTAGATTAACATCGGATGTGATAGGCTAAGGTAGACATAACTTTGACAAGATTAGTTTATATTATCATCTAAGTGCAAATATCTGTCAGCGCGGTCCAAGTCCCCATGCGAGTCTTGTTTTGCTTGTCCATTACATCCGTAATCAACGCGATGTCATACCTCCGTTACAGGAAATATGTTAACCATAAATAACAAAAAAATGATGGGAGGAAATTGAAACTAAAGTATAGGTATTACAATGGTAGCTCCTAATAGCTAAAGTGCCTATAAATGCGAGTCCTTGTTGCTTGTTCCATTAGGCACTTACATCCGTAATCAAACCGCGCGATTACCTATTTTCCAACATAATATAGTCCACACAAATACAAAAAATTGATGGGATGAATTGAAACGAAAGTATCGTTAGGTTATATTGTTACTTACGAAAATACCCATGCCTAAATCTTCTCATCACAATTCACAATGGTTTCAAAGATAAAAAAAGATACCAGGCAGGGTGGTGAACCAATATCCCGAGAATAAGATTGTTTCCTGTAGGGGAGGGTAGGCCGAGGCCTACCCCACCGTGTATCATGCTCGTTTTATATGCTAAGCACGGGTTGATGATTTGTGAATGAACACACCGCTCTTTCCCACCAGCTCATGGTTTGAGTCATGCATGCCCTCCATTGTGTTGAGTGTGATGTACTTGTCAAGGCCTGCATCAATGAATCGAATCAGTAAATAATTGCAAGGTCAATCTCTCATGAAGGTTTTTACTCGCAGCTTTTTTGCCTATAGGCTACGTACTTCCAGCTGTTGACAACTATTTATTTCGATTGCTCACCCCATTCATCAAATAAGATTGTCACACACGTGTCGCATAGACGGACAACTAGGTAGCTGGACTGTGGTATAGACACCGTTATCTACATGGGGAGGGGGGGAGGGGGAGAGCGGGGGGGGGGGGGGGGGGGCTACTTACAATCTCTACACAGTTTTCCCAAATAGAAGAACCAAGTACTTTCGTTTTCCTCATCATTATCGCAGAATGTAGTGCAAGTGCACAGTGAACACTTGGCAAGGCGTGCCGTATGAAGACACTTTCGAGCCAACAGTGGTTGGTGGTGATACAACAATGTCCGCATTATCTGCTGCCACACGAAAACATTCTGAACATTGTCGTAATTCCCATCCGCACGCCTGAACGTATCTACATCTGTGGCAAAGAAGATGATCACTCTCAGGTCACAATGGCATCCATTTTAGTGGTTTTATCACATGCAGATTGCGACGCTTTTCTCCACGACACGTCAAGATTGCTTCATAATCATCACTCGGTTCTGCCCCAACACCTCATTTAATAGCTTAGTTGATCATTGCAACTGAAATGTTTGATTCTGACATATACGTACTCCATTGTTATAATATTTGAATTGGGAGTTGGGAGTGCCGTGGCAACTGCAGGCCGTGATATGCTGAGGCGGTCTGTTCTGTTCGTAACAGAACATGGAAACGCAGTCTTTTCTTCCTATTGAATTTGAATCTGTGCACACAGCACACCCGACCATGCATGCTAGAAATCATCTCCATCTCAATAGAAAAGCTAGCACCTCGACTCGACTATGTAACTGGGAATACAACAACGCCCAAATATTTCATATTTGCTTGTTGCAACCTTAGAGCATGGTATTTGGGGTTTAGGGAGAATGACGTCATCCAGGGGCCCAAACACAAAACGCGGCAACCACGTGATGAGGTAAAGGGCCCCCGGCGGGGGTAATTCAAGGTCTGCATGGGAATGTGCACTTTGGCTTTATTTAAACGCAAATATTGGCCTTTTAAAGGGGCATGATACATTTACCCTTCCCCGGTTTACCCCCATACAAAATTAATTTCCTAAAATTTATATTAGGCCTAAATACCTATTTGTAAAGGGAATAAACAGTTCGAAAACCCTTTTTAAATTAGATTCAAAATATTGTATGCCGGGGTATTTGTTATTTTGTTTTACTTAGACCAAAAACTAAAAAAAGATAAAAATGAAGAATAAGGCTAGGCTAGGCCTTTTAATATGCTTGAATTCGGGCATTTCACTGTTCAGCTTACTTATGTTTTAAAGTGTTTTAAGAATGATACCTTTTTCTTTTTGGGGGTGGTTTATTCGTTTCATAAATCTTTTGAATATTTTTTTTTTTTTTTTAATTATATGTAGGCCCTAGTCATATAATATAATAATTGTTAACTTAAAATATTCGAGTATGTCAAAAGACCAATAATTTTTGACCAAAAATCCCCCAGGGCACGGGGTCTAAAAATCGTCGCTTGTTGTCTAAAATTTTTCTTTGGGGAGATTTTTCCCCAAGGGACCAGCTCAAAAAAAACAGTTTGCCAATTTTTTTTCCCGGGGTATATGCATAAACGAACCCAAATATTCTTGTTTCAACTTTTTATTTTTTATTATAGGCCAAATTTAATAATAAGCTTACACTTGGACATTGCCAAAAAACACAAATAAACAAGTGTAATCTTTTTTTTAAAATTTTTTTATATTTTTACCCTATTCAAAAAAAAAAAAAATTACAAAGGAGGACTACAAAATAAATCTAATACATAGATGCAGACCAACAACGAACTCAGTTAAAGGGTATTCACCCGCAAAACCCAAAAAAAATATATTTCATTCCGGGGCAACTATATGAATTTAAAATTAACAAAAAGATTTTTGGGTCCACCAAACCCAAAAAAAAATGTCAAACTTTGTTTTTTCGAGGTAGGTCCCATCGGCAAAAGTCTCCCAATAGAAATACAGGGGCAATCTTTCGGCACGTGACCCTTTGGGATTTTTATACAAAAAAATATTGGCCATATTGACGTACTTAAGCCTTTTGTAAATTCTCTATATTTTGTTTGTAATTTGGGGCAAATGGTTTGGCAAAAAAGCTTTTTATACCAAGAAGGGGTGGATTTTGGAAAAAATATTTTTTTGGTTTAGAGTATATTTGTACAGTTGCAAGACACGATGTTATAGGCGGGAAAGGGGCATTTTAAAATTTGGACGATTCTAGTAGTATCTCATGGAAAAAAAGAAGGGAGGGTTTAAAACCAATTTAAGAAATTTTCCAAAAAAACAAATTTTCGCCCAAAATTTTGTTACAAGAAAATCGAAAAAAATTTGTGTAAAAAAACAGTTACAAATAAAAAAAATTTTTAAAACTCATTTTAGTGTAGAAGAATGCATAGGCCTAGATTATCTGGTAAAAAATATTTTTTTTAGGTAATTCCGCTTTAAGTAAATTTTTAAAATATAAAATAAACTAGCTGTTTGGTCTGTATTTGTATTTTTTTTGCATCATATTTTAGGAGTTGTCAAAGGGGTATTTTTTAAAGTAAAATTTTATAAATCAAAAAGTTATTACAGCAAAGTAAATTCCCTCAGATTTAGTACCCCATAGTGCCAATCATTTAAAGTTAAAAATAAGTGTTTCCCGAGTACGGAATGTTTTTGATTAAATAATGAATGTTTCTTAGTAATATAGGTACTTTATAATGGGTTTTAGTAGAAAGAAAAATTTGGAAGAAGAAAGCAAGAAAGTAATAGCCCATTTTTTTTAAATTAATAAACAAAAAAAATAAATTCGTAATTAGAATCTAGGATTACCCACCCGTAACAAAACGATTTTCAGTGGGGGGGAAAGAAATTTGAAAGGTTTATCCAACAGTTTATTTCACTCTGAAAGGGTATTGAGTCTTATTGATATTTTGGAATTTTTTTGTTTATAAAAAACACTTGTAAAAAGTGTAAATGTAGCAGATCGAAAAAGTTCAAGTATTTCGTTTCAATAAAGCCAAGTTCCCCGTTTTCCCAGCGATCTTGAATTACCCCGCCCCCATTGACCCCCAGTCACGGGGTTTCCCTCGTTTTGATGTTTGGGCCGTCTCGCAGCGGTCGTAGCGTTGGCTTTCTTCCTCTACCAAATATCCATACTCTAAGGTTGCAAAAACGTTCCACGTAATGTCACGCTTATTATAAGTGCATAGCAGATTTGAGATGTTTTATTCGAGCTCTCTTGAAACTTGAAAGTCTCCCCTCCCCTCTCTCTATAACAGTTTTTGGAAGTCCATTTCAAGTTTTCAACATGTATTCGGTATTCATGTTTTCTGTACACGTCGCAATTCATATGCGTACTAGTGTATTTTAACAAGTGTTTGTTGTTTAAGGGTTAACAAAGTCAATATCAGTGCATTCTTTTACATAGAATCTAAACGTAAACATTCTAGGCCCCGTACAAAGCTTCTACAAATACGCTATTGACCAAGTGCATATAGCCAGCAAAAAAGAGTAAAATTCAATTACCGGTACACGTATAAACTTGTATATTGTAAGTCGATTGTAAGAGTGACGTAGGGTACGTAACAAAACGCGTTTTAAAGATTAACTTTAAAATTAGGACATTTTTATTGCGATTACGGGTGTAGCTAATTCCTCTCTTCTCTTTCAACACAACAAATTGCAGTTCGTAATATAAACGACACCCTACACTTGAACGCGTGCGCGGAAAAGGGGGCACGGAACAAAAACAGAGATACAAAATCTTACGTTACGTCATGATAGGCCTATATTGTTCGCCCTGTCTGTGTTGTGGTGTAATTTTTCCTGCATTCCTTAGAATGCTAGGTGTATCGTCTCATTAAACGCGCTCCGTGGTTATATAACATGTGGTATGGGTAACCCAGCCCGACCCGGCCAAGCCAGGCACCAGGCCTGCCCCAGTGTCATATTACCCTCCCGACACTGAACACGGTTCCAAACTTCCCACTTCCCAGGCTTCGTCTAGCTAGGACCACGCACACACACTCGCACTCACAAGGAATAGGAGTGGCCCGACTAGAACGTGTAGCACATACATGAGAGAGAGATGATGATAAATTACTCTTTTCAACCTTTGCAAAGGTTACCAGATCTTGAGCTGCACTCCACTTTCCTTGCGCTAGACGTTGGCACGCAGACACTTCGTGAGCACTACTAAAGGCGAAAGACGTGTTACTTGTAATTTACAGCGTTGACTGCAATGTTCTAACGAACAACCGAGTCCAACTGACAATCGTGAAAAACTAGGGTGGTCTTGTTCTTGTTTGGATGTACAATTTACGCTGGTCTGCCAATTTCCAGCGCGATTTCAAACTCACAGTACCAAGGCCTCCCTGCATGAAAATTGAAAATGATAGTTTTCAAAAGCCACCCTTTGAAGCAAAAAAAAGATTCCATAATCTCTGGCTGTAGCAATAAGATTATAATTTTAGATTATAAACGTACCTGATTTCTATATTGCATACTTGTGCCATTATTGCTTTGTGCGTTGGTAAACAATACGCCCTAGCGGAACTCCAAGCAAGGGATTGTGTTATCAATTTCAACACCAAACATGTAAATTAGTATGACTGTGATGTATTATTGTGTAATACTAACATCGATACGAATCAGTGGGGCGTATGCTGTGCTCAGTTCTGTCAACAGAGAAACTGTCTATGATGGCGTTATTTACAAATCACAACCGTAGGCCCAACACCCACACCCACCCTGCGAAGCGAATCATGCTCGACTGCCACGTACCCACGTGACCCTCAAAGCACCTCCGTGTCAACCCAGTTTAGTACTTCTCCTCCCTCTACCTTCAAAACTTCGATCCATTTTTTTATGATACCATATCCCCGTAAGCCGCCCATCTTTTGAACCAGTGTGGTGTGGTCATGTGGATAATACGGATATATTACAACTCATGATACATATTGTTGTAGGATGTGATGTGATCCCCTACAAATACAATACACGTTCCCAAGGTCAGGAATACCTAGGCAAGCTAGACCATAACCAACCCAACATCTCAGTTTCTTTTCATCGTGCGTCGTAATAAAGTTACGCTACATTTATTACACTGGGCTGCGTTCTGATCCCCGTAATCTTGAAATATACGATAGAAAGAAGGTATAAAACCCTAGGTTATGTAGGTCTCACCGACACAAAAATTCCTCCATTTAAAGAGCATGATTATACAATATTGAAAATCTCTTTCGGCGGTGGTTTTAGGGCTCGAGGAATTTTCTCACAGGCACAGGTTCTATAAAATTATCTTCAGGCAATAAAACATGCTGGAAATTAACATCTGCAAATCATGTACCCTAGGCCCTAGGTAGTAAAGTAAGGTATGACGGCATAAGGAAGTGAACAAAGCAGTTGTGATTTAAATGGACCGGATAATATAGGTGTCACATTTAATTACCGGTAATTAGCTTTACCACAATGTGAACCAAAGTGAGGATACCAGACAGAGGTATGGACTATGTATGAGGCATCAAAAGCGGATTACAATTTACAATAATTTACCGAAATATCCTCCCTCATTCCCCAATATCGTGCTATAGCAACGAACCTACTCCACCTGTGTTTTTCTCGCGATCGGGGATGATGCTGCCTCGAGCATACAATCGTAATGCATTGCTTTTTAGTTTTTAGTCTAGGCTTTGACTTCGATACGATCACCTCACCAACAGCATCTGATTTCTTTTAAGTGGGTTTTAGCTTCCCATGTTGCAAGTTGCAACAGCACTAGATCGTGTAAAATCACGTCGTATCGGCGGAGTCAATGCGTGCGACAGAGGGGTGTGAAATCACCGATAATCCTGTCTCGATTCCACCCCTAGGACTTCCAAAAGTCGTAAAACAAGAGGAAGCCACCTCTCTTTGCTCTGAAGCTAAGGGGTTGCTAAGTATAGTGGATGATGCGCTCGTATCGTAAGGTGATTGGTTGGTTAGTAAGACAATCACAAAGTTGAGTTGACTTTACGCAAAGAGGGCAACAAACAACAATTGGCATCCGCCTACAATACAATGTAAATGAATGTATATTACGTGCAACTTTCCAATACTGTCGCGGTAAAGATCGATGGGTAAGACAGAAGGGCCACTGAGTTGGCTACGGGTACTCGCCATGAACTTGCAAGTTGCAAACAAGAGCAGCCATTCCATACCCTGCTACAAAAAAATAAGTATCAGCTTTACATTTACGTCAGAAAATTTTGGCCAAATAGGTTCCTCCGTCAAACTTATCTTCCAATGCTGACAGTCCTGGGTTCAAGACTTCAAATGATATGGATATCGACTCTTAGCAAATATGCATATTTCTTGCAAATTGTGATCTAGTCATTCTAGTGAAGTGATGTGGGAGTGTGATTTGCTACACTAAAAAACATCTCAATCGTTCAGTTCGTCAGTCCCTCCAAACTCCCAAAGACACAGAGAGCCACGTCGAAACGAAAGCACTTGAGTCTGACCACTGGCAAGAACTGAATGACATTCACGGCGTGTCGTACCGATTGGTAACCGGTATTTAACCTATTGTAATGCTTCCCGATTGATTTATAACATACCTTGAAGCAAGTTGTAGGCGCCTTCCTATGAATGGAATGGGGACCATTCACAAATAATCTTATTTATTTTCCCACCCCAACCAGAGAGACAACAACAAGAGGAAGTTGGAATGGATATCCAGTTCGGGTTCGGGGTTGTAACGCCGGACACGGTAAAACTTTTAGACAAGTGTACTCCCAAGGGCCAGCCCGGACCCACCCCATGTGAGGGGTAGTCTGAGCCGCCACATCGGAATGCCACCCTACCCTACACGACCGTAGCCACTCAACCGTCACACACATGGCGCTGTGAAGAATGTTGCACACAAATGGAGCCAAACTTTTTATTCCGTTTCCGAAGTTTAGTAAGTTGAAATAAAGAAACGTGTCCCAACCCAACACAGTTCAGGGCGCCAAACACTTTACGCAATGGCAGACACGTTGTTTTTAGAGCTGGAGATAACGGAGATGATAAGGTTGTCAATGTCACTAAACTAGCGGTGTAGGAGGAAAAGACAGTACTTTCTACTTTCTAGTCCTTGGTAGGTAGGGCAATGGTGGTATTGCTATAGATAATAATATGTTACCTTACCATAGGCCTACCTGTGGTAGGGTACATCCTCCAATTGCTGTTTTCTGTGCCATCAGCAATTCTCATCACAATATCACATCAATATTGCTTTATATCCAACTTTTCTTTATTCTAAATATATATATATATCAATTATATATTATAGACACATTCTACTGTACATCATTGCTGTTTTCTGTGCCATTAGCAATTCTTATCACAATATCATATCAATTATTGCTTTATATCCAATTTTTCTTTATTCTATATGAATTCTTAATCTATAGTCCATTTTATGATCAACTGAGAGTAGCTGTTTTGGCGTTGCTTCCAAATGCAGAACAGTTTGGCTAGCCCCAACTTTGCAGCTAGTTCGAGTCCTTGTGTTATTGTTGTCTGTTCGCCGATCCCTTCCTTTCTCAATGGCCATGTTGTAAACTACCTTTTCTATCATAAAGTTTATTGAGGTCTAACAAACGATTTGACCCTTCCCAACTCAGAGCCACCTCCACAACTAATAAAATATTAAAATTAAAATTAAAATTAATTAAATTCATATTCATATCATACCATATTCTACAAACAAGTGGAACACATTTACGGATAAAAAAAAAGATATCACTACCGCCGCTACGAAACAACCCGATAAAAAGAAAAAGAAAAAAGTGACATTTACGTATATTTAAAACCAACGCACAGTGCGTTCGAATCCCGCGTAAAATACTTTTTATTTCGTCATTGACTCAATAATGACATATTTATTATTTATAACTGATGTTTAACAGTAAAAGACGGAATTCAACAAACAGATACAAACAATCTTATGGTTATATTATAAAAAACTTTTGCCACGGTAACATTGGTTATAATTTGCATTGAATGTGTGAGTGTGTGTGGGGAGGGGGGGGGGGGAGGGGGTGGAGGTATTATCTTAGGGAGAAAACGTGGTCAAACATGATAGATTGCGAACAAATGTTTTGTCACCATCTTATCATAATTTGTACGGTTCCTTTTCTTTTGTGTAAAATAGTAACCAGCAACATATTATTGTTTTTATACCAAATCGAAAGAAGTAAAAAGAAAACACAGCCTGTACCGGGATTTAAACCCGGAACCATCGGCATAGGAAACATGAATAAACCAACTTAACAAACCCGTCACAATACTGAGATTGACCCGTATTCATGACCGCCCTTTATCCGTCGATGCGCCTATATTTGCTTCGTTATTGTCTTCCTCTTGTGCATGTTATATTTCCATTATCAAGCAAGTTACTATAAACTGGAAGCATAGACGATAAAAGTTCTTTATTTAATTCACGGAGCTAAAAAGCCTATTATACAACCGAAAGTTGTGAACATCATGACCACCCTGACAGTGGCTTGCTTTCATATGAATATGTTTAATATCTCTGCTTCCGATGCAAAATCTCGTGGGTTGGTGTCGGTGGTGCCGACAGGGCTTAACATTAAAACTCTTTGACATGTATTTATGTATCAATATGTATACAGGATCGGTATATCTGTAGCTGTGTTTTTTATGTACATGCTGTGTTGTAACTGTATACTTTTATCTTTATTTTTATTTTTTATATTATTGTTAGACGACACAATCTACAATGATTTGTATTTTGTATTACTTATGTATTAACAATGGTGACTGTCCAGAAACAAATTAAAATTCATTCGTTCCTCTTTAAATTAAAAGACCTGTGACCCAAACACTGAAAATTAGTTGCGAGAATAGCACCGGAAAATACTCATAGAGCAGACTCTAAATTCGAATGTTATTTATTTCAGTTAATTTAATATTCGATATCGATAGGTCATTTGCCACTACTCCGCGAGCCATATGCAGACTTGCGCTAAAGATACATGCCACTATAAAAACAACTATAAAAGTTATACACGGACTGCTACAAGATGCATTTTCAGAATATAAAAATTAAACGATAGTTTGACGAAATGATGTGTGGTAATTTAGGATACCATTAATGCAGTCAAGAACGCACCACATTTTAAATTATATATTTTATTGCCTCCCCCCTTCCACTGAACACCACATCTCAGAACCTTACCACCCCCCATTCAACTTGTACGAGCTACTCTAGGGATGCCAACATCGGCTGGGGAAAGGAACCGGCTTTTCGTAGCCTGAGGCACTCTCAGTTCGCTGTGGAATGCACTATAGTAGGGCATATTTTGCATCTACTCTACTTTACCATAAACACTAATCACAATCACAATCAATCATCATATATATACTAGACACATTCTCCTGTACATCATTGCTGTTTTCTGTGCCATCAGCAATTATTATTATCACAATATCACATCAAAAATTGCTTTATATCCAACTTTTCTTTATTATATATGAGTTCTTAATCTATAGTAGCGCAATGCTATTGTTTTGCATCTACTCTACTTTAACATAAACACTGTGTTTATCATTATTAATCAATTAATGAATCATCATATATATATGTATATCAATATTATCAATCATCATACATATCAATATCCATATCAATTATCATTTATGCTTTATATTCAACTATTCTTTCTTCTAACACTGTGTATATCATTATAATTACTATCACTTTTATTATTAATTATTAATTATAGACTATTCACTTTCTCTGCAAAGAGTAATACTTGTACACTGTACTAGTCTAAGTGAATAAAAATATCTATCTATCTATCTATCTATTGCTATTCAACACAAAATGCAGAAGTGAGCTACAAGAGAAAGAAAAAGTAGCTCAAAGTCTGACAAATTTTTGGTCCATACGATCTTGTTCTTAGGACCTGAACGAAACGACGCGATTCTCACTAAAACAGACTTGTGGTTGGTTGAAGCCAATCCATTATCCAGCATTCAACTTTTTTTTTCTCAATAATCCCCACATTTACTAGGCTTCCGATTTAATCGACGAGTTTATATTAGGACTATATATAAATACCTAGGTACTTATTGATGGTTGGTTTTGAAGTTTTGCATAGCCTAGCCTACTCATAAAAACTAGATAATTGATATCCCCCCCCCCACAACCACATGGTCAGCCCATCCCCCTCACATTTCCAAACGTCATCACAAAATATATTCACTCGCCGGCGCGTTTTACACTCTTATGAATATTCATGGCAATTAGTCTCTAATAACCAGTCAATAAATTTCGGGACGATTAATAGTAGAACAATGTTCGAATTTCTATCAGGACGCGTTCTACGTTCGTGGCTACGCTGACTGCTGACGCATACTAAACCCTGTGTAACACTTAGCATCTAGAGCTCTAGGCCCACATATAGTATTTTGTATTTGATTGAGGTAAAACCATAGATATTTAGATATTGATAATGATTTGTTTATTGAGGTGTTCAATATCTATGGGCAAAACAGGCCTAGCAAGTAGCAAGTTGGTAGAGAAAAGCGAGGACGGAGGGGGCTTGGGGGGGAGGGGCATGAGGGGACTTTTTGGGGATACCGGACACCTGCTGGCTGGCTTTGTTTGCTGCACTGTGCAAAGCTTCTCATGGTGCTACAAGCTTCTCATGGTGCTACAACCGTAGCCCTATATATCTGAGAATATAGGGAAAAGTGATTTAATGACTCTGCACATTCCTTTCTCTTAAAAAATGAGCAGACTCTTAAAAAATGAGCAGGTGCTAGCTTCGTGGTAATAAAGGATAAACTTAAGTTATTCTAGAATTATTATGCATTTTAAATGCTTGTGCTAGGCAGCACGCGGCAATGACATGATGGGCATACAAAATATGATTTCAATACAGTATGTAACTTATCTGTATTATTGTGTAGGCATAAAGCCGGATAGGACGCAGGACCCAACAATATAAAAAACATAAGCCGACTAATAATAATACACAATATTTCACTTGCTTGAAATCAAGGCCAATGACAGTTGACAGATAACAGTCTATGGGTCTAGTCTGGAATCTGGATTTAAAGGGAACAAAAAACCTCTAAAAGGAACACCTTCAGCAAAGTAGATACGGTAATTATAAAGATAAGAGCGCAATTCTTTCAAAATCTTAGAACCACTAAGAAGGGTCCAAAGAATATCCTTGTACCATGGGGTCCACCCGCCACCCCCAAACCAATTACAATAACAGAAACTGCTGGAAAGATAAACATGTTCTGGAAAAAGACCGATTCACTGAGATGTGAGGATGACGAGTGGTGACAGACGACCTAGGGCGAAAAGGCCTAGGGCCTATTGCGCATAGAGGTAGCCTACTTTGTGCGACAGTCCGAATGTATGTCAAACAACTTGAGATGTTGCTGAATCCATAATTAAAATAGGTAAATAACGAATAGCCTAGGCTAGACATATTTTAACAGGTGGTTATCTTGGCGAATTAACAAAGATTAGCCATGTATTAATCTAGGACAGGAGTTCATTTACCTTGATGTTTACGTTGGGAGAGAATCGTTTAAATTCGCTGATGGACTGTAGTATTCTTGCAGCCTCGGCTATAATTCCCACTGTGGCAGGTCGACGCACTGGCACTAACAAACAACACAATCACTGGCGAGGATCGAGATGACCAACAAACAATGCAACCTAATTGTTATCAGGTAGAAAAACACTGCGCTAGGCCTACTAGGTAAAATTATTGTATGGGTTTCACACTACGTTGCTAGGGTAAACACAACTCCGGATTCACTCACGTCACATAAGATTTGGCACGCAAAATTCCCAGCGAAGGAAAATATAAAACAATAAAAACAAAGTAAAAACAAGTTATAACGGTTTTTTACATAGAGTAAAGCGTATATTTATCACTGTAAAACACTATTCTTCCCAACACACACGCACAACATATTAATAATTAAGTTTTTCCAGTTGTTTTCGTATTGAAAATGCGATTTACGGCCGTGGTAATAGTCTATCCGTCCCCATTGCAAGAGCCAACACTGACTGTGGTATGCAACGTTGTCCAATTCAAAACGAGTATTCTAACTGCTCGGGTGGTTTCGCCTGGCACTACCTGCAGCGACCGGTTCACACAAGCACACGCGGACGGCTACGGCACACGTGCTACTTTCCACTCGCTACATCTCCTCGCACTTGACACACATTTGTATTCGAAGCACCGCATCTCTGTCTCTGATCTCTGCAGCGATGTGTCGTTCATAATAAATAACTGTTGTTGTATGACTGTAAGGAATTCGCGGTAGAATGGAACAATAGGTATAAAGAAACTAAGAAAGATATTTCGTGCCAAACTAGTTCGAAATGAAAGTAAAGATACCGATGTATAAAATAATAATTTGCATTTGTATGTAATGTACTAGGGCCAGTACAATACGAATACAAATAAACAATATTAGTAGCTGGTCATTATTACTTTGTCATAAAAAAGGTATGTTTGCTTTGACTTAGATTGAATTTGTACGTAATAAACGCCAGTAATAAAAAAGACACTAGTAGAAATTGGCACAGAACAACAAATTAAAATGATCATATCAATTTTAATTTTTAGGGTAGGCCCATGTGTGTATAATCGTATATGAGTACTAAAATTGTGTACCATGTACGTACCTACCTATTACATGTCCATAGGATGTAAAAGTAAATAAATACACAAGGTTTATCGTAGCATCATTAAAGTGATGGGCTTTTCACTGCAGTTAGAAAAACATATAGAAATACCTATTATAATATTTAAATAATTGTTTCAATTTTAAATTCATTTGTAAGCGTTGGACCATCATAAATCAAAGATTACAAAATTTTGAAACTTTTCCAGTTTTGTAATCTTTAATTTAAAAAGAAACTTTAATATTTAAAAATTAATTGACCTTAAAGCTGGAACATTCGGCAAGTTATTTTTCTGCGTGGATGGCATGCATGACTTGCTCCATCAATAAATCAATAATGGCTTCACAGTTCACACATATATTTTTACATCATGGAACATTGTTTTGTTCACGGAAGTGTTAAAAACGTAAAATTAACATTTTATTATTTTATGAACTTTACAAACAAGGTTTGACCTAGTCGATTCTTTATTTTCAATACTTTTGAAGTGTCAGCCCAACTGTGTGGGCTACCAACAGGAAACAAAAGATTCACCTTTACCTTGTTGAATAATTTACTAAAACAACTTCTTTGCAATTTTTGACATTATTCACACAGTATAACAATATACTGTGTTATTCATTCACAAATAGCGGTGGTTGTTTTTTTCAGATGTTTGTATTTTTGTATTTATAATGTCAGCCAGTCGAAGAAATATTGCTACGAAATAAATTTAATTTTAATGCTAAGAGCAGTTTTTTTAAATAAAAAGTAAAAGGGAAAAAAAAGCTGTGAAAAAATTATAAAAATACATACTTACTTGTAGTTTTGTTTGCTGCAGTCAACGGTATCGACAAAGAATAATAGCTCTGTACAAAATGTGCTTTTAACTTCTTGGCTCATAAAAGTGAAAACACTCATTCTCCAAGACCAAGACGCAACTACTTAGCAGATTAGACCGGCCATAAAGCCGCCATTCTAATATTTAAATTTCCCGTCGTACCGTCAGTGCTCTCGCGAACCGCTCTCCGACAACAATAGAGTGGCTTTACGTCGGGCGTGGGCAGGTGAAAGGCCGTAGCGTGAGTGCGAGAGAGAGAGAGATACGGTATAACTACCTGTTCCGACCACAGCACAGGGCAATCACACGCACACAGTCCTACTACTAGCTAGTACTCACCTAACGGCCTAGATGGCGCCGCCTGCTGGAGATACCTAAGCATGAACTTGATCTCAGCTTGGTGGCTCCCCCAATCTTGTAAAATCTGAAGCGGTCTTTCATCGTCGCCGAGAGTGCGCTCTGAAAGTAAAGGTACAAGAATTAATTACGTAATTTAGTAACATTTTTTTCAAGGCTGTCTATAGGTGCCTATGGCTGCATAAGAAAACCCAAATGATTCATAAATATGTTGTTTTTTCTTACGACGTCGTCCAAACGAACGAGTTTTGAAACTCGAAAGCTGAGAATGTACCAAAACCTGGACCATTGCCCAGTTTGATAAATTAAAATATTTTTTTTTACAGACAATGTAACGAGGTAGACTAGAATGTAATGTTGGTTTCCGAATGACTTGGTATTATTTACAGGCTGCAGAGTAAGTTGAAATGACGACGACTACATGGCAGAGTGGAGCACATCCGCATTGGTTCTTCTTATTGCTGGGAATAACGAAACAGCAACGCGCGATTGGTGGCGCAAACAAAGTACAAACTACGGTGGTATGGGTCGGTGGCACGGTGCAACAGGAGCAATCGCACGTCCTCATCTAAATCTTGGATGAAAATAGAACAGAACGAACGTACATCTGCAATAATATTCGCACAAGGAGCTAGCTTGGAGTCGGGTACACATTTGTGCAGCGCATATTAATTAATTTTTTTAAACATAAACTACTGCTGTCTTGTCGTTACTTTGTTTTACTTATTTCTGTACACAAAATGTTGAACTACGGCATGAAGAGGTGTCTGATTTACAAACTAAGGACAGAATTTATGTTCAAATTTAAAACTAATTATTTTTCAAAAAACGACAACCTCCAAGTGCATTTTTACTTTCTTACCTACAAACACCAGGATTGGGATTTGTAAGTACGCCTATCTTATGCAATGCTTTATTTTAATTGAAACAATATGTTTTAAATGCGATTTTCTTGGACGCGTGTGGAAGTTAGATTGGCTAATTTTTTAAACACGTATTTAATTAAAATATAAATAAATTTAAAAGGACAAAACAGATACACAACAAAGAGCTTATTTTAATTTATATAAGTATTTATTGAAACTGCTTTGATTTGAATTAGGCCTACATCTCAATTCAGTAGCAGTGTACACTATTGTTAGTGTAGTAGTACTGTTACAGTAGTAGCAATTAACCAAATATAGGGGGAGGGGATGAAATAATATACAGTTTGTTTGTATTCTTATTCGACAATCTGTTGATTAAGAAGGTTGCTTGGTGGCTAAATCTAGTACCCGTTCTTGTAGATAACTGCTACTAAAATAATCAAAGAGCTAAGAACTCTTTCTTGTACACGAGAATGGTAAAGCAGTCGTGGCCTGAAATACCTGAATCCAGGCTTTTTGTTTCTTGAAAAGGGATGAAAATGATTGAACGCAAATCAATTAATGAAATCACACATTATTCGTTGAGTAGAACGCGCATCGGTAACAGGGAGGGCAGAGCCCCACCAGAAAAATATAATAAAACAAAACTTGTAACTATTTGTAAACCCTAGTGTTGCTATTATGTTGTTGTAACTGCCATGTTTTAGGTATAAATGTCCCGTGTTCTCAGAGGACTGCAATAAATTAAACAAGCTTGTAAAGTTGGCTCCCCGTTTACTCAGTGGTTTTATTTTACTCCACAAAAAAATAAGATTCAGGGGGAGAGGGGCCGAAAATAAATAAAATAACATTTCCAAACTCCGAGGTTTTTTTTTTTTCTGGACATTTTCTAATCAAGTATAAAACAATTAGCAGGTAAAAGGTGTACCGAGTGCCCGTCATTAATCCTAATTACCGGCGCTCCAAGCTTTCACGTCTGCGTCTTTCAGGTTCCAGATCCCATCAAACTGTCTCTTTTTACGCGAAGCACGCATTTCTCACAATTACCTGCTCTACGAAGTCATGATCTTTTCACCCCGGAGCAAGTAGAGGTAATTAGAGGTTCCTTTCATTTAATAAACACCACGATTAGAGCAACGTGGTTGGCTGGCACACTTTGATTCAAACACCCAACACCCACACGAAGTTACTGTTTTATGAGTCAGTTAGACGCAACAATACAATTAAAAATGTGTATTTGCTAATGATTAGAGGTACGTGAAAATAGCGTTTTGTGAGTAGATGCTACAAAGCGCTATTTTGTTCACTTCAAACTATGTTTTTTAGCCCTATTTTATTTTATTTTACATGTGTGTACAGGCTAATTTGTTTATACACATTTTTATTTAATTGATATTAATTAATTCAAACTTGATGACATAATTTTGAAATAAAAATATGAAAAAACTTTATACAGAAGTTTTTGAAAGTGGACAAAAAATAGATGCTACAAAACGCTATAAAATTGCACTTGAAAATGCTAACACGTGCCTCTACTAATGATAAGTTGATGAAAACCAGGACAGAATTAAACAACAATCAAACCAAACCGATTTAAAAATTACTACAGAACAATACACGTATTTATTTGTTAATATGATGTTTTCTTGAATATTGTTCACAATTTTGTGCCCAAGATTCTGGCGTAGACCTGCCTATGAACACTGAGCAGCTATTAGAGAATTTAATTTGGAAATGAGGAAAATTGAAAGAGGAACACTCTAGGAACGCTATTTTTTGTGTGATTTTTTAAAATGAATTTAATGTCCTTTGTATATGAGTGTATACTGTATATAGTTGAATAGTATAGACCAAAGATGGTAGTATCAAAACGATCGTGGACACTGGACAGACTTACTTTTCACGTCCTAAAAATGCGTGGTGAATATTGTTTTATTCAGTTGGACTTTGAGTACAATAATAAGATAAATATACGTGAGATTCTGGGGCTAAGACCCAGACGCACTCGTAAAGTACCCTCCCCTCGACTACATACCTATCTACGCGGGAGGTCATGCATACCCCAACCATGCGGGAGGCCATGCATACCCAGCCATGCAGCCATGCGGAAGGCCATGCATACCCAGACATGCAGCCACGCGGGAGGTCATGCATACCCCAGCCACGCAGCAGCAATGTTAGAACAAAACGTAAGTGTCTCGACAAATGACTGCAAACAGGTTCCCTGTTCTGTTCTTACTGCTGCATGTGGTCGGCTTAATGATAAGATCGAGACAATATTACTTGCGTATCGTGGGAGGCTGCTAACAGTAGGATGTATGTATCGTCGATCTCCCAGTCATGCATTTTGGTATTTGTATACAAATGATCATATACATTTTTAGGAGGTACTGGGTGGGGCTTTTATTTCAATCATGTAGGCCCCAGTCAAGTAAATTACCTACTTTACATGTCAAGAGCATCTAGAAGCGGAATAGGCAATGAAATTGAAATCCTTATGTCTATGTTCTGTGCGTTGCTTTTGCTTTCCAACAAGTGAAAACATAAACTACATAATAAAATATCATGTTTGTTCTATCATTGACTACTTTAGACTTTAGTCTGGAGCCAAATGGGTATATTATGCAGCATGCAATAAAACTCCATGAACTGACTATTAAAACGAAGGAAACGAAATTATGTGTAGAGGAAAAAAATACAAATTTACGTGCAAATTATAATAATGAGGGAAAGCGAGATAAGATTAATAACTTGTTACATTTATATATATATATATGCCTAATAGCGTATATAAAATAAAGTAATTTTACACGTGAGTCGTGAAGTGCTGGTGGTGGTATGGGGTCAACGGATTATATAATGGCTGAATGAATAAAAATGCAATGTCCACTTTCCTCCAAGTCTAACCCAGCCTACCAAATTTTTGCTGAAAATTGTGATAACATATCGTAAACAAGCACACGTATAGCATCGTACAAGAGGAGTACCCAACACAGGAACACACAGGGGACAACACAGGACAAAATTAAATTTCATAAAGTCGAATTGACCAATTTTGGTGGAGGTGCCGGGTTCAACGATATCCTCCATTTGAGTGATAATAACTCCGTCCCACAGTCTAGTTACCTATAGTGCATAGGTCTAGTGCTCTAGTGCATCCATAAATCATTCTGTATCATCATTGGATGAGCAATGTTTATGACAATACGCATGTCAATCAGATTCGGAGGTTACGTTGGGTTTTATCGTGAGACGTGTCACACGGCACGCATATACATGAAAATAATGAAAAATTACGCAAGACACAATTTGTTTGTAAGTCGAGATTTTATACACCGAATTAATATAAAACACAATGCAAATAATTTATAAATTCACTCACAGGATTTCGTCACGCGAATGTTGCAGGTGCATTACGTCGTCTGTTCACAGGAATCAACCCCAACGTACACACGCACGCATACGCACACATACGCACACACGCACGCATACGCACACACGCATCTACGTGGATGAGCAAATTATCCACGTAACCACTGACCTTTCGTCGTTCGCTCCTTTGGGTTCCAAAACTCTCATTACAGCTAGAGGGGAAGTGGGAGAGAGAGCGAGAGCGAGAGAGAGAGAGAGTCCGCGCCCTGCCCTGTGGTAAACCTACCGCCTACTCGATTTAATTAATTCAATTTCACTTGTAAAACAAACAAAGCTTCTCCTTGTGACGAAATTATTTGGTTGGGATGTGCCTATATCTATTCCTCTTCTGAGAAGGCGTCGAGATTTCAACTTTATAAGCATCTTTTAGTGGTTTAAAAACGCCACGAGAAAATTCAATGCATTTTAAATGATCAGTTCAGTTTCCAATAACCGAACCCTCAGTGGGGTTTGTGGAACTCTTCAACACGCAGTCAACAGAGCGTGGGTTTGGTTCCTAGCTGGGATTAATATTTATAATGTCGTGTCGTGGGGGGGGGGGGGGGGGGGCGCATCCAAGAGCAACCTTTCGGACACTCGTGCACTCTATGACTGAGGAAACCTAAGCCAATGTTGCCGATAGCGGTTGAACCAAATCCGCAATCCCCCCCCCCCCCCCCAACAATATATTTATTAAGTCTGTAGAGATAGGACGTGGGGTTCGAAGCCTCCCCTGGTAGTGCCATGCACCTGGTACGATGCCACAGTGTGCGTGTGTGCTAGCGCCCTTGGGCCTTGTGATGTCATCAATAACAAATACGAGTCACAACAAGGTCGATAGTAAAGGCTGGCCTGTAGCAAACTTATTATGAGATTACGAAAATTAATCCGAGTGATTCTCCCCAATCTATGGATACTTTGTGATTTGTGGTATACTATGGGTCTGCGGGTAGAATCGTGTCCAGCTTGTTCGACTCATGCTTCGTATTTAAAATACTGGTCTCTCGGTTAGTCATTGTTTGATCGTCGATGTTGTTAGTTCCAACAGGGTTGGCTCGGTCTACTTTAAATTTAATGTCCGTCACTGAAAATCAGTTATGTTGAGTAGGTAGAACGTAAATACAAATTTATTTTACATAACAACTCTACTACACAATACAGATTTACTCACTAATTATACATTTTTGGTAATTAATTTGTAATTCATCAACGAACATAATACTTTTGGTTTGTCATCATCTGCTATTCCTATCAGAACACTCTTACCTACCAGACGTATAAAGTGTGGAATTTAAGAAACTTTATAAAAATGTCGGTCATATTCACATTTTTTATCCAACCACCTACTAAATCACTCGGGAGTAAATCATTCCATTGTTACGGGTCACGATTACTGCGGCCCCCAATCCACGTGCGGAGTTATGAGCTCCCACACAACATTTACGCGCGGCAGTACTCGGAACATGGAGACCACTTGGAGGTTTTGGGAGGCGTCCAAGTCGCGGCAACAGCTACTGGAAGCTGGAAGACTCGGCAACAGATGAGCGATGTGTGCTCGAGTGACCACAAGGACCGAGGACGTGCTCGAGTGGGCATGGGACACGGGATGTCTAGTGGGGGTATCCTGGGAGGCGTCCAAGTCGCGGCAACAGCTACTGGAAGCTGGAAGACTCGGCAACAGATGAGCGATGTGTGCTCGAGTGACCACAAGGACCCAGAACGTGCTCAAGTGGGCATGGGACACGGGAATGTCTGGGGGGGGGGTATCCGAACGATGCGATGACGCCGCGGAGCTCGAAAGTCAAAGGAATACCAGAAACAACTCCAAATTTCCTCTGTAATGCTGTTGAAGGAGTGATGAAAATAGGTAGTTGTAGCAATCAAGTTTTTTTTTTTTTTGGGGGGGAAGGGGGGTGGGTTACGAAGGAATCATTATTAAGCCTTTATTTGCAACAGAACATACATTCCACTAGCGCAAATTTCATATATTAATATACTGCGTGATATGAAATTTGGAATGCTATTGGAGGGATTACGAAAATAGGTAGTTGTGACAGTGATATGATTTTTTACGTGGGTGGGGAGGGGACAAAGGCATCATACAGTGATCATACTGCTATACAGAAAGTTAATACAAGCGCGCAGTATGAAATTATAACTAGTCAAAGGTAAACCATGAGAACCTATGTTATAAGGCTATAGATGGAGTGTGAGAATAGGTGGTTCCGGGCCTCTGGCAATGAAGATTTGGGGGGGGGGCAAAGGCATCATACTGCCAAAAAGAAATGCATGCACGTAGTAAGAAATTTTAAAATTACGTGGAATTTTTCTGTAAGTAGGCCCTACCTATACCACCACGATTTTTACACTCGCCATCAACGACAACGAACATAATATTATTGTAAATCACGCTTCATAGTACATGCAGCAGCGAGATTGCTGGACTAGGATAGGATCGACTTTCAAATTGGCAATTGCCCCTTTCCCCGTCCCTCCATTACTCTCAATACTCTGCAGAAACATGATCGGATTCACTATTCGCTCACCAATAAATCCTCATCACCATTCCGTGTCAAACTCGCAAAACATACTCATAGTCGTAATTGGATGAGCGAAGCGAAGACTTCAATTCACTGACCCCCCAAAAATTTAGCTCCAATGTTTTTGTTTTTTTTTTTTTTTTTGTTGTATTTTGTCGTTTGTTAGCAGGATTCCGGGCAAACGGACACAAGCGATCTTGATGAAAATTTGAGGGACCTTCGAAACTCTGAACTTAGAGGTGTATTGTTTTTCGGTACAATCGAAAGAAATATTTCTCATGAATATCGTACTTTTACGATTTTTTTCAATTTTTAGTGCGATATTTTCGTGACATTTGGGCCGATTCTGACCAAACGGGTGGGCGACAATGTTCACATATACATGGATATTAAGGTAATGGTGATGTTGTACCTTTTGAAAGAAAAAGTTGGAAAAGTACCAGAATCCAAAAATAAAGCTTTAATATAAGTTTTTACGGTTTAGTGCGATATTTTGTGCCATTTGGGCCGATTATGACCAAAATGGGTGGGCACAACGTTCATATATACATGGACATTAAGGTATGGTGAGTAGTACCTTTTGAAAGAAAAAAAGTTGGAAAAGTTAGCCCGAACCCATAGAAATAAAGATTTTAATGTAACGTTTTTTACGGTAAATAATAACATTTGACAAGTAGGCAAGGGCCTAACAATAGAAACTTGGCAACAATCACCTACAATGCATAGGCAGTAAAGCAAAAACACTTGTAAAAGTAAGATATCCCACGCAATAAAACTTAAAAAAAGTCATCCAATCTCAACCGGCGGGACTTTAGCGTTTCATAGCTATATATTGAGCGCTGGTGCATGGTACATGCATGGTACAAGGTATGCACATTGTCGGAGTAAACCGTGAACTAAAATGTATCTTCAATGTTATTTCTAAAATTAAAAATCTATTTTATATTGTTAAAACATTTTCGATTTTTTTTACCACATAATCTATTCTATACCACAATACCTTTGAGTATATGGTTATATACTCAATGATAATACAGCACTAAAATGACCGTTAGTAAATTATTTCTTAGGACTGTGATTTTACACGAATTTAAAAAAATATATCCAGAAATTTGCGAAAATTTGCGTTTTGGGAAATTTCTTAAATCGGCTTTAACCTGCTTCTTTTTTGACCCAACTAGAGCATCGAACCAATCTAAAATGGCTCTTTTAACATCGCATCTTGAAACTATGCACAAATACACTCACTCAAACACTTTAAAATATGAATTAAAAAATCACACCCCTTCTTGGTAATTAGCATATTTGGACCGAACTACTTGCCCAAATTACAAAACAAAATATAGAGGATTTATAGAAAAGGCTGTAGAGTACGTCAATAATGGCCATTTTTTTTAAAAGTCAAAATCCACCAAGGTCACGGGGTCATCGTCCCAATGTTATTTCTTATGGGAGATTTTTGCCGATGGGACCTAGCTGGAAAATTACCATGTATAACAATTTTTTGGGGTCATGGTGGACACAATAATTTTTCTGTTTCTTTCTAAATTCATAACTAGTTAGCCTGAATTAAATATATGTTTTTAGTTTAGTGGATGAATACCTCTTTAATAAAGGCATTTTGTCAAATAGGGTGCAGTAGTGTCGTATTTCATACAGCTGTGTGTACGTATTTTACTGTACGTATTACGTTATACATATAAATAAATGTGGCAAAAATTGTTCCAGAACTCAGACTTATTGAGTCAATTTGGAAAGTTAAAAATTATCTCGTACGTCCCCCTAATTTCTGAACTCTTTGTTGAGGACACTCATCGTAATGACGAAACACGTCGTTCGTTATGACGTTGAATGGATCAATACATGTGCATTCGCTGCACAAGGACATCATTAACGAACCTTCGTTCAAGATTATTTTTCACTTTTTCACCCAGGATATTCCCTTACGTTCAGTTTATTAAAGAGATCCTGCATGTTCTTCGGGATGGGTATAGATAGACGTTAGCTATCAGATTTGGAATTATTTTAACAAACAATTGATACAATAACTCGTTTTTGAATTGTATACATAATTGATGGTATCCGACAAATTAAATTCGTGTATCATGTAACGATGGTTGTCCATCGATTCATTTGATTATAACCCATTAATAAAATCAGACTATTGCAAATTAAAGGAATGCATAGGGGTAGTATTGGTTGTATTATATTTTTGATAAAGTACCAGTATTGGTAGTATGTAATATAGTATAAATAGTAGGACTGTGAGGGTAGAGATTTTTGCAGTCGGGTCGGGTTCGGGTACTAAACTGCTTAGGTTTTTCGGGTCGGGTCGGGTAGGTAAAATACGGTCGTTATAATATTTCATTAAAAATAGATATTGAATATTATTAATTGTTAAGAATCTTACATTATGATATTCTCCCACTTCATTTTCTAATTTCTATTGTTCGTATTTTTATTGAATTGCATTTTATATATTAGCTACAAATTGAAAATTTAGTGGACCGGCCCCTCCACCGTCTACTCCCAAAAATATATTTGTTTTAAATAAAATAATTTTTGTGGGAAGCCCGCCCAGGGAGCAATTCATGCCCCTCTTCAGGTGTCTATCCACTAGGTATGTTGCAGATAGGACAGTTGTGAAGGGATGTCCGAGGGCTGTTTAAGAGGACTCGATATCTTGCATTCAGGAAAACCTCGGAAAAAACCTTCAGTCAGGATTGCCGGTCTCAACGGGATTTGAACCCGGGACCTCCCGAATCCACTCGAGCAAACACTGTCGGTAATATAAAAAAATCGGGTATCTATTTTTGACAATCGTGCCGATCCCCAAATACCCGACCTGACACTAATAAATAGTAAATTAGTCTAGAGAAATCATCACATCAGATGTAAAGAAACATAATGAGAACACCTATTACGAGTGGGATAGGCAAATAATGAACAGGCCACTTGGCACCCGTAGCTATAAGAACGCTACATGATAATATAATTAATCATTAAATGATTTGGTTAGTAATTATCGGCGATCAATGGCAAAGCGGTTTATAGTTGAGCACGCAGAGGCTATTATGTTATTAGTCAAAATTTTTTATTCTGTTATACTAAGTTAAATAATATATTAAGAATCGAGTGCGATTACGATCTATGGTAATGAAGATTGTTGTAATTTGTACAATTTGGAGCAAAATATAGGTATAATACAAATATAATGTAATAAATTACTCTTGTAATAATATGCAAAGTGCCACCAATATGTCGAACGCATCAGCTCGCTTCTTAGAAATCGGGTATGTCTTCACAACCATGCATAGACTGTACAAAAGTAATTATCATTAGATCCAATAAACGATTATTTTTTGCGCTAAAAGCTTCATGACATGAGTGTAGTATGAGATTTAAACTTCCTTCATATCTAATACATCCCACATACCATAATATCATACCAAAACCAAGTTTGGCGGAGAGTAAATATATCACGTGTTCTGCCTGTCCTTGATTTACTTCTGTCAGCGAGTGTACCGGGCATATTTGATATTTACCTCGGCAATTGCTGCACGTTCCGCTTATTGCGAATTAAATATTATGTGCCGTTGTCTTTTCTCTCTAAATGCACTTGGCAGTTGGAAAATGTTAAAATAAATAAACCACAAATTTGGTGATTTTTTCTTTCTATAGGTACCTTCTAAAAACAAATTTTATTTACACTACGCAACAATGAATTTTACAACAATGAATAAATATATTCATGTAATTATAGCAAATTTCAAAATGTGTGAGGTTTTCAAACGGCCATTCTATACTTTATATCTAAAATCTATGTAATATTTTGAAATTGTACATCGACGACAAGAGTGCAGTGTGATCAGTCGAACTACAGAAATTGAATGATCTCATTTACAATTCAGTGGTTGTGCCTCAGCATAAAAATATGTGCAATTTTACAAGTAAGCTGGCAATTGAATTTCCCTACCACGCTCACAACTCAACAGCATGACATTTTATCAATAAGTAATTAAAATACGAATTATAAAAACGAATACGGCATGCCTGTACATAACATGAGCACTGTTCAGCATGCCGCCACCACGTGTAGTGATGTTCGCCTTTCATTCCATGGGTACCAAACTCTTGATTGACTTTCTGTTTTCACTTTCAATCGGTCTCTATGGTTTAGTAAATATTGACAAATAAATTGCAAGATAAATTATATTATGTTCTAGAAATCTAGGTAAACATGTGTGGGAAATAATCGCCTCTGTGTGGTCGAAATTATTATTTATGAATGATTACTCTTTTAATTGAATGAAATTAGATTAAAATCAATATAGAAAGTTGATTGAAGGAGTTTGACGTTTTTTTTTTACACATGTCGAAACGACATATTATATGTTAACTGAGTTTAGATAAAATCAGGCCACGTGCTGACATGTTACCAAAATCATATTTTTCAATCATTCAATTTATTTGTAAAACTATTAATGGTTGTATACATACTGTCGTCTTCGAAACCAACAATACTTATTGTATGGTACAAAATGGTGGAAAATTATATGCAAATCAGATTTACACATACCATACTACATGTGACATATTGGCACATTAAAATCAGATTTACACATACCATACATACTACATGTGACATATTGGCACATATTAAAATCAGATTTGGATGCCATGGGGCCGAGGAGGAATACCCGTTTCTACACAGACTTGTGAAGTGCCACAAAATAATATTACTAATGGAGTAATGGTAATGGAGAGAAAAAACTATGTATGTGTGAAGAAAGACTAAAGAGCACTGTTCGCCCCCTGGTTGGATGAGTGGTTGCCGGGGATAAGCGTCCCTAGTCCTTCTTAGTCTTATCTAAGTACTCAGGCTCGCCACAGTTCATCACACGACCATCTCACATTATGGAATATAGGGCTGGAATTCTAGATAACACTTCGTTACTTCAACAGTTATCGTCTCAACGGGGCAGTAAGTTACTGTCAGGTGTCAAGGACATGGGTCCAGGGGCCGGGAAGGCCACACAGGGCGACGAGGTCGACAGGAAATACAAGCGTGGAGGCGATACGGTGGCGCCTCACGTCTGGTAGACTTGAAGCAGTTAGTTTGTGTTTAGTTGGTTTAAGGGCGCGTCAACTGTTAGGCCATATGCGACTCTCTAGCCCAGGGGATGTGTGGGGGATAGACCCTCGCTGGACAGATTCAGTTACATGCAGTGTGGAGGAAGGGGTATTCTCATGTCGTCGTTCGTATTGTTGGTGGAAGGGTCGTCTATTTTTTTTGTATTGTCGGATTTTAAAAATAGATTTTTATTATTCGGAAAAGCTAAATAAAATAACTATAAATCAAACGAGGTGGTCTTATAGGTGGACAATGCCAACAAAAAAGGATTTTTCGTGGAAGACTCACAACTAGTTTACGAGATCGCTTTTTCCTTGAACCAAAACGTAAGCCTATGAGACACTGCGACTGCACTGAAGGCTAAATACATAACTACATTATTCCTACTCAAATGTATAAACCCAACATTAGCTGCAAAATAAAACGAAAACTTTTTAAGATCTTCATATTTAATTTAAATATAATTTCGAGCAACGGACGGATGCCCCAGCCAGAGCTCGGATGCGAATAAAAAGATTAAAATCCAAACACTTTGTTAGCGGTTAGGTAGGTGGAATCTGTCCTAAAGTTGACTTGGAAAAGTTTAATTACTTAACTTTTAAAAGTTTGTCGAATTCAGCGCAGAACCGCAGGGAGTAGATAAAGGAGGAACCCCCCCTCCCCTTCCCCACCAAGCTAAACCCTTTACGCAGTATGGTAAAAGTTTGTCTGAGTTTTCTTTTTATTTAATTCTACTTATGCAGGTATGGTAAAAAATAGTCATTCTATAAATAAAAGTTGTGAAAAATGTTATAGTCGCACAAATTAAATTATTGTGCTCATGTGTGTTTAGGATGTTATTTTTTCAAAACCGTGTGAATTCTAATAAGGAGCAGATGATTGGTTTCATAATGTATTTAGTATCTTTTTAATTTAATATTAGTCACAATATAATAATTAATATAAAAAATAATCAGTGAGATTGCGAGGAAGGGACTACGGTAGAATTGTGTTATAGGTCAATGGTCAATAATCAATGGCAATGATTCATTACTACTATAAAGTAATATTTTTTAATATCACAGGTAGAATGCCATAAAAAAATAAGCGCAAGTATGAGCAATAAATATCCCATGGTGCAGAGTGCAATGCAACGCTGTGTTGCGGGGTTGCCTATACGTCTCTAGCACGGCGCGCCGTCTAGTGGCGCTGAGCGGCAGAACAAGGAACTAAATAACTAGGTGGGCGTACACGAATTACGACGTGCGTGTTGTCTTCATGTGTTTATACACAATACCCAGCAGGTATAAACATGCACAATTTCATTAAAAGTTACTTACAATCAGGTAATTTACGGTAACACTAATGAAATTATTCTAACCTACAAGCCACCTACCAGCCAAAACCCAAAGGGAACTCAGAAGCCTCCGAAATAAAAGCACAGCGAAGGTAATACACGGAAATATTTTTGTCAGAGAATTCAAAACAGACAAAAAGATATAGTTTTAAAATGTGTATAGTATTAAACGTTATTATTATAAAGTAGCCCTATATTGTCAATCTTATTTGTCAAGTCAATTTGTTCTGATCTGAACATAAAATTTAAGTAAATCCCTCCATATAAAATCGTGACAGTTGATCGTAAAGTAGTGGGGATATTACTTCCAATAACGCGTAGGCCTATTAATTACTTGGACAAATAAATAGACACTTATTTACGTATTCAATATTTACTTATATCTTCCCCAAACCTTACCTCCTCCTACTCCTCCTATGAGGTACTTCTAAATTCTACCTATAGTAACTGCCTCCCTCTTCGTACAATGGAAGGTGTTTGCACAAAATATGAAGTGTTCTCGTCGTGTGTTTGAAATGCCTTATTTTGGTCTCAGTCGGGAGATACGGTAGCGCAAAGTTCGAAGACGGGTTATTTTCCTATGCCTTGTGATCAAGTGTGATCCCAATTTTCTCCCCCCCCCCCCCTCCCCCCTAATCATATAGGCCTAAGTTCATCCTAAGTTCCAGACGTTTCTGTCACGAGAATCGCTGCCAACCTTATGAAACTGAAACTTCACTTCCTCGTGTTTGTAGTTTGACAGCTCGCACATTTCTCGGCAAACATTCTCCGTTGTGGAAATAATAAAGAATAGAGTAATTAATAGCGTCCACTGCACGGAGGTCCTTAGCAAGCAACGCTTCCTGGCAGAACAAGCTGACAACCGACATCGAGGTGTCGGCTTCTAAGCCCCTGTCTCCTAAGCCCCTGGACCTTTTTTTGGCTTCTAAGCCCCTGTGACCGACGGTTGTGCTACACGTTGCGAAGCGGGGCTAAGAAGACAAACCGGTCCGGGCTTTAGAAGACTAAAAGTCTTCTTAGGCCCTGTCTCCTAACGCCCGCACGATGTTTTTGTTCGGTCGCACACGTTGCAAAGCGGGCTGTACTTTTGCACGAGGTGAAACCATAAATTCCCAAATGTTGGTGGTGGGTGGGGGGGTGGGGGGATAAAAATAAATCATTAGCAATATTCGATTGATTAGATATTGCTTAACGTCTCATTCGACTCGAAAATGTTGCAATTAAATCATGTAGGCATTGCAAAAGCACTGTTTTAATATGCATTGATTTTATTGTGACAATTTATTAAATAAATAAATAAATAAATTGTATTTAGAGTCTACCCACTCAGTTATATAATGATTTCAGTGGCGGACTTTAAATCAAAGCGACCTAGCCAACCCTGTAGGCCCCGACGCAATCGACGAGTGAGCGATAACAACCAAAGATCGATATTTTTAATAGGAAATATAGCAATCAGTGGTATGGACAGTGCGAACACCCGCGAATCAACGCCAGAATCAACAAGGCCGATTCAGAACAACTCTGAAATTTATTATGTGCTTCGTTGCTAGGACGGCTCCAAGTCACCGTTTACAAACTCTAAGACAAGAACTGATGGACTAAGTCCAAATCAGAAGTTAAAAAACTTCTGACTTTAGCGGGAATCGAACCCTGGACCTACTGCATTGGAAGCAGATACGCTAACCACAAGACCAACGAGCCACATTCACACATTCATAGTTGAATGTTGAAAAAAGAATTGGTTTTGGGAGAACTAACACCTAGTTTTCATTACTTAACAGTAACTGTGTAGCTGCGTGGGTAGACCCCAAATACACATAAATGTATAATATCTTTTACTTTGCATACTTAATATAATATAACTGCATAATTATGCCGATATGGGAACCTCCCTCATCTTAAACATTAATATTGTGTCGTTTTCAATTATTGCTGGAAACTCATGTCGTCTAAGATGTAATAATACTATTTACTTCAATTCAGAAATTAAAAAAGACCGCCCCAACCGGGATAAGAACCACGGGTCTCCCACACTCTAGGTGAGCGTCGTAACTACTAGCCCATAAAGGACGGGTAAATTTAATCTATGAATTGTAGTTGCATTATACATCTGAAGGGCATGGTTAAGATGCTCACCTGGAATGTGGGAGACCTGTGGTTTTGAATCCCGGTTGGGGCGAATTTTTAATTTCTGATTGTAGTAAACTAGGAAGCTTCGCAAACGCTTTTTTTAGTCGCGGTTGATGGATGAGCTTTTTAATTATAAAATTTTAAATATTAATTTTAAATAATAAAAAACATATTAACACGGCCCATACAAAGCAATCATTAGGTCTGTTGGATCTTTGATTGTTTGTAACAAGGCTGTGGGTAAGGATAAAATCTCATGTGAAGTTTTCATACAAGTCTGTGAGCAAGATCTAAAATCTATATTTTCGTGCTATTTGGGCTGATTCTGACCAAACGGGTGGGGCTACAACGTTTTTCTTTCACATGGACATTAATGTAAGGGTGATGTATTGACTTTGAAAGAAAAAGTTGAAAAAGTTAGCCAGAATCTATAGAAATAAAGGGTTTTAATATTTAACACCCTCAAAAAAATCAAATTTAAACCTTTATTTCTACAGATTCTGGCTAACTTTTTCAACTTCTTCTTTCACACGTCAATACATCACCATTACCTTAATGTGCATGTGAAATATGAAAAGTTGTACCCCACCCGTTTGGTCAGAATCGGCCCAAATGTCACGAAAAATCGCACTAAAAACCGAAAAAAAAAAAACGTAAAAGTACGATATTCATGAGAAATATTTCTCGATTGTACCCAAAAACGTAGCAAGTCTAAGTTTAGAGATTCGAAGGTCCCTCAAATTTTATCAAGATCGCATAATATGCCATATTCCCGGTAGAGTTTTTATAACTGAATGGGAGAGACGTTAAATAAATAAATAATAATAAAATAAAAAATAAAAAAAAAACACCCGAGCTACATTTTTTGGGGGGTCGGTGAAATTGAAGTCTTCGCTTCGCTCATCCAAAAATCGATAATAATAAACACTTAAAAATTCGTTATCATTTCTTATCTGTAATGGCTCATGGGAACGAACAAGGTTTTCGTGCGGGCGTTAGGAGACAGGGCCTAAGAAGACTTTTAGTCTTCTAAAGCCCGGACCGGTTTGTCTTCTTAGCCCCGCTTCGCAACGTGTAGCACAACCGTCGGCACAACCGTCGGTCACAGGGCTTAGAAGCCAAAAAAGGTCCAGGGCTTAGGAGACAGGGGCTTAGAATACCGCCCCGACATCGAGGCCCTAATTACACAACAACAATCGTTCCGCCGGTCAACAACTTGCAGCAGACACAGTGGCGACACAGAGGGTGAAAGAAATCATAAAACAATTTATATTTTACAATGTAGAATAAATTCAAATTCAAATCGCAACACAAGAGATGCACTACAGTAATTCTTAAACGGTTAAACCTTCAAAACCACATCCATATAAAAGTTTCTACAAATTATTGTCGGCGGGGCTTAATTGTGAGGGGAAATACCCCCCGGGGGGGGGGGCACATTGCGTAAAGCAAGCTGTGAAATTATTTGTCAACTATATTTTGAGCTCATAAGGGGGGGGGGGGGCACTGACAACAAAAAATCTAGCTCGAGGTAGGAAAGGAACAACTACCAAGTCACTCAACGGTATTAGCATTTTAATTTATGGAGGGAAAATGAACAAATTCTATCTCGTACTCACCACAAGTGCCCCAAGTCTCCACCAGGGCGCAGGGTTCTTCGCCCGGGTCCCGGCAACACTCTATGACGTCACGACACGTGGTGTCTGGGGTGACGGGCACGTCAGTGGCGAGCACGTCGTCGCCTTCGCCGTACACGCGCACAATCAGCTGGAGAGAGAGAGAAGAAGACACGATAAGCTGGGAGAGAGAGAGAGAGAGACAGGTGGGACACTCTCACGACACGTGGGTCTGGAGTAACGGGCCCAGATTCAATTGAAGTAAGAAACTTCGGTTGGGTGTTTGTGTGACTTACAAAGTTCAGTGAAAAGTGAAAACACAAATACAAGATGTGTTTTACGGAGATGGCTGGACAACTCTAATACGGAGTACGGACACCATTGATTTGAAGTCATTAATTCATGATGTCATCATTGATTTTTCACTTTCTTATAATGCTTATGGGCCATCAAAGTCCACAACCGCAACCTTCTCGTGGTTTGGCCCGTGTTTGGGGGATTTTTCACTCCCTGAAACTATGGTGACTCGGGGTCGTCGTGGGGGAAACTTTCCCCCTTCCCTTTGACACCTCCCCGACGGCGACGAAAAATACAACACGGGACGGTGATGAACAGAGAAGACGACCACACGTGGGGCAACCCCCTCCCCTCCCCATACGCTTGGGGCTAGTTCTGCCCCGCACAGGCCGTCCCCCCCTTTGTCCCCCCGCGTCCCCCGCACGTTCCTCCCTTGAAAGAAGTATAATGGGGTAATCACACTTATAGAAAATTGTTTATTTTTAAGGGCGCGAAAAATCTTACTTTTAAAAGATAATATAATGCTTGGGGAAAATCGCCCGGGATTCAAACTTGAATTTTTTGGATTTGGGGACAATTGTGAAGGGAATCCCCCCTGGCGGTCAAGACTAAGAAGACTCATCAATCCCTTGCCCTTGAACCCTTGGGGCAATTTTCAGTCAGGATCGCCGGTGGCGGGGTGGATTTCGTGCCCTGTGAGCGTCCACACTGTACGAAAGCTTTACGATTAGTTAAAAACCATTTGGGGAGTGGGGGGCTGTATATGGTAAGCATTATCCGATTTCACGTAAAAAACATTTCATAATTTTGACGGCTTGGAATCTGTCGAGGATAGACTTCTCGCCGAGTGGCAAGAAAAATACATTAAAATAAAATAAATAAATGTCGAGGATACAAATTTCTACAAGGCTTTTCAACAACAAAACTACAAACAAATATTACGATTTAAAAATCAACTCCAAATAGCAACAGCCAACAATAGTTTTGGACTTCGAAAAAATTTTACACAAAACTGTGAAACTAGTGTTGTTTAACATTGAAAAAAAGGGGTTGGGGGCCTGGGGGGGGTTTTTTTGTTAATTCCCCTTCCCTGCCGTAATTACATTTTTAAAAAATTCCTTTTAAAAAAGCAATTAATTAATACCAATTACATTTTAAAAACAATTTTTCAAGCCAGCTAATTGTAAAAGGGTCAGTGAGGATTTGTCAAGCAATGTAAAAAAAAAAGGAGGGGTTAATTTTTTCAATCATCTCGGGGATATTTCATTTCTGCAAAACCCCATGTCGAAGCGGGTTTTTTGATTAAATTTAGGTTATATGAAAAAGGTAAATAACCATAAAAACTCTTTTAAAAAGTTTATCTGATATTTAAAAATTCGCTTATCCCCATATCCACTAATATCACAAACGTTCCGGAACACATTTTCATCTATAATTTTCATTTTTCACGAACTTAAAATTTTTTTAAAAAGAATGTGGGTATGTCTATATCAGACAACATCGCCACATTTTTAAATTAAAGGCATTTAAATAAGCTTGGGGGAAATTTCTACACATTTCTCTCTTTTCTTTTTTTTTTTCATAATTTTTCGGTTGGTTACTAAAAAATATATGCAATATTATAAAAATGTACTCTCCCAAATTTTCTAAGTTTTCGAATTTTTCTATTCCGCACTAAACCCTAGTTTGCCCTTACGGAAATCTTCATGCAACAGAGCAAATTATTAAAATGAACCAGACTCAGCTGCCAGTCAAGTCTCAAGAAACAAGACTCAAGAGTCAAGAATCAAGAGTCAAGAGTAAACCCTTAAAAATTCTCTCCCAATTTCAGGCAACCTACAATAATCGATCTCTGAACTGCAAACATCACCCAATTCCGTAGCAATTTAGCAATTTTAATTGTTAGCAAACAGATTAGTAGAGAATAAGTATGGTTTAGCCGGGAGGTTCTCCTGTCTGCAAGTAAGTATAAGCCAGGCTAGCAAACGCAACGCCGAGTGATTGGAGTGAACGCAACGATGGCCACCCAGCCAACCAGAATAATAATTGAACACAAATCAAACATAGGAAATAACAAGTTGCCTAGACAAACAGAAGCGAGCTCTCGGTCTTGTCCCGACTCGACCCGAAAAGCGGGGTCTCATGTCACGTGTATTAACTTTGATTGAGATAGTGGGAAAAACTGCTTCAAACAATGTTTACAGTGGAGAGAGCCCGGGGGACGGTAAACTTATCAGTTGCAAATTACATAGGTTCAGATCAATTAACGTGTAGTAAATTAATTAGGTATCTCACTTGTAATTAACCGACTCGTGGGAACGCGAAGCAGGAATGGATTTAGTATAAACACAGCACACTGAGCGGTTCAAGAGTGTAATTAGTTAGTGTTGTTTTAGGGCACTCAACAGTTGAGTTATCAGTGCCCATGTCAAAGGTATAGGAATCTTCAAAAAAAATCTATAAGTGTGGATTACCACCATGTTCATACGCTTTTTTCCAATGGGTGGAACGTAACGTAAGGGGAAGACGCGGGGGGGCGCGGGTGGACAGGCCTGTTTCTGGTCAAACAGCCCAAGCGTATGGGGGGCAGGGGTTCCCCTGTTTCCCCCCCGTCGTAAGGTGTACCCGTAGAGTACCCTTACTATTTGGGGGAGAAGGGTCCCTTTTATCCCTTTAAACTATACTCAATGCTTTTGTTTACTTTTTTTTATAAAAAATAAAAAAATAAATAAAGAATAAATAAATAATTTAAAAAAAAAAAATGAATAAATAAATAAAAAAAAAAACTTTTGTATTTATACCCCTCAGTCCATAATGTTTTCAGGGGGGATAGTAAAAGCCAACCTACCAAATTGTAGGCGCCCCACCAACGACGAGCGAACAATACCAACAAGAGTCCGGAGTAGGAAACACATCAATCGAGCTGGACCGATTCCAACCGCTGTTCCGTCTGTCTATGTGTATGTCACGTCTCACGATAAAAACCGATCATGACGTACGAACGACACACGATTTTTTATTGGCATTGACCTTGTCCTTCCAACATGGATGATAGAGAATGTGTTTCATGACAAGGATGGGGATGGCTTATCACCAGAGCCCTGATGTATGTAGGCCATACCCCCTAACCAGAGTCGATAAAGAAGTAACTCAACCAATCACCAGACAGCAAGAGGTTACGATGTTTATTTCTTATTTTCTGTATTCTTGGAAATTAACCGCTAGGCCTGCCCTATGGCCCTATAGGTTTGTGCAGGAATACAGTTTTCGTTTTACCCAAGGGTTAAAATTTTTTACATATATCCGGCCCCAGAAAGTTTGAAATGCCATTACCTGCATACCCGGCACCTACACAGTATTGCTAGAACAAGCGTTCGAACATAATTTAATTGCAAGTTAACCCGACTAGGCAGTCAAAAATATTCTTGAGCGGCGAATTATTTAATTTGTGTACTCTTCTTCGACGATCTGTTGATACTTGATGAAGTAGCTTCGCTCCCTCTTTTGGATCAGGAGTGATTTTGATGTTCGGCGCGTTCCTTGTCCTGCATTCATAAATTATTACATCTGAATACAACTTGGCATAATTGATTAACGAGGAACATTTCTACTCTCCTATCATGTCAGATTTTCAATATTTATCATAAATCAATCAGAAAATGCGTAGTTATTTGGGTGTTTTAGACCAATATGACAGATTCTAAATTCTAGAAAATTGAATTTATTTTTTGTTTGTTTTCTATAGTTAATTGATGGAAAAGTGTTATTATAGATGCCTTCATAATTAATTTTTACACAGTGTAAAATTACAAATAGATGCGACTAAAATTGTCTGTGAAATTGAATGCGCGTTAAATAGCAATGAGCATGCCTGCCTCCTCTTTAGAAAGTTACTATTTTCTTTGGTCCAAAGACTCATCATCATTGGCTGAGCCCCGTTAAAATTTACTGGCGATTTTCTCAGCCATCGGCTGACATAATATGTCTCCAAACTAGCTCTGCCTATGGTTCGAGTCGACTAGAAGTCCGACGCCATACGATAGCGTCGATGAACAACAGTAATTCATGAGTGTTATCAGAGAAACTTCAGCTGACGCGCTCGGATCGACATCAATATGATGTACGCCCCCAGCACAGATATTACACTTACTTTTCCAATCTGTTATCTGTGCCCCGAGGTTGCATGGGATCGAGCGATCCATTTCGCTATGACCTAGCGTAGCGTGTTTCATGCCAATGACGTACGGTACTAGGATGAATTCAGATCATGTTTACAAATACAGGAATACAATACCCAAACATTCAATAACCAACCTCCAACTTATACTTCATAATCTAACACCAATAATACACTGGAAAGTTAGAGGATGAAGCGTTGTTTTATGAATGTAACTGTATAAATTTAACTAATTTTATGTTTTCAAAATTGTTCAAAACTTAGCAAACAACCAAATCTAATTTTCCATCGTGGATTTTCGCTCCCCTCCAACAAGCCACTAGCCAAAATGCGTAAAATAACTCAAATGCATATAAAAATATTGACGTGTAAATTTCGTACTCGGTAAATTTGTAAATAATTTCCCTTTTACTTCAAATAAACAGCAATTTGCATGAGCATTCTTCACATACAAAATCACAATTTTGACAAATAGCCTATAAAATTACAATAATTACAAACAGCTTTAGTATAATTTGTGAGTTGGCAATAGTGAATGAAGATAGATTGACGAAGCTCTTTGCATGTAAATCTTGTTATTCGGTCAGGATGAGGAAATAGCTCGAATCATACGCAAATAACAATAAGTAAACAGTAAACTTACGACGCAGAGCAGTAAAACCCAAGGAAATCTTCCACAATAAAAGTAGCCATACAGAAACAAACACAGCTGGCCCAAGAAACGTAATGTAGATTTTATGCCGACAGTAAATCGGTTAGTGTTATTTACCGCGTTGCCCGGACACGGGGCAGAAGATACACAGGAGCTGCGAGCAGTCAGATTTAGCTAGGGCACAGTGTAGGCTGAGGCAGTAAACTCAACCACCCCGATCCAAGATAAACCAAAGCGTTCGAATACACCTGTTTGATGGTAGGGCCGTGTGGAAATAGACGGCAGTAAAATGAACGTTAGTTAGGTTAAGACGTACGAGGGGGGTCGACTTAAGTTACGACTTATACGAGTGGATTTAATAAAATGAAATCAATCAAGGTCTCGATCAGGGATTGAACCCGGGTCTCCCGCTTGCCGGGCGGCCGTATTAACCACGAGACGACCCGGCAAGCAGAGGTCTGGGTTCAATCTCTGGCCGGGGTATTAAACATGTGATATGAATCATCAACATAGAAAAAATAATGTTAGAAAATAAAATAAAAGAAAGCATGTAAAAGAAAAGAAAGGGGAGAAAAGAAAAGAAGGTAAAAACATAAACTAAAAGCAGTAAAATATGAAAATGAAAAAGAAATTCAAAGATTGTTGAAGACGGGAAACAAATCAAATTCGCCAAACGTTGATATGTTTTAGTGGAGGTGCCGGGTTGGGGGGGGGGGGGCAATAGCTCCGTCCTCTTGATAACCAGGGGCAACACACATTCTATAGAGTCCTGCCCCGCCACAGTAATTCACCCGCGTATAAAACAAACTTCGACCAGGTTATTACTACTCTTTACTAGGCAAGTGTTGCTTCAAGGGGATGCATTTACTGCATGCAACACCCCCGCCAAGATGTTGCTGTCCTTGTTGATGGACTATGTCAACAAAAAAACGCATTTCGATCGGAGGTCACAGCGTTTTTAGCAAATTTCAGTTCGTTCGGCTGATTGTCATCCGAGTTGTTTGAAATTTTGAACAAATGTCAAGAAAGTGGCCGGAACTGTAAGGCTCCACAATGGCACTTTTTGAAAAATAATTTAGGTGAGCGCTACTTTTTAATTTTTTTTCACTTTTGGATTTTCATAAAAGTCCAAAATTGTCCATTTCGTGAATTGTTTCTGGCTGACAACAAACAATATTGATGATCTATGACTGTAGGGCTGTCCATGTATGCTTCCTTGACAACTATGTCAAGTTTTTTTATATACATCGGGCGCTTCCTGGCCGATGTACAAATGTGTCCTATCAATCAACCATAATCTCGAATCCTGACTTCCTCGCTACTAGTGTTGTTGCCTCTTGTCGACAACAGATTATTCAATAGTAATGGTTCCGAGATGGCAGGCAGGTGGATGGGTGGGTCTACACAGCTCCTCGTGTTTCAATTAGCCCGGTTCCCCCCATGACGGATGGGTCGCGGTCGTGCGGCGGAGACCCGACTGTGTGTGGCTGTGGGTTCGACTCCCAAGTGGGTTGGATTTATAGTCGGGTCTTGTGTAACGGGCCCTCATTCCGCCCACTGTCTACTGCAATGAAGCAGTTTCCACACCACGAAGGCCAGATTTGGGCGAGATAAAATCTGACGATTGCTATTTAAGTATTGCAGTTTGCTTGACATCGTCGCGATTAGTCTTCGCGTGCCGAACTAAGCTGTATGTGGGGGAGGAGTGGGCGAAAATATTATTTTTAAGTGTATTACCATTGATTATATAACCATGTATTACGGTACACCGAAAAAACATTTTGGAAACAAATATGACTTCTAGCAAGTGCTGCAAGTAGGCCTATTTGATAAAACAAACTGGTTTATGCTAAAAATTAGTACTTACTTAAAAATCCGACTGCAGTTTATACATTTAACATTTTCCCCTTTTCAACCTTATCAGTAGAAATATTATATACCTATCTAGTTAAAAACTAGTAATCATTTCTATTTCAGGATCGTCAACCGGAGTCAACCCTAATTAAGTCCTCGTGTTTTATTTAGGCACATGAACAAAAAACATTTCGCATGCATTCACATTAAATCGCAGTGAATAAAACACGTTTATAAAGCACCAGCTGTGAATAGTTTTTGTAATTCAACCAAGTAAAATACAACGATCATTTCATCGGAACCAATCAACTTGCACTTTAGAAAATGCTAAAAGCACAGGGTACAGCAGCATTGACTCTACTATACGAAGCTCACACTTCACTTCAAAGTGGATGATAGAATAACAAAACAAAATAAATGTGAACTTTTCAATTTAATTTAATTATATTAGCTACATTTGCCATGACGATTGAACATTTTATAAGTATATAACCGAACCATTATGTCTCCCATTGCCAAAGTTTTTTTTTGATTCGATATTATCTATTAGGAACCATCTTTATTATTTTGTTTTTAACTGGTTGTTTTTGGTTATATTTTCAAAACCAATATTATTGATAGCAATCGATATGATTAAGTCGAAACTGATTTACCCCCCTCCCCCCTCGAATATATTTTTTTCTTTTTCGAAGGTCATGTATTATTATTCTCTCATATATTTATTTTGTAAAACGTCCCTCTGTTAACAGAGTCAGCTACTATATACGAGTCTGAGGAAACGCTATAATGAAAATGTAAATAAGGCCTAGCTGGCTGGAATCAGTATGTAAAGAGTAAACCCTACAACAGGCAATCTAGGCTTCAGTACTGACTGTTCTACACCAATAAAACGCCGTGTTTGTGAAGTCAAAGTTTACCGTCGTGTTTTGTTGTGCCCCACTGGGCGGTGGGGGGGGGGGGGGGTAGGGGGCAAGGGAGGGGGCAGCGAGTCGGAATTACGACGGATCGCGATTAATCAAGGACCCCGGCGCATGTAGAGTTTACCTTTGGAGACTTTTGAGCAGGGGGTGGGGTGGGGGTGGGTGGCCTTGACCCCTCGTCTCGTTGCTGACTCGGTACACGGGGTTGACAGCACGTCACGAATCATGTTTTGTGTGTATTACGTTGAGCGAGAGGGGAATCGGGCGACGAACGATTCTTCTCACAAGCTGATTGAAGCAGATGCGAAATATCAACGGCTTGAGACAGGGGGTGGAGTAACAGGAGATCAAAGTAGTGAGGGATGAACAAAGTAAGTATAGGACGTTTATAACTCTAAAATACGTTCGTCTTATGGCTGGGATATTTCGACACGATACCGATACGTGAGAATATTTTCGATAGCGATGTTTATTTTGGACTCCATTTAAAGTTTTAAAAAATCATCAAAATTGTGAAAAAAAAACGTGAAAAACTGAATCGAGGATAGGAATATTTGGGGATACAAATGTGTTCGCCCTTTATGCTGTAAATACCTAAAAAATTATGGATTTGTTTAGTCAAATTTCAGTACGCTTGCTGAATGGTGGAAGTGCCAGTAGTCTATAGTAAATTCGTCCCGACTTTTGCATTTGGTGGAGGTGCCGGGTTATTATGATTTTTTGGTAACACGATAGTATTTAATAATTTCTTAGCCAGTGTTGTTCGTTATATCCAGGATCAGGTTATTAAAAGCAACAATCAAATGAACACAATGCCATGCCGAGTGTTGAGTGTTAGTGTTCGTGATCGTGAAGATGGATTTGCTTGATTTATTCAGTACAGCTTACGAATTCCGATTCAGCACACGTCCGCTCCCATTGACGTACAGATAAAACGTAACACGGCGGCATTCAGCACTGAACAGAACAGCTCCAATTGAATTTATTGTATTTTTGTGCTTGTGACAGTGATGTGATGATTGAGATCCGACTTCCCGGCAGACTCCGCTCTCATCTCGCTGGATCGAGATAAAATATCGGGGCCGACTGCATGTGAGTACTTTTTGTGAGTTGTTACTGGCGGTTGGCGAAACGTGAACTATCGCACTATACACAACATGCAGTGTGACGGTGTAATGAGATAATAATAGTGCTGGCTGAGTGCATGGAAACACACGTGTCAGTGCATCGGAGATAGGCATCCGGTTTCCACACACTACCCTGTGGAAGGAAATTAAAAATTATGACGGACGCATTCCCATAAACATGAATTGAAGCGTTCAGATTTGTTTTTAATTAGAAAGTTATAATTGTATTATTATGTGGAACAAAGTACAGGTGTAACTCGGAACATAACTGAACCTTGTTGCTGGTTCAGCATTATGTAACCGAATCTCTCATTTTCACATTCCCTTTTCACACATTCAAATTCCGAAAACATTTTTTAATGCACGAAAAATTACATGCTCGTGCTATAAAAAGATTGACAATTATTGAATACTTCTTCAAAAATAATATATATGAAATGAACAAAGTTCAATTTCAAAGCGAACTTTAACCAAAACAAAATTTAAGAAAAATGAACTTTTAAAAATTTAACCTCAAGTTCTGAAGACATGTATGAACTTTCCCCAGTATGTACCGTTACCTGTTTGTTTCCTAGTAAAGATAGAGTTTCATAGAATACAAGTACTATAAATCCAGTCCCTATGTAGTTGTCGATGTTGTGGTATCATTCGACGGTGGTTGAGTACGATGACGATCTATCTCAATCAAAGTAAAACAGCGTACACACGTAAATCACAGTTCAAGTGCACTGTGGACAGCAACAACAAACGCTTCCCCGTCCCATAACCAGAGCATATCCCAGCCTTGACGTGGAACTTGAAACTACTCATTTGAATATCATTCGCTCGGTGAAGATCGACATTGACGAAAGTCGAGAGTCGAGTCAGCCAAGAGTTGATTCTCAAAGAACTCGAGTGATCAACATCACAAACACGTATGAATATATTGACTCAACCCCATCTTATAGACGTCACTCTTTGAGCCTTTACATCCGGTGTTTACAATAATCCAGTGTCAGCAAATATGGCAACAACGTGTCACAAATCAAGCAGGCTTCTATACTTTTTCTTCTAGATCTCGTTCTGTGAAGGAAGAACGAGTTAGTGTAGCCTGTCTAGTGTCTATAAGTGTGATCGAGTTGCATTTGAATGATGAAATCCAAGAACAGAGTTCAAGTACGAGTTTACAGTATAGCTTGAAAAATAAAAACACATTCGAGAAGCAAAAGTAAACACCTGTGTGCTTCTAACAGGAAAGCAAGTATAAGATTGATTGGATATTGCTTAACAATGCACTTTGGCTATTCGAGACGATGAGTGGTGATAGATGAGGATGAAGTATGAACAAAGGGAGGAGGGAAAACCCAGTACCGGCACGTAGCCTATTCCTTTCGAAAAGTACCAGGGGGACCAACGGCTTAACGTTCCATCCGAAAGGACGATGTAACTTTGACAGTCATATAGGTTCCTCCACTAACCCGGACTGCCGAGCAGACGTCGAGGAGAACGAAGCCGTTACACTAGCTCTCGAACCCTCCATCTGCTAACCAGCTGTATATGTGAGTTTCAGGACCGAGCGGTCACCCGCTCAACCATGACCACGCCCGAAGGCTGCTTAACTTCGGTGTTCGAGTGGGGGCAAGCATAAGAATTATTGTCACTACGGTGAAATAAACAATTCTACTGTAAAATACATCTCATATTGTTGACGTTACTAATAATTTACGTCCTGTTTATTGAAACACGTGTTCCATGTAGTGAACACGAGAGGTATTATAACCATTAGTTTAAATGAAGTTCACGTGGAGCATTTTCGGTCACAAACAAACATCAAAATAAATAAAGTAAAAACATGTTATCACTATTCACTGAACGAGCCAAAACTGTTGTAACCATGTGATGTGGATATGATTTTTACTATAATTCTTCAGGTTGCGTCTGGCAAATTATGACGTGTAAAATTCTATTTTATTGAGTTTATTGAGTTTAGAGCACCTAGACTCCTAGAGTAGGCCTATCATCATCGAAGATCTTCGGAGCTGTTCACGACAAATATAATATTTATAAAATTTTATTCGTTTTACCTTGATTATTGTAAGCGCATAAATAAGCGACGTAAAGCCAAACACCAACCATAATGAAATAATGAAAGTGTCGGATCAGCTGACAGTAGCCGTTTCCTCAGATACGCAGTGCACAACAAGTTTCCTTTGCCCCATAATTAGGTGGGTCTAATACATGCTCTTGCATGTATCGTTATTTTAATTATCAACTATTATGCTGACAATTTCCATCTTGAAACAATAATTCCGCAGCGTTTATCAACTTCGACAGTGTAATTTTATTTCGTGTATGGTTTTCTCTCTAAAGTCCTTTACAACTCAAGATGAACGAGCTTTCCCCTCACTTTACCACCTCCACTAGTCAAGATTAGGCCTGCCCACATGACTAATCTTTGCCACTACTATGCCCACATTGGTGTCTGGTGGGGTGCAGATAACATAACGAAATAATTACAATTTTTTTCACAAATCATGCCTACATAGTTGGATATTAATTGTGGGTGATTCATTGTTAGTCGAAAGAAACATCCGTGGCAAATTATTTTTATTGTGTGGACCACATAAATGGCAGGGTCGGCAGTCAATTAAGCGTATCTGCGCACTATACTTATTGCAAAAGACTTTAGCCCAATGGTGTTGTTAATATCACATCCCAGGTAATAAGCATCTCGTGATGCCAACCAAAAGAATCACTGTCACACGAAAGTTTTCAGTTTCTTGGTGATTACTATTACGCCTTCGTTACGAACATCCGGCAGCGTCTATTTCCACTCATCGCTTTTGGCGGCGTGCGATCGCTAATTATATCGTCCGCTCAAAGACAAAAACTTTACTGCGTATGTTTGGTAATTGGTTGTTCTATTACACGTTGCCAACACGTTATTGCGACGTTTTAAAACTCATTTGTTACACCTGGCTTTCAGCTTTCAGTTTCAAGTGGGATTGGAAAAGAGCGCAATAAAATTCCAATTTGCGATCAATTGTTACATTTTAGAACACCAATTTACATCATCAATTTTAGGTTTTGAGAACTAATTGTTTTCCATCTTGACTATTGACCAGTCTAGCGTGTGAGCGACGCGAGTGTTAGAATACAAGTTTTGTAATTTACAATTCAAATAGCTGGCAATAGACAAGTACATAAATGTATGTGGCGTAGTTGCTGTTGCTGGTATGAGTGACAAACATGGTCGTGATAGCCAACACGAATGATAACCATGCAGCTGCGCAATCATCGTGATTATAATCCTTGAATTGATTCGAGATAGCCTCTCCATTATCATTATCATCTCCATGTCCACCCATTATTATATAGTGTTTATTATCCATCCATTATCATTCCCATTCCATCAGTATATTATTACATGTCCTCGTTTGTGAATCTGGTTTAATCATTAAATTCCTCTTCTTTGCAAGATGTGTAATTGTCACTTCATAGCTCATACTTCCAATTTTGATTTGGCGCATAATGACCTTACGATTGGCGCGCTTTTGAAACAATTAACTAAAATTAAACCAAATTCTTCTGTGGTTTCTTCCTCCAGTAAGTTCTTCTATTTCACCAGAGACGTCAAAATTTCTCATTCTTTATTAATAGGGATCGAGAAACACTCTCGTAGAAGTAATTTATTATACGGAAATCAATCCAGAAATTACAAAATCCGTCTCGGTAGCTTAGAGGATAAAGCAACCGACCGGCGATGGCGAACGTACGAATGAGGAACAGACATTGGGGGATCAAACCCCGATTTTTCCAATTTCTGGATTGATTTACATATACGTCAAAATGTGTCCTATACCAAATAATTTAGAGCTTCTTTTTATTCGATTCATCCGTTACATCAAATCATTCCATAATTCGTCACGAGTATTTTTTAGTACTTATAGCAGGCAGTATTAATGGTACAGCCAGTAGTAAAAGCCTCAAGTCAGAATTGCAAGATTAGTGTGAGGTAGAAAGCTCACTGTAAATCTTACTTGTTTTTTCGTGAACAATGTAACGTAGAACACAATCATCATAACTAAGAAAGATCAAGCCTATACCCACACATAAAACATGTTATGCAATTTATTTTTCTTCCATATTGCAATTATTATATTCATGATTGATTATAGTGTTTCACTGACAGCTTTGACAAAAAATGAGAACGGATGTTATGCAACAAAATGTCAAAATGCAATATAGCATAATATAAAGCTAATCCATCGCAGGAAACATAATTGCAAATTAAACTAACTGAGCGGGAATGTGAATTATTTTAAATTGTTATTCTAAAATACTTTTTGTAGCATAAAATGCGCCCTGTGAAGCAATACATCCGAGAGGAATAACGTTGCAGGCGTCGAATTCGAACTAACCAGGTCGGAGCTAATGGTGACGCTTGTTGGTTTTGCCAATCAAATGCAAATTATAAAGAAACATGTTGAGAATGAATACAAATGAAGCTAGTTTGGATCATATTTATTATTTGAACATGTTCCAACAGAGCACCCTACAAAACTAACTGTTGGTGCCTAAATAATTAGGTCACATACAGTTGTAGCGTTGCATTTTGTAACACAGAAGGAAATTGTTTCAAAACGTAATATTAATTATTTTAAAATAAATCACTTTTTATTGTACATCCAGTACTGTTTACTCAGTGTGCGCGCACATTATATGTAAATGCCGTCATCTGTGTAAACCTTGGATAAAACGCATTTTTGAGACAAAGTGAGCTTAAAGTATTTTTCAGATTGTTTTTTAAAGATTCGTTCATAAACTTTCAATCAATCTCAGCCGTATGCGGTGGCACATACGATTAGGGCGCAGGTCCGAGGCGTATAGCTCTACGAGGACGTGGGTTCGAGTTCTGGTTTCTTGTAAACGTGCTTCATTGTCATCTGTCACCACTCATCGTCTCGAATAGCTTTAGAGCATTATTAGAGACATCATCAACATCACTAATCAAACTTAGAAGTGTAGACCATTAAAATCTTCACCTGGACTTGAACCTTGGAGCTTATGCATTGGAAGCAGGAATTCCCACAGGACACATAAATCACATACTTGTACAATCAAATATATAAATAAAATTTAAAATAAATAGTCTTACGATGATTCATAAATGTGTATGACCCAACTCTATGTAGAATAGAACGGGATTTTTGATCATTCAGTTTCACCTGTTTCACCGTTCTCTAAACGTTTTCAAAGTTCTGTTACAATGGATAACCAGCCATTCGACCATCAAACAACCATTCATTTTATTTCCGCATGTCTTTTAATTTTTACCATTACATACCGTAACATATTTGATTCATTCATAAATTGCATTTAATATCCTTTTTATTTGTTATCAAATTTGTTGAGTTTTTAATGCATTGTTGTAATATTACTATTTTAAATATTTACTTAAATATAGTTCATTGTTGTGTCTTCATCTATGTAGTTAGATTTATTTAGTTGTCCTCCTTTGTAAATCAGTTTTTTTATAACTGAATACGATAGACGTTAAATAAATAAATAAAAATAAATAAAATAAAATAAAAATCCAGGGAATAAAAAAATCGCAAGAATTCCGTTGCTACAAAAAAATACATTGTACATTGTGCCCGCAACGGCCTCTTCCGACCGACCGCCACTAATGTATAATGAGACTTTGTGAGCACAGCACACGTCATTGTTTTTCAAGAGCAACAGCAACAGATTAATTTGAAGAGTGCGTGAACAATATTTTAGGCCCACCGCCCATTGCTAGGGCGACGAGTTGAGCAGGCAGACAATTGAATCACAGTAATGGAGGGGCCTCAATCAACTGATGCCGTTTAGACAAACACGCCGAGGGCGACCATTGGGTTAACTCACTCGTCACGCGAACAACTCACACGCGACCCTAAGCAATTAATTAATTAATTAATTAAATTTGTTTCGAGTTTTTACTAGTTTCAATTGGTAGTAAATGTGTGCGAGGTCTAATTGTAGCAATATTGCTGACGGGGTAAGTGATATTATTCACACGAATAAACTTAATTATCTGAAATAATTGTTATTTATAATATTATTAGTTCGTATTGATTGTATACGTTTTAATAGAGACCGGCAAAAAATATATCTTTGCGTTTATAGCCAATTTTTTTTTACATTTCGGGGTTTTGCACTGTCGGAATTTTGTACTAAGAACAATGTTAAACTTTAAACTACGATACTTTTATGTACAATGGCTGTTTGAGAATTGACTCAATTCCTTACAAGAAAACCTTGGAATAGACTTTCAGTCAGGATTGCCGGTGCTGTTATCGAGCAGACGACCTCCCGAATCTTAGTCTGTAATTATACGTATCTATCTATCTTCTCATCGGAACGCTTTGTCCGTGAGTTGCAATGTAAATCCCGGCCTCTGATGGCCATAAATTACGGTTTGATAGGGGTGCCTGATAATGAAAACGCAGAGTCGTGGATTTTTCCAGACTGTTCCATTGGAAATGGGGGTTTAATTTGGGGAATAGCGCATCATCCGCCAGATAATTGTTCAGTGCGATGTGGGTGGGGGCAAAAATGAGTTTATAGTATGAACGGTTTTGATTACTCCCTCTTGACGGGCGGTAGAAGACCTCCTTGGAACATCAGAGGCCGCTTTCGGTGGAGATGACGAGGTGGCATGGTGAGAGGTGTTCTGATTGCTGATGTAGGTCTAATAATATGTCGTTTGGGCTCGTTAGGTACTGTGTTAACTTCATCAGTGATGGTGAACGATTTAGCCGCGGTCGTTTAACCAGTTCCCACTCGAACACTGAAGTTAAGCAACATCGGGCGTGGTCAGGGTTTGGTCAGGGGTTGAGTGGGTCGCCGCTCTGCCCTGAAACACACGTATATCGTTGGCTAGAGCAGACTAGGGTTCGTAAGCTTGTGTGACAGCTTCGTTCTCCCTGGCGCCGTCTGCTCGGCAGTCCGGGTTAGTGGAGGAACCTATATGACTGTCAAAAGTTACACCGTCCTTTCGGATGGGACGTAAAGCCGTTGGTCCCCTTGGTACTTTTCGGTAGGAGTAGGCTATGTGCCGGTACGGGGTTTCCCCTCCTCCCTTCTCTATTAAATTTGCACTAGTGGGCTACATTGCCTGTTGCAAATAGAGACATAAATTAAAAATAAAAAAATAAAAAATAAATAAATAGATAGCTGTTAAACAATGATCAGGATAGCTATAGGTTATGGCACGATCAGAGGGCCTATGTACTACCTGAAACGACAACTTGTCGATCGATAATGACAACTTTATAAATAGAACAAATCATGCTAAAACTATCAGTCTACATTGACAATTTATTAAATATACTCTTAGTGGGTAGGTGCGAGTTTTGCTATATTTACAAAATGGCCACAGTCGATCGACAAGTTATCATTTCAGCAGTTACAGTTAGTAAATAGACCCCCGCCCCTGACCACTGAGCACTCCTTGCGGTAGTCATGACGTTATCAACTAATGAAAACATATTATGTAACGAAGTATGGGTAGACGTTTATTAAACCAATATTACATTTGAATGTCATTTCATGCAATGAATGAACGTGCAAAAAAAGAGACACAGATGGAGATATGTATATTCTGAGAAAGTATAACTTGACTGAAATTTAATAAAATGTCGTGGAGATTAGGTTCAGTTTTCTACATAAACAAAGTGTCTGTTGTGATTCGTTCTGACAGCTGTGGTATAATTAGAGTAGTTGATATGACAGCTAGAAATGCAATTCCGAACACACTTCCTATATTTCCTTCCAAGCTGAAGAATGCCTGGATCACCGTCAAGCGTGTGTACTGGCAGGCAGAACTAACTGGTGAGCTATACTCACTATAGTCCGGCTGCATAGCCTCAGAATACTTCATTTTTAGTATAAAAACGTGAAATTTGGCATGGTGACTGGGCATACCCTACAGGTGATTTATGGATATTGGGTCACTCAAAAACTTTACACAGGAACCCCTAAAATCCAAGATGGCGACCTAAAATGAATTTTTCTCTAATAATTATGGTCAGATTTTAATTCATTTTCAATTTAAAGTATGTAGTTTCATTTTAAATGCTGAATTGAAATTTAAAGTTAAAAATTTAAATTTTATAATGGGAAACACCTAAAATCTAAGATGGCGACCGAAATATACTTCAAACTTCATATTACTTTTCTGTCTTTTTGAATGCAGTTATAATTCATCTGTATAACACTGTACTAACGTTACGTTACTTTATAAAGTAATTTTTGGAGACTATTATTACTACTTTCAGACTTGCAATTATTTGAATTGATACACAGAATATAACTCTGCATGCCAAATATGAAGTGCGGCTAGTTTTATTTTTCTACAAAATCAATTTATTTTTGCTAAAATCGCTATTGGGAGTAACTTTAAACTAAGTCCCACTTTAATTCCCTTTAAAAAGTTTTTTTTTTTTAAGTTCCATTCTTGGAGAAAGTTGATCAATATTGAACAGTCATGTACTAAGATTAGACTCATCTCCTAAAGATACCCAGGCATCACTCACTATAGTCAAAGAACATATTACAGCTTTAAATTATTTAAAAAAAATTGTATTTATTACAAAAGCCTAAATTTTATTCTCGTCTTCCAAATCAGATCAAAAGTTTTGTTTTTTACTTTTATATCGCAACTCTTCGCTTGTGTTCATGAGAGTAAAGCCCTATCTCAACTCACTCAAACTCAGTCCCAGACAGGCACAGTCGTGATAGAAAGTGATGATTAATTCCGCGCTCCTGTTTTTTCCTGTTTTCCAAATGACTGCCACGGCCTTGACAATTTCCTGTAGCCATTTACGACCTTGCTGTATTCTGTGATGATAATAATAATACGAATAATAGGAGTTAGAATATTTTCCTAATTGCAATACATCCGCCATGGTGCAATAATGATAATAATTGGTAATAATAAACAACAAAAACAAATAAATAAAGCAATACTGGAAAACGTTTTTATTTGTGTGTATGTTGAATTCTTGACTGCCGACCCGACACTAATTTCGCACTGTGATGGTTAAAATATATTAATAATTGAGATTGAATGTTCCATTCAAAAGATTATAATAGTGCATACCCTACATCTCTTACCAGAATGTGTAGTACTAACAATTAATTCATTATTAATTGAAGGCCCAATTTATATAAAAAAATAAATTAAGTTATACGTAAACCAAGATTTCATAACATAGCATCATAGCAAAAATTACGAAAATAACACAACAAGATACAAAATATGAATTGTGTAAACGTAAAGTATCGTAGGCCTATAATAAGTAAAACATATTTCGAACGCTCCGGAGAACACTTTCTTATAGAACTGATAGGTTGGTTTCTCACACTTTCTGCAAGAACTGTGAATACAAAAACCAGAATCTTATACTTAGTGAAATAAATAAATAAATTCTTATTTAGATTATAAATTGTAAAAATGTTATTGTTTACTTTGCACAGATGATGGACAGAATCAAAATCATTTTTAGGGTTGCCATGCAATTGCAATTGTTGAATCGAGTACGTACTCCACTAATAGTTAAAAGGTGAACGTGTTTAACTATAAATTAATAAAATTATATATTTTTACTTGGTGGGTCCTAATTGTTTATCTGCCACAGAGCCACGAGAGATCTAACATCGTCGCTAGGTGCGTGATAGTGTGGCACTCTGTGAACGAAAACTTATTTAGTGTAATAGAGAGCTACTATAAACATGTAGCTAGCTGTAAGGTAACCAGAATCGACTCTAATTTGGCAATGAAGCAAGAAAACAGTTTATTTACCAATGTCATTCGCAGAGATGTATGAAAATAGCGTTTTGGGTTATGGATGCTACATCAGTCAACAACAAAAAATCGGATTTAACGCTTCATAGAAATTTGGACTTTGGTTTCTTCATACTTATTGTAATTTATATAACATAATGTTTTTTATTTTAACACCCATATTTTAAGTCTGTTGATTGAATGCATTAAAATTTAATGCACTATCAAAATTGGTAAATGCATGCATCAATATTGTTTAAAATCAAACAAACAAAAATAGAAACTGTATTTTAAATTGAACAAGTTCAAATTTCGTAGTTGAAGAAGCTGTACAAGTATAGTGGGCTAAGTGAGTGGGTAAAAAGTGATTTCAACACCACTGGGTGGAACTCCCCCCCCCCCCCCATGTAACACAAAAGAGTTATAAGGACGCTTATGACGAGACGTCAGCTAATTAAACGCAGTGCAATCTCGCCTGTGAGCTCAGGGGGTTGTAAGTGGCAAAACCTCGTTCCCGGGGCACTCGAGCTGTCGACCCTAGCACACCACCCCCACAAGAGAACACGATATTGTCACGTGACACCAGAGGCTATGGGAGCTGCCATGCAGCAGAGAGATCTTACAAGTATAGGCTGTCAAAGACGTAGTTTCATTGCTGGGGCGTCGTGACAACAGTCCCTTGCTAAGTAAACGTGGTGGTAGGAGCGATATAGAACCCTGGGCTCAAACTCAACTGTTTACCGGTTCGTTTCCCGTCGAAATATACCCTGCTTAAAGGGTTTCCACTTCTGTCTAGTCAATATACGTAATATCAATATCCAATCATAAATAATAATCATCATTAGTTGTACGTGAAAATAGCGTTTTGTGAATAGATGTCTCAAAGCGCCATTTTTATTTCACTTAAAACTATGGTTTTCCAGTCCTATTTTATTTTATTTTACTTAGTATCTAAAATTTGTTTATACCCATTTTTACTCAGTTGATATTAATTCAACCTTGATGACAACTTCAAAATGAAAAAATGAAAAACTTCACACAGAAGTTTTTTAAAATGACCAAAAAATAGATGATACAAAACGCTATAAAATGACACTTGAAAATGCTATATAATAAACGTACCTTTATCATCATCAATATAATGTCAACATGTTTAATGACTCCAGGCTCAATTCCTTCATCCCCTTCGTATTGCTAAGGGTTGATATTGCTGACCTGATGCGTATTATTATGTGAGTACCTGTTTGCCCGAATAAATAATAAATTTGATCAAAATCAATAAGCAATGTCAATATACATTTTAAAGCGTTTGAAATCACAAGGTAGGCTTTGAACAGAGAATCAATAAATTCTTGTTCTCTTCATCAAAAACCGTAACCAAATGATTGAATTTGTTGGATTTAAAAATGACTGGAAGTTCATGAAATACTCAGTAAAGAATTCAAGTTCAACCACACCAATTAAGTCAAAATACATTGTGAAAGTAGTTCCCAATGGCAATAGCACAGATAATAGAGTACACCTCGTAGTGTACTCTGTTATCTGTGGCAATAACTATGAGTAAACCTTAGTTTTGGTAAGAATGTCATTTCGCAGTGTTTGAAAAAAAAATGTTTGGTTATTTTATTAAGAGCACTTTATGACCAAAGAAAACCATGAATAATATTGGCAAGTAGCTGGAATCGAACTAAAAAACGTATTTTTCGCAAAGTTGCCCAAGGTGCCCTCTAGACTCTAGAGGGTAGACACATGGTATACGGTACATAGGTAATTGTGAAGGGGACAGGATTCGAACCCGTGACCTCCCGGAACAGAGTCTTATGTCTTATGCATGAGACGTCTCGTCTCGAGTGCTAGTACTGTGCCGGTTCAGGTTTGTGTTTGGTCATTAGGTGCAACATGTTCCTGGATTGATATCCAACATTTTATTCACGAAACAAGACTGAAGCACCCCGAAAACGAGCTGGGTCGCTGCTTTGCAGGTGGCGGGAATCGATCCCGTGTCGGTACAGTGAGCACTCCAATCTCGCGGTGTCCCTTGTGGTCCCATTACAAGTGTCCCGCGCACAAGTGTCACCCTCTGTGACACGACGTGTGTCGTACAACCTTTGATTGATAGCTTCAAGCTGTAAGTGCCAGCCATGAGCTAGAGCGTATAGTAGGTATCAATCACTAGGGCTCGAATAAGAGACAAAGGCAGCCAAATAGTAGACCCTACCTTAAAAACACAAACAAATTAAATAACTATATCAAATTACTGTTATTTCCTAATTGAATTATTAATTATTAGTTTCGTTACATTTAACTAGGAAGCTTCGCAAACGCTTTTTCAGGCGCACTAATTATTGTTGGATGAGCGTAATTGGTGCATTGAGCTGCCATTTTTTATGCCGATTTTCTGTTGTTCTGTGAAAAAATCATTACTAAGCCGAAGACATTTAAGAAAAAATTATGTAAAAACTGAAAAAATCGTACAAATTGCTTTTTTCATGAGAAATAGTTTTTCGATTGCGCTCAAATTTCACACTAATATATTAATTCATAAAATTAAGGTTCTGTGAAAAAATCATTACAATCGGATAAAGCATAAAGCATAAGCCGAAGATTGTTTTAAAAAAGAAGAAAAAAAACGTAAAATTGCGATTTTCATAAGAAACAATTTTTTGATTGCGCTCAAATTTCACACGGATATATTAATTTATATTATAAAATTAAGGTTCTGTGAAAAAATCATTACAATCGAATTAAGAATATGTAGAGTTTAAGTCGAAGATTTTTTTTTTAAATCGAAAAGATCGCAAAATTGCGATTTTAATGAGAAATAATTTTTTTATATGCTCAAAAACGTGGCAGTTCTAAGCTTAGAGATTTCGAAGGTCTCCAGGAAATTTTATCGCATATTCCGGATTTTTTTCTTCAGAGTAGTAGAATGGAATCTTCGCTTTGCTCGCTACGCTCATCCAATAAAGGTAAGTGGTTACGGAGCATCCCATCGGTCACAGTATTTGAGAACTTCATGGCTTGAGGGAGAGATAGAAAGTGAGAAGAACAAACCAATTTTTTTCTTCAAATATGCTCAGCTCGACAGTGTAGCAATTTCATTCTCCCCATATTTGGAGTTGCTTTGCTCGACATTGCGCTCAAACTCGAGCGTTCTGTATCATCATCGTACTTTAAAACTATTTTTGAGACATGAATTTACCAATCGAAAAATTAGGAGATGTCAGGAACACATCACCAATGTCTCTCAATAAACCACCATCACAGATCTACAAGATAGATGTATAAAACACCTGTGCGATGTTATTTTCATTATTTCGTCAAAAAAACTTCAATCTCAACAGCTCCTGTAATGCTGGTTATTTCAGTTCTAGCTAAATTCCAAAATACCGGAAGTGAAACAAATTAAACTCTTACATGAAACGTCAAAAAACTTGCGTTTCCTCTTGGCCAAAACACGCGAACCTGTAACGCAAAAAAGTAAAAACGAAAACAAGTTGCTCGCAGCCAGAACGTCTTTCAACAACATGGAAAGATTGTTTGCTATTTCTTTCTTCTTCGCATTGGATGAAGACTGAGTGGATCATCATTTGAGTAAAAGACCAGAGGATTTCAACGAGGTGAACACAATTTTAAATTAATTCAAGACAGCAATTCCACACTAGTTCAAACCCATTCTCTCATGTGAATCTTTAATCCGATGTTGATACATTATTGATATTGACGCTTTGGGGGGGGGGGGGGGGGGGATGTGAATTGTGGCGTAATACTCCATTGCAACGTAATACTGCATTGCCTTAGTTGTCCTCCTTTGTAAATCAGTTTTTTTAACTGAATAGGATAGACGTTAAATAATTAATAAAATAAAAATACAAATTGCCCCGCAGGGAAAATGTGACAATATAGAAATTACTAAACCTTGTTACTGTGTTTTTACTAGCTGGAACCTTCCCATTTCACTGCTGCGGGTTTTTTTTTAAATTTTATTAATTTTATTCCCTGATTTCCAGTTATTTTGATTTCTTGTCACAAGAGCGACGGTGTAGCTGAAGCGTAATTCGCGAGGCTGATTCGGGAGGTCTCGGATACCCGTCACCGGAAATCCTGACTAAGTTTTTATAGGGGTTTCTTCAGTCATTAACGAAACGAAACTCTTCACAGGTGACAAGACGTACTTCAAAAGTGAAAATTTTAATTAATTTTGGGTTTACTTTAAAATCATTACCGGCAGCGACTGTTTCGGACTGAGGGTCCGGGTTAACCCGTGAGACGGAAATCCTGACTAAGTTTTTATAGGGGTTTCTTCAGTCATTAACGAAACGAAACTGTTCACAGGTGACACGACGTACTTCAAAAGTGAACATTTTAATTGATTTTGGGTTAACTTTAAAATCATTACCGGCAGCGTTTCTCTGGTTCGGGAGGTCCCGGGTTCAAATCCCGTTGAGACCGGAAATCCTGACTAAGTTTTTATTGGGGTTTCTTCAGTCATTAACGAAACGAAACTGTTCACAGGTGACACGACGTACTTCAAAAGTGAACATTTTAATTGATTTTGGGTTAACTTTAAAATCATTACCGGCAGCGTTTCTCTGGTTCGGGAGGTCCCGGGTTCAAATCCCGTTGAGACCGGAGATCCTGACTGAAGGTTTTTATAGGGGTTTCTTCAGTCCTTAACGAAACGAAACTCTTCACAGGTGACACGACGTACTTCAAAAGTGAACATTTTAATTGATTTTGGGTTAACTTTAAAATCATTACCGGCAGCGTTTCTCTGTTTCGGGAGGTCCCGGGTTCAAATCCCGTTGAGACCGGAAATCCTGACTAAGTTTTTATAGGGGTTTCTTCAGTCATTAACGAAACGAAACTCTTCACAGGTGACAAGACAAGACGTACTTCAAAAGTGAACATTTTAATTGATTTTGGGTTAACTTTAAAATCATTAGCGGCAGCGTTACTCTGTTTCGGGAGGTCCCGGGTTCAAATCCCGTTGAGACCGGAAATCCTGACTAAGTTTTTATAGGGGTTTCTTCAGTCATTAACGAAACGAAACTCTTCACAGGTGACAAGACGTACTTCAAAAGTGAAAATTTTAATTAATTTTGGGTTTACTTTAAAATCATTACCGGCAGCGTTACTCTGTTTCGGGAGGTCCCGGGTTCAAATCCCGTTGAGACCGGAAATCCTGACTAAGTTTTTATAGGGGTTTCTTCAGTCATTAACGAAACGAAACTCTTCACAGGTGACAAGACGTACTTCAAAAGTGAACATTTTAATTGATTTTGGGTTTACTTTAAAATCATTACCGGCAGCGTTACTCTGTTTCGGGAGGTCCCGGGTTCAAATCCCGTTGAGACCGGCAATCCTGACTGAAGTTTTTTTTTGAGATTTCTTTAACAGCTCGGACATCCCTTCACAATTGTCCTTATTCCAACATACCATAACTAAAGTCTATCCATCCTTGAGGTACAAAGTGACCAGTGACTGCCAAGACTGGTATCGTTCGCCCCCGTTCATTGTCTACCAACCGCTAGGGCCCGAGAAGGGTTGCGAATGAAAAGACTAGAATCATGCAGACAGTGAACGCCCCGGGGCGACCGATCCCGGTCTCGTCCGTCGATGGTCTCTTTGTACCTCAAGGCTGGCCTTTTCATTCACACAACCCTTCTCGGGCCTAGAGGTTGGTAGACATGAACGGGGGCGACCGGTACCTGTCTTGGCAGTCACTGGTCACTTTGTACCTCAAGGATGGATAGACTTAGTTGAGGGGCATGCATTACGCCCTGGGCAGCCTTCCTACGTAAAACTATTAGTTTTGTTTGCAGGAAATGATCCAACAATCCAAAATGTCTAGGTTCTGTAAAAAAATGAAGATGGAATAAGTCCCTCATTGCATCAAGAAATTATCTAGAATCGTCTGTTTTGTTGTGCAATCATTTTGTAACTGCTAGAGAAATAATATTCATTTTTGTTCTTATCAAACACATCTTGGATTTCACAATTAAAACACTTGTTAATAAGCTGTTAATCTCTAGAATCTAGCTCGCTATCAGGGTGGGAAGATCAAAGGAATGTGGCGGAAGCAAAATGCGAGAAAGCTGAGTTTATACTCACACTATTTTCTTATTTTCTTTGATCGCTTGTACTTCCCGAAGTTTGGCGATGCTCTGGTTTATTCTGACATTACGCACAAGTGGCTTTATCAATTATTATAAAATAAATAACAACTTCTTGGTTGGTTGGTTTGTAGCTCTATAAGCAGCATATTTGAATGGGTAATCTGGTTCAATGTAACCATTATGTATATTATATTATATTATATTATATCATTATGTATATTATATTATATTACGCAATATTCATTTGATTCTTAATTCAATTTGTCAATTACCAAGTTTTCAATCTGGAGTTAAATATTTCATATTCAAAACATAATTAAAAACACACGCAAATATTCTACAAATATGAACTAAAGATATGTGCAACGATTTACATTTTGTACTGTCACAATTGTTTAAACATAATCCCCTCCACTAGTCTGGCAGGTAACTTGACATTCGTTACTTACAGCAATAGTATTATTTTAATCCAAGGCCGCACTCACAGGCATACCTAACCTCTAAAATAGAATTCCTAAAGTGGACTTCACGGGAAGATTGGTCCGCAGTATAGTTCGTCCGTTTACAGTTGACGAATTTGGAAATCCTCAAAGGGACAAAAGACCAGATTTGTTCACACCTCTTGACAAGATTATCTTCCTCTGGTTCACCGGGAAATATTCTGGGAGATTCCCAGTGATTGACATATCTATTATAATGAATCGCAAACCCGTCGCCAAATGGTTTCCATTATTGCGCTTCATTGGTTTGCCAGAGAGGCGCACAATGAAACTTCAGCCGGGCAACATTGACGACGGTCAGCGAAGACTGAATTTTAAATTACAACCCTCTCAATTGGTTATAACAAGTGGCTTACATGTTCCCGCTGTGTCGGCGAAAAAGCCGAAATTCGTCAAATGTAAACGGACGAACTATACCAAGAATTTCCTCCCCTCTTTACCACCACCACCTTCCTGGCCCGAGCAGAGTGGACAAGAGGTAGGTCGTATCTATCTTATTGTCGCTCGACCCTTCTATTGATGGTCTCGAAACCATCCAATTAAATTATTTTCGCTTGAATAGAGTTAAATTTCTTTCTTCCTTTCATTACGTAAACTGTTGTAATTTACCTTTTAAATGCCCTTTTAATGTTAATGATTTTAACTTAAATGTTTCATTGAAGTAAAATCAACACGAAAATGTTTTTGAATGCTAAAAATTGATTGAAAACTAAGAATTTAACAGTATAATATACAAACACACTTCTTCATCAGAAGTGCTAAGAATATTTTGTAAACATTGTTAGTTCTCAATCATTTTTTTGCGTTTAAAAACATTTTCGTGTTGATTTTATTTCAGGGAAACATTAAATTTTAAAATCATTAACATTTAAGAATATTTAAAAGGTAAATTACAACAGTTTACCGTATGTAATGAAAAGAAAATTTAATTTATCTCTATTCAAGGGTTTAGAGACCATCAATAGAAGGGTCGAGGATGGGTAAGATAAATCTTGTGCACTCTGCCCGTCCGAGGAAGGTGGTGGTGGTAAAGAGGGGAGGAAATTCCTGGTACCTGCGGACCAATCTTCCCGTGAAGTCCACTTAGTCGCCTCACTTGTCAGTCTAACAGCTTCTCAGTGCAGATCAGCTCATTACAGACAGACAGTCAGACACAACCTCAGCGATGCATTATTGGCTAATAGTCACATTCCTCAGCTCATCATTCTACTAGCCATCTTGCACAAGAAGAAGTTTGCAATCACTTGCCCGATCAATCGAAGTCTGTCTGTCATAAACTGCAGATACACTCTCTAGAAACTTGACATTTTCCCAGCATGGTTCGAAATCGTGATTCCTCTATGCGCAAATCAAATCCGCATACATTGCGTCATCTGCACTCACATAATTTTTTTGTAAATTGCAATTTTGTTTCACGAGAAACCAACCACTCGATTACAAAAACCAATTCATCCCCTCTGGGAATTAACATTTACATAATATGTTACATTTTACATTTCAATTAAAATATTAATAGACTACTTAAATTTCGATTAAAAGTTGTGCTTTAGCAAATACTCAATCAACTATAACCAGTTAAATGTTTATGGATCAGTGAGATTGGTATAAATAAATATTGAACCGTCGAAAAATCAAAGTTGAATTGGAATGGCAAGGCTTGAGCTGCGCTGGCAACAGCAACAAGAAGATCAAGCCATCTACTTTCACCGATGTTCTTTCGGAGCACGGTATGTTCAAGTTCAAAGGATGCAAGGTCGTTCGCACAAACATGTTTCCAGTGAGATGGTGGGGGGACAGTTTGCGCGGTAAAACACCAAGGTGACGCTGGCCTCCGGCTGGAGATCAGACAATCAATGTCAAGGAGATGATTTAGGAAGAGAAATACAGACTCACTACGAAGCAAATCAACTATACATATTTTGCATTTATTTGTCACTCAATAATTCAATTCAATTCAATTTATGAAGACACATAGGTAGGTACAGTTTCCAAAGAGTATGTATGGGTAAGTAGCTTTCTCCACTTTCAATCTCAACTTATTGGGTTAAAAAATATATTTGATTGAAACAAATATTATAGAGTTACTTTCGAAACAAAAAGTAGTCAATTCGATGTGCCGACCGTACGCAGTGTGACTGTGCAGTAGGCTCGTCATAATTAAGAAATTCTTTGCTTATGCCATAGGCTGTGGGACCGTAATAACTTCATAATATATATAATATTATATATATATTTTTTTTAAATTATTTAACGCCTATTAAATTATGTTAAAACCTATTTGTACGGGAGGATAATTCCATAGCCACACTCTCGCCATTATTTGATTACATCGACCTCTATGTGTTTGCATAATAAATAATTAATTACTTATCAATGCTTAGAAATTATTCAAACACATTGTATAATGGAAGTGGGAATCCAATAAAATGAATAACACTATTTTCTCAAGTTTTAGCTTGTTTCTACTCAAAGTTGGCCCTAGGTAGATGACATCATCAAACAATGACTCAAACAAAGAATGCGTGATGCATGCGTGTTTCCTCCTCGCTTGGAAGGGTATGACACACACATGGGCCAAACAAAGTCATAAAACATTATTGAGCCCAGCGAGCTGCAACCCGCAAGTGTGTCACACCTTCCAATTCCTTCCCCAATATCCGGTATGGCTTCCTAAACGGCAGACTCAGTCGATCGAACGTAAATACAAAATACTTTCCTCGTTTATTTAATTTCCGGTGTCGCCTAAAAGCTGACGGAGCTGCTCGTCCCAATTACAGGACACTCGATTTTTATTCTGGTTGAAGACAACTTTGATATATATTTTTGATTTAAACAATGCTTTAGAGAGCAAAGTTCCTCTATAAGCATCACTCTATGTCAAATCGTCCGTCCATATAATGTCATTTCTCACGATAAAAACGAACACAAAGTCCGATTGACATGGGAATTGTAATTGTAAATTTCCTTCAATTATGATACAGAATACAATAGTTTTTGTGAACCAGGGGGAAGGGGAGAGGGGATAGAGGCAAGCCAACTTTCCTAATGAATACCCGGCACCTCCACCAACAACGACATTTTAACAATGTACATAGTGTATTATTTAATTTGCGTATTCTTCTTCGACAACCTGTTTATTAAGAAGCTTCGCTCCCTTTATTGTGTACTCCTATTCCAGAGTTTAGTAGTGAAAGTGTTGGGGCGCGTAGCATCCGTCTGTCCGTCCGTCTGAGCATATGTTACGTTTCACGATTAAAACCGAACAAGACCTCCGATCGACATGTTTTTTTTCCCTTTACATTGACATTCAACAAGGATGATACATCATGATTTTGGTGTGTCTGGGGTCAGGGAGTGGGTATAACGAAACCCAGAACTTCGTGTAAATACCCGGCACCTCCACCAAAAACGAGATTTGTGGATTCATTATGTGATCTCTTGTTATTGGATGTGTTCGTAGCTTCGCTCTCCCTTTTGGGTTTTCTCGCTCACACCACACCATTACAATTACGTGACTTGATAGTGTTTGCGTCGCCAATTTAATCTTTATTTGGATACGTAGTATTCTAACTTTTTTTGTATAATGGGTAATGTCATAATAATTCCCACCGTGCAGCATAAATATGACGTTTGTGTTCACTGCAAGTGAAACTTTGGCAGTACTGTATTTGAAAAAACTTCCAAACAATAAGGATGTAAAAAATATGTATTAATAATAATAAGCAATATGTTTAAAAAAAAAAAAAATGTTGCCTAATTGAAATATAGGCAACAGTGATAGTAAAATGTTAACTGGTTAAGTAACAAATCAATTAATATAATAATTGATTCCCTATGTGCGACATAATGAAACACAAATTCAGAAAAAAAACACCTTCAAACTTTGTAAACTATTGAATAGGAAACAATTTACGTTTCAAACTAAAAAATAACGTTCCTGAGTTCGTAGATGAAGATAAATCTATTTTCGATTCTCCCAGGAACAGAGGAATAATGGGGACTCCTTTGTACGTACCACAAGAGGCATCAATAGTTATTGACAGGGGGTGGGGAGACCGGAGAGTCGTTAGGTCTGTCCTATTTGAATTTACGACGGCGAAAACGCAGATTTCCATGGCATTTCCTACGTCGGCACTTTAAGCAATCTGGTCAAGGAATAGTTGTACCCATCACTTGATTGTTCCTCGGTGCCCTTAGTGCGCCTCGCCGTGTGAGTGGATGTGGAGGAGCCACCGTAACGACGCCACTGACTACCGCGTGTCACTGAGTCATGGTATCGTAAAGAAACGCAGCTCGGCAGGGCGGCGTGCGTGGGGGGCCCAGTGCTCGGCCCCTGTGGTGATGGAGGGAGAGCGCGGTTGGAAAAAGATAAGACTAGGCGCGCGTGTGAGGTTGGTCCCATGCGCCCCGTGTAGAGTGGACCGAAGCACGCTGATAGTCTAGACCTAGGCGCAGGTGTGATGGGGCCGTCAGTCCGGTGATGGTGAGAGACGTAGACGCAAGCGTGTCATGGTCTGGTATGTAACGCTCGGGAGGGTGAAGTCCCGCCTAGCGTCGTTGATGTGGGACCGACGGCCTGCAGGGTCCTGTTGATCGTAGAGTGGCAGACGCGCAATGAGTCCCGGCGTATAGGGAACGACGCTAGCGTTCCTTGCCAGGCGCTGGGTGGTGTGTGGCCCCGTGGATGGGCAGTAGACGCAGACGCTGCACGGCAGTCGTGAAAGAGGCGCGGTGTGCTGGTTCTGGTGTTAGCCTCGCGGATGTGAGCACAAACGCTACGACAGAGATGAGGGCTGTGCATGGCCTGCCTTAGGGCTGGAGGGAGGACACGTACGGCTGTACGCGTAGTGGACAAGAAGCAGAGGCGGCATAGGGCCTCGCCTGTGGGTGTGAGGGAGTGAGCACGCAATAGTACAGCGAGAAGCTGCGAGGGGCCTAGGCCTCGCCGTGGTGGTGGAGGAGAGCCACCGCACGACGTTCTAGAGTACGAGGCGGCAGAGTCTTGGTTCCCGGTATGGTGGGGATGAGACGACGATGATATAGATGTCGAGAGCGCGCAGGCTGCATAGGTCCGGTGCTTAGGGCCCGCGGATGATGGAGGTAGACGGCGAGCGCAGACGCTAGCGCGCGTGTGAGAGTGGTAGCGCCCGCCTGTGTGGAGGACACGAACGCAGACCGGGAGAGTCGTAAGCCTCGCGGGGTGGAGGCCGCCTGCCCCGTGGGATGAGAACGTACGCTGCGTGTCATAGTCTGGTTAGACGCTCGCGGAGTGGAGGGCTCGCCTTTCGCTGCTGGGATGAGACCGTAACGACGAGCGGCTGGCTGGGTGAGGGGAGGCAGTCCGCCTCGCTCCGGGGTAGTGAGACAGACGCAGTGCTAGTCTGTGTAGCGCTGCGAGGGAGGGGCAGAGTCGCCCTACCTGGTTGGTATGTGGACGACGAGCTCGTGCAGGTCTGCTAGCCGCGGGAGGTGTGGAGGGTCCCGCCCACGCTCGGTGGTAGTGAGAGCCGACGCGCATGCGGTGCTGGTCGTGTGAGTGAGAGCAAGGGTTCGGGCTGGCTTGTAGATGAGAGCCGCGAGCGATAGGTTCGGTATGGTCGGGTGGAGGGTGTGGGCCGCCCATGCTCGCGGGAGTATAGGACAAGCGCAGAGCGCCTGAGTGTGTAAGTGCCGCTGTAGGGGGCCTAGCCCTCCCGTGTGGTTGAGAACGTAACGAGCTCTCGGTCTGTATGTCGTGAGAGGAGAGCACGCGCCCTGCGCCTGGTAGGTGAGAGACGTAAGCGCCAGACTACGTTCTAGGTGAGTGGAGGACGTCGGCTGAGTGCAGGGTCGAGAGTGGGCACGTGGCATGTCCGTTATGGTCGTAGAGTGGAGGCGCGAACCGGTCTGTGAGGTAGGACGGCCTGAAGGTCGGCTAGGCGTGAGGGGAGACCGTCAGTCCGTGTGAGGAGCAGAACGCGCAGTCCGGTGCATGGCTGCTAGAGTGAGGCCAAGGCCGCGTCTGGTGTAGAGTGGAGCGTAAGCGGACTGCGCGTATGGATGAGAGCACCGTCACGCCTGTACGGCTGATTGGTATGAAGCACGTAACGACGCCAGTCGGGTAGAGTCTGGTATCTAAAGACGCTCGCGGGACGTGGAATGGGGTCCCGGTCCCTAGCCTCCCGCGTGTGTGGGAGGAGCACCGTAAAGACGCCACGAACGGTGCATGAGTGTCGGAGAAACGTGCCGCGGTCGTGATGGGGTCCCCGGTAGCCATGGACCGCGCGTTGTGATGTAGAACGACACGAGACGCGTGCAATGATTCTCGTCCTAGCCGCCGTGTGGATGAGGGTACGGCCATGACTCCCGTGTACTGAGTCATGGACGTAAAGACTAGCGAGCGCCGTGCATGGTTCCTGGGCCCTAGTGCGCCTCGCGTGAGGAGGGAGACACCGTAACGAGCCTGGTCCTGTCACGCGGTGTAAAGAGCCGAGAGCGTCGGGTCCTGGTGCTTAGAGACCGCAGGGATGGAGGCCAGGTAGCGCCCTAGGGGCGCACTGAGTCATGTTAAACCGCGGCGCGAGGCGGTGATGAGGGTTGGTCCTATCGCGCTGGAGGTTGAGAGCCCGAACCGCTCGGCTGTATGGATGTGAAGACGCTAGCGACGCAGAGTCGGCAGAGGTCCGGTGCCTGTAGCTCGCGTGTGGTGGTGGAGCCCCGAAGACCGCCTAGTCCCGCCTTGAGTGTGAGAAGTACGCAGCTGTCAATGAGGTTTTCGTCTAGTGCCTCGCCGGGTGTGATTGAGGCCTCGCCTTTCTCCGTGTTGAGTATGGTCTAAAGAAACTGTCGCGGCGTGGATGAGGGTCGGACCTAGCGTCCTGTGGGTTGGAGCCCACGCCCGCTGGCGGTGGGTCACGGTACGTACGCGCTAGCGAGAGAACGCGCAGGGTTCGGCATGGCCTCGTTGTGGATGTGGGAGGCCCCGTAAGGCCTACCGATGTCATGTCATGGTATCGAAGAACTAGCACGCAGCGCGTGCAGAGGTTTCGTGCCCGCCCTGCGTGAGGTGGAGAGGACCGGAAGCCGGGGCATGATAAGGTTCAAGTAAGAGCTAGACCGGCAGAGCGTGCAAGAGGTTCCTGGCCTTAGGGCCTCGCGTGGAGTGGATGTAGGAGCCACCGAACGCGCCATGACTAGGCGGTACTGAGTCATTTACGTAAAGAAACGCTAGCGACGGCAGAGCGTCGTGCAATGAGGGTTCCCGAGGGACAGAGAGTGGAGGCGTCTGGACGCGCTCTCGCTAGAGCGACTGGACGGCGATTTCAAACTACCGTAATAAACATAAAACCACTGCATAAATGATGTACTCTTTTCTTTCTCTTGTACGTTGTTGTTTTATTGTCAATACCTATGTATATGGTGACCATTCTCCATCATTTAGTTGTACGGGGGGGGGGGGAGTGTTTTCTTTTTTCTGTTTTATTCACTATCCACTTTTTCGAGATAAATATTGGGGAAAACTTATCGCGCCACAATTAAAAACCACACTTAGCATTGCAAAATGTATTGTTAACATTTCATTCTTGATTTTTATGGTTTTAACTAGCTACTAAAAACAGTAATTGCATTAATCGTTCAGGTACACCCCAATATCAACACACAAGATCAAATTGTCTCCTTCTCCAACCTGATTATAAAATTAAAAGTGCTTTGCTCAGAAATGTCCAAATTTCTACAGTTTTCCTATGGTCACACAATTCACGTAAAATAAACAGTATAGGAATGATATATTATGTAATTAATCAATATTAATTTTTCTGGGCCATATAAAACTCGTCACTTTCTTACAACCTAAAGTTTAATTTTTTCGTCTGGAACCTGTAAATCTCGTATCGCGTGTTTGGGTGCATGAGTCAGCATCTTCTGAGAGTTTGAACAGGACCTGACATTCATAGAAGATCTCGTGGAGTATTTATAGAATATCTTCTTCTCAGAATACTGGGCGCGGGTACCAGTAGTAGGGACTAACTAGAAGTCTAGAATATCACACACTCCTATGATAAGCCACCTGAAGACTCAACGTTCACCCAAAGACAGTGCACCAAGAATGCATATTCATTTAAAAATACATTTGTATGTTAAAAATGAAAGTATAGGTAGAAACCAACATTTGAAGATGAAATAACCGATACGTTAGGGCAAATTGTAAATATGATAACCCTCGTGGCGGCGTGATACATTATTTTACAAAGAGTTGTTGTAAGTTGTATAGTGTCGCAAAAGGTTCGAAGTACAGTAGTGTCAATGGCAATTGGCTACTATATTTTTTTTACAATAGTTATTATTAGGTATTTGAATATGAACTAAGTACACAATTTTACAAGTTTTGTGTAAGCGTATAATCACGCTTATTGGCAAGTGTGATTGCAGTGCAAGATATGGTATTTCTACCAGCAAGGGCAATAAGGGAGAAGCCAAAGTATAGAGCTAAACTCACAGTTATATTACACCACATTTGTGGCCCAAATACGTTTTACTTCCCTTATTGGTGGAGGTGCCGGGTAAAACAGAAATTTCACGATTCTGGGGAGCTAGACCTGCTTCCTGACTACCAGTGCCATCAAAAGCATTCTGTATTTATCCTTTGTTGATGGGCAAATGTCATGTTCAGCTTCATTGTTAGACGCGATACACGCACAGACGGGTTGAAAGTAAAGCTTCGGTAAGTTACAATACACGTGCCATACAGATAAAGATTGTCGTTCTGTGGCACACAAAATAAATTAGCCCGGTTCACACTAAGTTGCCTCCCAAGTTATCATTTGCATGCGCAGAAGAGCAACCCCTTCACAGTGTGTGCACCAGCTGTAAAGCCCCGAGCACGAGTTAGGTGGCAGCAACAAGGCCAACTAAAAGCATTGGGACCCCAGAGATGACTCGTTACATCTGATGACGAAGCTCAGTACATCAGTTCCCCGGCGTGGGATAACCGGGGACACAATCTTAAAACTGAAGCTGGAGGTTTGAAGTTAAGGGTACATATTGTCAAAGGTATAATATTGTCAATATAAGCTATAGTTTTGCAAAAGCTGATGTTTTCACAAAACCCGTATCTTTTTTCACACGCAGGAAAAATAAAATGTCGTCCGCGTAGATAATTCCACTCAAATATTATAGTACAGAAATGTCAAAATACTATAAGTCGATATCCATGTAAGCCTAAATCCAAGAATTTTAAAGAAATATCCACAAGGTGGCTAGCCCAGGACCAGGACTATGGACATTATGGACAGACTATTGATAGTTGATCTTGGTGGTAAATTGTGATAGTGTTTCCTTGAAGTAATCTTTAATCTGCAGGGACTTGAGAGTTCTGCCAACGTTTTATTAAATCTGGTCAAAGAAAGCTAAGTCCGGACAAATAAATATGTATGTCGCATTCAAACTTTTTAATTTATAATTTCTCCCTATTCAGCTATAAAATAGCATAAAACATAGTTTACGTAAATGCACACAGGTATATAAGAGTAATTTAAAGTTTCAAAATGTCTGGAACAGGCAAACCACGTATAAGAGCATAATAAAACAATTGTGGAAAGTTAATTTCGATCACTGAGAGTTTTATATTCTCAATAAAGAAGAATAAAATACAAACTAACCACATCAAATTATGTTATCTTATATCAGTTTATAAATAACGTTTGGAATCTAAACAAGCTATTTGTAGATCAAATTTTTAGTAATTCAAGTGTGGAAAATAATATTTTAATTATGAACTAATCTTGAAACGTTGCCAAAAACACTTTTAGAAGTCTTAAAGTCTTGCTCCAACACGTGAAAATAGAGGACTCCCCTCTGGACAAGGTAAAATGATTTCGTCAGTGCGGCTGTCGTGTTTGTTGTTGATGGTGGTGGTGTTTTTATATAGTTGGGCGAGTTGAACGATGAATTCTTATGAATAGCCTTTTGTTGTACGAATATGATGTAATCACGTAATGTAGAATTTATATTATCTCTATACAGGCCTCCTTATAAAAATACGTGTAAAAACTAAAAAGTATATTGGGTAATGGATAAAGAGGCATTTATAATAAATCGAGATTGTGGGATAAAAGGCTCGCTCCACCACCAATTTTGGCACATCGTATCCCGGAGGATAGCATATAGTCAACCTAAGTTTGATGAAATTGTTTTTGTACACCACCATAGGCGTACTCTTCAAGATTGTGCAAAAAAAAATTCTTTTCAACAAATCCTAGACATTTTGGCAAATTTCACATTTCACTGCAGGGAAGCAGAGTTGTCCTGAATTATGCAGTTTCATTAGACGCCAAAAAATGAACTACAACACCCAGCACTACCATTGTTATAAAACACGCTTTTATTTGTTATAAAAATCTACGATTACATAATAAGATAGTTATGTAAAAAAGGTAAAAATACAATACATAATGTAGTCAGTCCCCACCGAACAACAACAACAAAATAATATGCGCCTCATTTTAATTTAATAAAATGTCGGTATGAACGAATGAATGCTTACCGGGGCGTACGATTACCACAGCCTCCGAGTCGAGGGCTAAACTGCCCCCTCATCATCTTCATCCGGTCACCCCTGTTCCCCCTCCCTTCCTGGTAATTCTTCTCTATTACTGGAGCGGAAGTACATGTCGTGTATTGCCTTTGTACCCTACGCTTCATGAGCCTTTGTGCGCAACCCAGTGCCCACTTGTAATACTAGAGAGGACTCTTGACAATCTGCGTGGTCTCGATAACCGTGGTGACTGCAATGCAACCGCGCGACAACCTTCGGCTCCGCTGGGCATAATTACTAGAAATTCTCAACTGAATTTTAATTAGTCTTAACAGAATTTAATTTAATTTATGCAAGTTGCGCGTTTGTCCATTGTTAAAAGTAATTTTGCCTTATTTACATGATAAGAGGTTTTTAAGAGTGTCGCATATTACGCTTGGGCTAACTTTGTCAAAATATTCATTGCCACTTTTCGGTCGCAATTTTCAAGACAACAATTTGAAAATTGAGGAACACTTTTCTTTAAAATATATTCAACATATTAAAGTCCTGTACACATTGAGGAAAAGAAAATAAATTTTCAAGTGTAATTTTTATTTTTAGAACTATGTTATAGTACAAAATAAAATAACAACACGCTCGATAAAAAGAACATGAATTTATAACTTGATTTTGCTGCATTATAATTACTTTTTAAAGCAGTAATATATTTTTGTTTAGAACATATCTAAACTCAATGGTTATAGTTCGATTCGTTTCAGGAACCTTCATCAAATTGACGATTAGGAGAGCTAACAATCCAAATCAAAAGTTTACAAATCATAACCACGAATTCCATATATTTATTGACTTACCAGGGTACTTCCTTTGAAGCGTTGCATCGTGGACTTTATCTTTGTTGTTGCATTGTTTATGGACGGATCTGTTGTCACAAATGGCGCATTAGTTTTACGTGACAACACTAGCAAATCACTAACAAATATTTTTACTGGTCTATGTTATTTATTTATTGAACATATTTAAATTTACAGCGTGATTTGGAACTTTGTGAATTGTAACGTAAACGCGGTCTAAAGTAAGGTTTATTAATCAGCCGTTTCATTGGCATGCTGCTATTGACAAGGCTTGCGTAGTATGTCAAAAGGCAAAACAGAGAACGAGATATCGTTATTTTGTTGCCTAGTAAGGGTCTTTCCGCTGGAAAACGAGACATCAATGGCGGTCATTGTATACTTGAGACGAGACACATCTGGGCCTGCCTACACATAAGTAGACCGTGGGCGTGCGTGAGCTTACTCTTACATACATCGGATCGGGGTTAAAGCTCCATGTTTTGCATGAAGATTGGTGTAATACGTCTACGAGGTTCAGAATCTAAACACAATACTGGAAGTGAGGTTGTTCTCACAGTTATGCAAACGCAACGCGAGTATTGTGCAGAGTATTGTGGACTATGGCTGTATGAAGCAAGACGACTAGCCGAGATCAACTTTGATGTAATACCATGGAGGATGTGACAAATTATTGTCATCACGATAGGCAGGTTCAGGTTCATGAAGCTAAAAATCTAAAACTTATCGGTGCGCAATATTGTGGCCCAGGGCGTAACAGTGTTATTAGGGGGGGGGGGGGGCAACATATAGGAGCGATCTACAGGGCGTGTCGATTTAACGAAGCCACATTTTTTAAACTTCTGCCATGGATAATCCATTAATTCTAAGGATAAATAAGTGTAAACGGTGACTTTGGAGCCGTTCTAAAAATAAAGCACAATTCTGATATTACCCCAGGATGGATCGTGCCCCACTAGTTGGGTGCATGGTGTTTCAAATTTAATTATTATTCTGGTATCTGGTTGGCCACTGTTTACGAGTCAATTGCGTCAGCGCAGACGGTGTGCTTTAACGTCCACAAGCCGACAATCAGTTATGTGAACGAGCAGATAGGACTATAAATACGAATTCATTACAAAATTAGAAAAGTAATGATGATTCCCTTATTGCATGTCAAAAAAACCTTATGGCGACTGATCTCGATTCAAAACGCAATCATATACATTCCCGCCACATTATACCACTATGGTCACTAGTCATGCTCTCATCAATATTCAATACGTATTGCAAACCCCTGCACATTTCTTCTTCATCATAAATATTAATCTTCAATTATGCCACATTGAAAACTACAAACGCTCGTCGGATGCGTATACCATCATAGGCGGAAACTATAAATCCCGCTTCTCCTGTTTTGCTAGTTACACTTTGAGAATTGCAATATCCTATGGTTCAATAACATTGCTCTCATTCATTGAGGTCACTGCAGAACTTCGCTTATTATTCTCCCAGCGTGTGAGGTCATCGAATTACCAGCGATGTAAACTCGCGAAAGTCAGGAAAATCAACAATTTTACACAAGTGCGCTATTCCATCTATGGGTGTGTTATTTTTCTACTTGTAGTTTAGAGTGATTTATAAAAACGAGTTCTAACGAACGAAGTCATATAGGTACTGGTACTTACAGGCACCATTTGTGGCACCGCAACAGGGTACGGCGATGCTCATCGGTTGTACTCGGTAGGCCTAACAGGAAGCGAACGGCTTCAAAACCAGAACCAGTTCCGGTTAATGTCCATGGGAAATGCAGTCGTTCTCGTCTGGAATCAAAAAAGGGGTAAAACAATACATTATTGTGAGCTAGGCTTAGTTCTAACTAAACAAGAGGTGATGTTGACTTTCAATCTAGCGGAACGGAAACCACTTACACTTGGACTTGTGTAAATCAAAGAAGGCATCCATTCATCCAAACGTGCCCCATATGGTGATACGAAGGCTGGGCGCGTACAACACATTTCAAACATTCTAGGGGGGGGGGGGGGGGGCACAGAGGCACTAGTGAATTCTGTTCAGTCCGTAAGGGCTCATTCGCATAAACTGACTAAGAAAAGCAAGTATGATGAAGATTATGGTTGGTAGTTCATTAATAACAGCCAATCAGAGCACAGGACACAAAACACTAGCCAATGTTATCAGCGGTTGTATAGGCTAGTTTGGTAGTCATCATAATCACTAAGTTATTTTAGGTAAAAAAATAATATCGTCGGAATTACACCTGTTATAGGGTGCAATATAACCCTCTTCAGGTGAACTAGGTATTGCGCATAGGACAATTGTGAAGGGATGTCTGAGGGAAACCTCGGAATAAACCTTCAGTCAGGATTGTCGGTCTCGGCGGGATTCGAAACCGGGATCTCCCAAATCAGAGTCAAGCGTTTAGCGCCCGAGCCACTGTCGGTGAGCCCTTACGGTTTAACGTAGTATTCGAGAGAAGCGTCGAGTAGGACCTATATATTGGTATCACAAATGGGTAGCACACATGTGACATAGGGTCCATGACAAGACAAACTACATCGAACAACAAACTTTTTCTTATAACGAAGTTAATCAAACAAAACTACAAAATATAAAGTTTGTGGCTCGTTGGTACTTTGCGGAATCCTTCTTCCAATATAGAAAGAATAGAAAGAAGGTACTTGGTTAATGGTTGCAGTAGATGAAGCTTACGCTTTCTGATTTCAGTGATTTGTCATCGAACAAAAATAGCCCACCGAAAAACGGTTGCTGTCAATGAGTGCACGGTACACTCTAAACTAAAAACGTGCCATACCTTTATTACTTGACTAAAACAAATTAGGGCCACGTAAGGTACGGGTAACAATGAAACAGTAAAACTTCCATTCGTCTATGTTGATGACTAATAACCGCGATCGATTACAATCGTGTTTGCACATGAGCGAATCTGAACGAACACTTCATTACAAGGTAGCGTGGCCGAGTGGTCTAAGGCGCTGGTTTTAGGCACCAGTCCGAAAGGGCGTGGGTTCGAATCCCACCGCTGCCAAAACTTTTTAGACGCCATAGCTATCAGAATCTGACGTTTATAACCAAGCAAATTATTTATTTTAAATCGAAATGTTAACCGTCGCGTTTTTGTTTACAGTTTACATTACAACAAACAAATTACAGCATATAACTTTAAATTTTCACACTAGTTTATTTTTAATTTCGCGTGTAGGTACTAGACTATGTAAAGCACCAATCTAAAATAGAGATTAATAAATTTGTCTTGTAAGTTGAAACCGAGTTGTTCCTACAATTACTAATATACACTCAAAAAAAAATTATGCACCTCAAATTTTCTTGGTAATCAGCAAATTATTTTGACTGAAGCGCTTGCCGAAATTACTAAACAAACTGTGGTGTGTACAAGAAGATGTTGGATAAGTAGCTAAATCAAAAAACTAGCAAACTACAGAAATTTTATCTTTTCACTCTACATCCCGATCAAGTTTTTCTGGCCCTACTCATATTCGAGCACTCGCCTTTACTTGTTAATATTTTACCACACTCGAGCTAGCTAATACATTGCATGCACCTTGGAATATTCATGTGTAACTGTAATGTATGTATGTATACTCCAGCTAATACATCACGAGAAGTAGACCTTCAAATAACGTGTTTTCTGTCTATACTTACCAAACCACCCCCAAACCCAGCACATCACAGTTCCCAGAGCAGAGCACGTATCACATTTCGACTTATCCGTCACACTCCCAGGTAAATAAAGTTTGTTCGTGCCTGGTTTGCATGGCATCCACTCCCACACAGTGGCAAAGCCCTAGTTTCACCAGCCAGCACGCTGTGGGCTTCGTCACACCGAGAGCTCTGATTACACAGCTTTATCGCATAGTAGTAGGTACTTTGGAAATAATTCAATTACCAAGATTAGATAGAAACCGTAGCTTGGTAAACTCAGCGGTAGAGTTACGTAACTTGCAAGAAGTTGGTGGCTTTTACATCTTCAAAGAGAACGAAAAAATAGGGAGAAAAATACTGTATAAACATAATCTACATTTCAAACTATCTTCATTTAAACATAAGGCGAACGCGAAGTTAAAACTAGTCCGTTTTTAACAATCACAGCAATCCACAATAATTATTGTAAGATTGTAAAAGAAAAAAAATGATCAGGCTATAGCTCATTGTGAAGCTTATATGAATAAACATATTGATACAAATAATATCCAGTTTAGCTGCCACCTTCACCTATAAATATTGAAATAACTTTATGACCTTGACAAATAACACTATAGCTATTTTTAACTTTTACAGAGCATATTATTATCTTTAGTTTGGGAGAGGAGGTGGGTGGGGTAAAAAATGAAGTTAAAATGAGTAAACTACACAACACAGTTTCATGATTGTATTACAAAATTAAATTACAAGGGGGAATTTCGGGAGTTTTCCGTACCCATTTTCATTTGCGTGAAAACATTTGACATATTGCATTTTGTATTATTTCATTTCAGATTTCGTATACAGAAAATAAAGCTATTGTTTTCAAAGAACAGTCCGAACTTGAACATTATCGGGAGTATCAGTATCATAACATTGTGCTGAAAGTGTTAGGGATATTAAATGATCAAAATAATCGCACATGATTTAATTATTCAATTCTCCGCCGTCTGTCTTATTACCTACTGTATTAAATAAATCAACCACAATAATCTCAATTATACATTTTCTGTTATTATTTTGATTACGAATACTCTAGATACATCTTAAATTTGTCTTCGGTGTTCACGTTTATTCAACCCCATCAAGATCGGATCCACCTTGAGAATCGTGGTATAGGTAATTGTTTTAAAGTATAAAACACTTGATGTTTTCAATTATATATGTTTTATATACAACAACGGTTGCATATAAGAAAGATTTGTCACGAACCTTTGCCTCCAGCCAGATGCTGGTAGAAAATCATAAGTTGTTTGAAAACGAAAAATTCGCAGTGAGAGTGAAATCGTGAGAAGAAAACAGAAGACGAGGCGAGATTTGTCTCTGCAGACATCATCTCATCTTCAACTCCAATCATCATAATATCACATTCTTCGACGTAATGCAATTATCTCGCTGTAGAATGCGTCGTTGAAACAGTAGCCGACTGCAATAATGCGTCTTTTCCGACATGCCAAGAACGCACATATTAAAGTAGTGCCAAGAAAATAGGACAAGCAGAAAATTTCTAATCTTACAATACAACCTTACATGTCGGCATTGCTTTAATAGTTTGCATCGTATTATTCGGAAGATTCATTATAAATTTAATTTAGACATGAGAACAGTTCCCACGGAAGACAAAGACGGAAATTAATCTGAAAGTTAAATGTTACCCAGTTGAAGGTGATCTATGTCAAGAGCGTTCCGAACGGTATACAAGAGGATGTAATGACGGAGGCGAAATAGAGGTTAAAAAAGAAAATAATAACCTATTCGGAGATGGCAAGAGTGTTCCAATTAAAACTTCAATTCAAACGAAAGAAAGAGAGTGCTCAAATGAATTAGTGTGGAGCATCTAAACTATTTCAATAAACGAGCCAAAGAGCTTAGCAAACAAAAAAAAGTAAATTCGCCATTTCCGTGCGGACCGTTAGTTAGGCAGTTCTCACGGAAATGTGTTATCTTCATGTATCGTCTGCAGCATCAGCATCACTTTATACGCTAACGGCGACTCAACATCCTCATTCCGACTTTGATACGAGAGTAAATGTAATTACAGGTTGGAGCGACCTTTGCAGGCCGAAATCTAGGTTGTTTCGCTTCGTATGGGTGGTATGGACGGAAGATTATCAGCTCCAACTTGAAACATTAATTACTCAAGACCACGCTTTCCATTTCCAACCGTTAATCATCGAGTTTCGGTGGTCGAAACGACTATACCGGGATAAAACAGTGGCGAAATGAAAAACAAACAAGGTTACTTTCTTAGAGAAGGCCTCCGGCTAGGCTTTGTTGGAAGGAATTCGGAATGTAGAGTAAAATTTCACTCTTTGAATGAAACCAAATCATACATTTTTATTATGTTTGTTTTCTTTATTATTATCTTTATTAGGTTGGCAGTCACTAAGTGCAGTGCTCTTTCCTGCCAGCTTCGTGGCGAATAATCATTTTTTGTCTTGGGAATCAAAATAATAAATAGATAAATGATTCACGTTTTTTAAACGTAAGCCTGCGCGTTAAAGCATAGTTATTAATTTATCGCGATTGTCATTAAATCTTACCCTGACTAGTGTTGGCTCAAGCGTAAAGCGCGAGACTCTGATTTGATTTGGGATGTCTCGGGTTCGAATCCTGTCGAGACTGGCAATCCTGACTGAAGCTGTTTTCCAATGTTTTCCTCAAGGGATTGAGTCCTCGGAGTCGGACATCCCCTTACAATTGTCCAAACTCCAATGTACCTAGTTAGTTAGCTCAGATGTGTAGTGTGTACCCTACAGCGGGCATCCTTACGGATTATTCTGACTGGGGATCGAAAATAGAACCTCCGACTCTAAAGTCCTTTGCAAGTAAAGAACGATCCCAGGTATAAAGAAATTTCCCCTCCTCGTTACCACCTCCACTCGGCACGGGTGACTGTGCTCGCGAGACGTTGGAATGCGGTAGGCCGCATGACCCATTCATCCACGTGTCATTGTTAAGAAAGCAATTTTTTATAATTTCTCATTTATTTTCAAATATATGGAATAATCATGTAAAATTAATAAATAATAAACTTTGTATTTTTAAAATAGCATGAAAACTGCCGTGATTAGAAGAAGTTGTAACTTCATGGTTTCGATCAGAATAATTACGGCAGGCAATAATTACGGCAGTTTTCAAGCTATTTAAAAATACAAAGTTTTATTTATATTAATTTTACGTGATTATTCCATATATTTGAAAATAAATGAGAAATTATAACATTTTAACTACTTAAAAAAATTGCGTTCTTAACAATGACACCTGGATGAATGGGTCATGCGGCCTACCGCATTCCAACGCCTCGCGAGCACTGTCACCCGTGCCGAGTGGAGGTGGTAACGAGGAGGGGGAATTTCTTGATACCTGGGATCGTTCTTTACTTGCAAAGGACTTTACATACCGATATTTCATTATCCTCAAAACATCCGTCGTCTCGATTAGCGTTCTTGTACTGTTGCTTATACTGTCGGGATTGGATCATGTCCTACACTCGTCACCCACCCAGCAGCGACAACGTTGCTTTGCTACATTTACATTGAGTTAGCACAGATGGAACGGTGGAATATTGTTTCTGGGGTTGTGGTGTGTGGGGTGGCGAGAGGGTGCGAAGTGAAGGGGGTGGGTGGGTATGCGTATGAGACCTTCAGACACATAGCCCAGGCGTGAGAATTTAACGTTTTCCGATAGTACTTAAAAATGCATCTGCAGGGAAAACGAAAAAACTTTACGTCAGAATCCAGATACACATTTCACATCATGTGTATAAACACTTTTGTTCGTATAAGAATAACTTGAAAATACAATTCATCTCGATACGCAAAGTAAACAATAAACGCAACAGCGTGGAAACGATGAGTGTTGGGCCGACAACGACGTGAGAAACTATTTGCGTGTCGATCGAGTAGAGTAGGTTATATATTTTTTTAAATTGCATAAAATAATTTTTACGCCAATGTTATTTTTATACCATAAACACTTTAAAGTGAAATAAAATCGCACAATAAAACGACATTTTGCGAATTCAGCTTAGCAAAGTAACAGGAAATATGCGTTCTCTTTATATACTGCCAAAAACGCGTCAATTCGTCCGTGCGATCCGTTCGGTTCATGTATAATTCCGAAAATGCGGAAACGCTTAACACATTTTTAGTTTTGACTCTATGCCAGGACCTATAATCAGATATCTCTGGCCTAATTCATTTCCTGTCTGTAGTACTACAGCGTTAGCGAGGAGGCAAGAGTTTCGATGGCTAAGATGATCGATTTCTAGGGCATAAACATAAAACCGATTAAACGCATTTTGATTTTTAAAACCACAATAATTATTATTGAAGAACGCAGAAAGTATCCTATGGACCCCTGTCTACAACACTTTACTATATGAATGGAATCATAATAAAATAAGTCGCATTTGTTGTAACTAATTAATTTACCTATTTTTACGGGGAATCAATTAAGAAATATAATATAAATAAATCATGTGGCCCGTAGTTATGAAGCAAAGACTCTCGCCATGTAATGTCCTTCACGGATGATTTCGTGACACCGCTGGAATCACCAAGAATGCGTCGCTGTCTCGTCCAAGAATGCGGCGGGGGAGCGAGTTTGACTTTATTCAAGGGTAATTAATAACATGTTATAAAAATCCAAAACAAGAATAATAATCTTCGTTATTTGCACAATGAGAGCACGCTCCGTTTCTCACTGTAGCCTCTACACGCTGTGGTGTGTTGAGTAACAAATAGCCGCCAAGCTTTGCAGAGCCGAGCACAGTTTGCTAAGAATCTGAAGGCTATCCATGGATACACTGTAGTATATACCTATGCATGCTAAAAATAAAATTTTAGTACTTTAATAAATTATTCGCGGATTTCAGTTGTAGCCTATCTGTGAGCTGCCTGCTGAGGTACAGTACTTAGGGCGCTGGTAACAAAGCTAGAGGTGTTTGTTTTTGTTTTAGTTAGTTATACACCGAAATAAAACCATATAACACCGCTAAATGATATTAACAGCAAATGAACCCTTATTTGCTAAAAACCAGGGATTGGAACCTTTATTCATAACGGTTCCGGTTCCGGTTCTGGTTCCACTTCCAAATTTTATAACGGTTTTTCCGGTTCCGGTTCCGGTTCCTAATGTATAAAGGTTCCGTAAGAACCGGTTCTTAACGGTTCTTAATGGTTCTGGTTCCGGTTCTTTAAAACAATATTTTGTGCAAAGTCGTGGTAAGTTGTAAATGTACAAATTTTTACTTTTGGACATTTAAGGTTAAAAATTTATTAAGTCATAAAAATAAAATAATTACAATATCAAAATATGAAAAAAAAAAATAACCAATTGCATACGTAACAACTAACAAACCACACGTGACTTCTTTCCTCTTACGTTCCAACTTCCAATATTATTTTATGGGGGATCTGATGGCGATCCCAAGTCCCAACAAAAGAGGAAAACAAAAATCTATCCAATATATAATAAAAATGGCATCCTTATTCCTTACCTTGATACACGTTCCTACATTGCACTTAGAACTGTTGCTCGCTATGTCATATTTAAAAAATTGTCTTACAAAAAACTGAAAAAACAAGATTTTTTTCAAAAACTAGAGAATGAATTTTAAGCGCTTTCATTTGAATATCATTAAAAAAGTTGAAATTTTAATTTTGTTGAAAATTAAAAGCAGATATTTTGGAACCTTTAAGAACCTTTAAGAACCTTGTTTAATATAACGGTTCGGTTCCGGTTCCGGTTCCATGGACCACCTGTACAAACGGTTCCGGTTCCGGTTCCGGTTCTACAATATGAAACGGTTCTAAACGGTTCCGGGTTCCGGTTCCGGTTCCAATCCCTGCTAAAAACACGATATTTTTCCATTTGCTTTCATAGAAACACGATTAGTTTCATTCTTCATCACCTTTCATTTCAAATTTTTCGTTAAAAACAAGCTAAAACGAAAACATAACATGTAAATTACTTTCTTTTGGTCGAATTGTGCTATGGTATTTTGCATTTTTTACAAGTGATCTGCGAGAAAAAAAACAGTGATGGCTTATGTGCATACTATTGGGATTTCTTATATGTTTTAAGTAATATGAACGATTGTATCACTGTTTTTCAAGGCGAGGAATGTAAAAAAAATGTTAACATATAACACCACTTTTAACAATGTTAAAACGAAATTTAAAATAAAACCATTAACAGTTTAACACACACCTCTAATCATAGAGTATATTTATTTACGACGGTACTTACTTGTAGACCTCTAAAACACGTGCACGCACTTGTACAATACTTAATTGCTTGAATACGGCAATACCCCGATGACTTTTAAGCTAAGTAGCGGTAATTATGTAAAGTAGTTCGAGATTAGCCCGTGTTTTTTAGACAAATTTGTCATTCGCATCGAGCCCGGAACTGTATTTTAAAATTTCGTTTAAATTTTGTCTAAAAATATAAAACAACAATACAAAAAATGTTTGAACTATTTTTTTACTTTTTAAAAATAAATTGTTGTCATAAAAGATTGCTATTGCAAAGTCCTATTATTGGTTTGCACCTTCTTATGATAATTAATATTAATATACTTTGTTTTTGACTAGAATAATAACATCACAAGGTTTTAAAGGAAATGTGTTATCTAAAAATCAGGTGTGAATGAGAATACAGTTTTATGATGTAATGCATTGTTTTAAGGCTATTCCACCGCGTTTTTCTATTTTCCAAAATATGCTACTAAGTCAAACTATAGTGAATGGCTTTGAAACATGGCTATTTTAGAAAATCAAAAATATTTTTGCCAAATTTTTCTGATCCGGTACACGGCCAATATAGCCACCTCAAAATATTTCAAACTTCAATTCGCCAGGGCACACCATTCAACGTAGGGTGTTGTGCTTTTGTGACATTAATTTTCAACTGTTTTTCTTTGGACTGACTGAGAGAAAACAGATTTATTTTAACAATTGTATTTCCTGCGAATTTTTTCGTTTGGCGGTACAAATCGGTGAAAAATACCGCCAAACGAAAAAATTCGCTGGAAAGACAATTGTTAAAATAAATCTGTTTTCTCTCAGTCAGTCCATAGAAAAACAGTTAAAAATTAATGTCACAAAAGCACAACACCGTACGTTGAATGGTGTGCCCTGGCGAATTGAAGTTTGAAATTATTTTGAGGTGGCTATATTGGCCGTGTACCGGATCAGAAAAATTTGGAAAAAATATTTTTGATTTTCTAAAATAGCCATGTTTCAAAGCCATTCACTATATTTTAACTTAGTAGCATATTTTGGAAAATAGAAAAACGCGGTGGAATAGCCTTAATTACACAATAAAATTACCATGAAAGTGCACTCGGTTACGATGCAACCGCTTCCAAGAAAGCAGCAGCAGAGTACAGAACAGATAGGTAGAGCTAGTTTGATTCTCGTGTTAACTTCCGGACGCAGTCTCGTGAACTCTGCATACCAACAAAGACTTCACTTCCGCGCTTCTTATGGCAAGGTCAGGTATGTCTGTCTGTGCGTCTTACCAAGTATGAGCTGATGCTGATCAGCAAGCCAGCCACGCCCTTCACCTCACAGCTTCGGAGAAAGAAGGGCTAGGTCGACTTTATCATGACCCCCAGTCCCACCGAACAGAATTTCTCATTTTCATCACAGGGAGCTGGAATAGCGCCGAGCTAGGTTTGTAACATATACAGAGTGAATGACATTTATTTGGTATTTAAAAATAAATAAATTTTATTTAGAGTCTACCCACTCAGTTATATAACTGATTTTTTTTCTCGTGTTAACTTCCGGACGCAGTCTCGTGAACTCTGCATACCAACAAAGACTTAATTTTTTTTTTTTTTAAATGGAACATGAGCTCTTCTTTACTTTTTCAGTTTCCATCTGACTGATATAAAATCAAAAGGCATAACGGAATAGTCAGATTTTTTTTATTATTAATAATTAAAACATTTTCATAAAACACATTTTTTTACTAGTATTTTGAAAATACCTTATAAGCATATTTTATTTTCATAACCATGACATTAATAATTGCTGGCTGCAGGCTCCACAACCAACATCCACTTTAAACGCGAATGTAAATCATAGGTATAGTCTATAGGTATACATTTTTGTAATTGATATGGTGGAACAAAACATCAATGATTTGGATTAAATTAATATGTGGATAAATAAAATCAGAACTGTTGATATATTGCTGCAAATACCAGCTTTGATTTCAACCAACCGCAGTTAGTTTTGTTCTTTTTTCATGAATACGTCCGATTGATTTTTGTAATATCTAGCCATGCATAATTTCCCAATTTTATTTTTCAATTCGTTTACATACACGAACGTCAAACTAAATTAAAACCTCACAACTGTCCATGGTGATTGCGTTTACGTGATTTACATATTATAACAAAAATGCGTTGCGGGTACTAAAATAAATAACATAAACCAACATAAACAAAACGAATGCCAGATAGATTTGTTCGAACTAAATTCGTGAAAATTCAACAATAAATTCTAAAATCTTGAGCTCCTTTGGCTGGCGATGTGATAGTTTCATTCGCAATTGATGCGACGATGCATGGGTGTAAAGTCTGTAGACTTATGGGGTGCAAAACAATTCGAGAACGAGCCCTGAGCATGAATAAAATATGGGTAAGGACAATCCTCCTCGGTGATCCATTTTTCTTTGCGTGATTGCTCAGATATTCTAATAAGTGGACAAACCAAATTTTTCGGGCAACTAAAATGGCAAGTAATCAAATAAGAAATATTAAACAAAATCAGTTACGTGACACCCAAAACAGAGAGAAAATGTGATGGTTTGTTCCAGCGTTCAATTGTCTTTGGTAGCGTTCAGGCGTTGTCGGGTGTATAGAAATTTGCCCCTGGTATTGGGAGAATGGCCCCCTCTCCCTGACTTACAGAATTACCAAAAACATAATTTTATATCTTCGTTGTTGAAGGGCAATGTCAACCAAAAAATTGTATGTAAATTGGAGTTACGATTCTGGTTTATCGTACGAGATGTGAAAGATTCGGTTTTATCGTACGAGATGTGAAAGATTCGGTTTTATCGTAGGAGATGTAAAAGATTCGGGTTTTATCGTACGAGATGTGAATATATCCGGGTTTTTTCATCGTACGAGAATGTGAAAGATTCGGGTTTTATCGTACGAGATTGTAGGAATCGTGGAGACGTGAAATATCGGGACGGACGGAGTGAAAGTTCGGGGGTTTATCATTACTAAGATTGAAAGATAACTCGATGTTTGGAAACAGTTTTTTATCTATGGACTGTAAAAAAATTTGTTACCAGAATTGAAGATTGGTCTATCGTAATGGCAGAATACCGGTTTTATACTAGCGATAGTGAAAGTGTTTTACCGTACGAATGTGAATGATCTTTTAGTATGATTAACATTCGTTTTATCGTCGAATGTGATTATCGGTTATCTACGAGATGTGAAAGATTCTGGTTTTATCGTACGAGATGTGAAAGATTCGGTTTTATCGTACGAGATGTGACACGTGAGACGTGACACACGCACAGAGAACGGACGGGCAGAAAAGTCAGGAGGGGTTTACTCCCTCTCTAAGGTTTGGAAGAATAAACTCCGATGTGACCAACAGTTTCTTAGAACATTTGGGACCAGCAACAAAATCCAACCAGAATTGCCAGAGGCGGGAAAGGCGATTGAATACCGCTAACTACTAGCGATAGTGACATAGTGTGCCACTGCCACCTACCTCTACCGTGCAATAAATTAGATGATTAACCACTTGGCTACTTATAAGTCTATAATTTCCACCGTGAATTGTTTTGAATCGCTTAATTCCTCCTCACCGCAATGTTGATGCCAGGGCTTGAGCCTTGCATGACCGCAGCGCAGAACAAACAAACAAAAAACAGACACGAGGGAATCTCACTTGTGAATCACCAGCTAAGCTACAACACGTGTAACTCAATCCCATGAGAAATCTCGTGTTCCTCTGACACCTGTTCTGTTCTCAGTTCGCACGCACAAGGTAAACACAGTTATCACATTTCACGCAGTAAGCCGAATGACGGGTAGGGTCTACTCATCTCAATGTTAGGCCTACTCGCGGTCTCGGGTGGTGAAATTTGGTTGAAACATAAACGGAGAAGAATAAAATACTAAAAGATACACGTCATTTTATTCATCTCTCTATTTTATGCTAGAGATGGGATATAAACTATTGTTTGTTTGTGTAAACTTTTAAATAGGAGGATAGGCCTCTGGACATGAAATCCTGTTCGCTCGGCCGACTTTGGCGTTACCACACCACAGGTGTACGAAATTTTGGGTAATTGTTTTGGAAGAGGAAATATAGGGCTCTGAAGTGATACTTTTTCGAAGACTAAAATTGATTTTCGGGATTATGGATTTTGTTGAAAAGTCAAAAATTGGCCTTCCCATATTCGTGAATTGATTCTCGCTGATTAAAATAAAATATAACAAACTATTACTGTAGTGCTGTACTGTACATGTATGCTTTATTTATTGACAAACTATGAGAAGTTTTATATATAGGGCCTATGTAGGATCGAATAGCTATGTTTTAGAATTATTTTGCGTGTTTTATGTTCATGTAGCCCCTAAATAAATGAGAATTTTAAAAATATTTTTCATGTAGCCCCTAAATAAATGAGAATTTTAAAAATATTTTTTGTTTCTGTTTAAAAAATTGTGGGTTCGAATCGTCGGAAGATCCAGTCCCATGACCCCGTGTCGAGCTTTTTAGGGGGAGCAGGAAGAGGATCTTTCAATCAGTAACAGGTGTGTACAGGTAACACTTTTTCGTAAGATGCTGCAGGGTTCACATCAGCTTTACCCGGCCGGTGTGACCATCTTCAGGAAGGATTGCCGTTGACAGGATTCGAGCCCGTGACCTCCCGAATAAGAATATCACACCGCACACGAGATATTGGGTGTGGTGTGTAGTAAATACATAAAACAATGAGAGACGCAACGCAAACGAATCTGTTGCAATGAATGAATCGAGATATAATAAGACATTGGCGAGAAAAATATACAATTAAATACATAAAACATTGTGAAAACAATGTCAACGGTAGGAAATGAATAAATGTTTGTGGTATTGTAACGAACAATTAAAAACCAAGAAATATGAATTAAAAGTTAGTCAACATAATATTGCAGGAATAGAACACAGTATTTCTTAACGTTCTAAACAATAGTTTCTGATTTGCAACTTTGTATAGCAATGTGGTGTTATTAAAATCATAATGCATTGTAATCCATTGCAATGCAGAGTATAGGTCAAGATCTTGCAACCAATGTATTATATTGAATGGATAGGGGATTGAATGATGACATCAGTTTCGATCGTGTCGCATTTTCGTGCCCCACCATTTGGTCGGATATTGCTTGATCGTCGATGGTGACGGGGACAGGCTTGGTCTGTTCTCGAGGGGGGGGGGGGGGGAATGGAAAAGTGAGAAATTAACTAGTACCTACCTAAACAGTGCGGTGCCACTCAAAGGATAATTAAATACTAGGCCGCTTCGTGAACGCTTTTTCCAGACGCGTTGATGGATGAGCTTTTTAAAAAATATTTCTGTCCAATGATTACGTTGGGAAGTGGGATCTCATTACTTTTTCAAGTTCCATTACAAAATAACAAATCGGGAAAAAATCGTAAAAGCACTATTTCTATGAGAAATATTTCTTCGAGTGTCTCTAAAATCATAACATATAATAATGTCAGTGATTTTAAACATTACCATAAAGTTTCATCGCGATCGGAAGAAGCCGTTTGCCAAATATCACGAAAATATCTCGTTATAATCGTTATAGTTAGTGTCTACAACACAAACTTTTATTTGGCATGCACCATTGAGTTTAGAATATTCTAAACTCAAAATGCTAATGCTATGTTGGCGAGGTATGATGAGGAAGGAACAGTGACGTAGGAATACCGTAATGTGAGTCATGCCACACCACACTAACACCACGGATAATTTCAGGAAAAGCCCTCGAGCATCAACAAATTGCCTCAATCATCTGTTTGATAGAGAGGAAATATCATAAACACGCTCGCTGGCCGCTGTGTCCTAGGTCGGGATCACGCATCGATCTGTGCCGTGCATGGTCATCTTAGCGCTTCTCTGGGGGCCGGAGGTGTCAGGTGGTTCCAGTTGATAGAAAACAACACGCCTATTTAATTGTAACGCAACTATATGTATTTAGTTTAATACTGACAGGGATGATCGGAAGGTCGCGGGTTCGAATAACGTTGTGACCGGCAATCCGGACTGAAGAGTTTTCCGAGGTTTTCCTCGGAGTCGGATATCCCTTCACAATATGTCCTATTCGAAACTCAAACGAAAACCGCAAGTTTTTCAAACATATTTTCCATTTTAGAGAGGGAAAAGGGGGGAGGTTGATCCGCCACCCGAATTACGCCATCACACACGTTTTATTTTTACTTTACTTATCTTAGATAACTCAAAAATGTATTTCCAGAATAGAATGCCTCACAAAATGAACCTACAATAATATGTGATTGCTGGCAGCATGGATACATGAGGTGAGTATGATAATAACGTGAGGGTGGTGGTGCTCATATAGATAGCTACAGGCAGGGGCGTAGGAACGGGGGGGATGGGGGGGGAAACTCCCCCCCACTGTTGGCTTGACCCCCAGTGAGGGGGTCAAGCCAGGTATGGTGCCGTTTCCCTACTTATAGCTTGTTGGGTGATTTTTAGGATTTTTACTACAGTCGGGCTTGCAACAAATGGGAAGGTTTTTGTTACATTTTTTAGAAAGATTCAGTATAAGAGACGTGATTGCGAGACTAGATAGCATCTGATTTTAGCTACAAATTCATTATATTTGTGTGCAGTGATTCACTCCCAAGCAGACTGTCGACCGATTTCAGTCAGGTAATCAATCTTCAATGAAATATTAGCTTCAAAATGTAACCCTTTTCATCGTTAAAATTCGCCTGAAACGTGTTTTAGACCACTTTCAAGGCACCTTTAAAAAAATCTTACATTTAACTAGTACTATCTCATTAGTTTAGTATGCATTGTTATTCTTCGAGATGTATATAGGTCTACTGCCTGACGACAAAATTCGTGCACCAACTGTTATTTCAGAAATCTAGTTTTCCTTATACAGAGGTGGAAGATAACAATATTTTGAAACAACATAAACAAATCGATGCTCACAATGTAATTTTCCTCTTGGGGTGCAGGCTATACTATTGTCCAAACATTGATGTGTTATAGCCAATGGTAAGGATGTCCCGCCCCTAATTTAAAAAAAAAGATGTTCGGCCAACTATTCTACCATGTTTCTTTGACTTTCAAATTATCGGCCAGGGGGCGTCCGGGCAATACAGTAGCCTTAATCAATAATGGGTACTATTTGCTGCAAGAATTTAGAGTTGCAAGTGATAAGATTAATACACATAAGCAGTGGTGTAACTTGCCCCCTTTTTTTTTGGGGGGGGGGGGGATATTTTTGTAACCTAAGATGATCAATGGTCAGCACGACTAGTGAAAGGGGTATTTGGGGATAATCAGTGTTATCTAAAAATAATGTGTAGTTATTTAGTTCTTCCTGGAAAATATACATTATGTCTACAATGGGGGCCTGAGAGGGGCCAGCTAATGCCCTGGAAAAATTTTGAATTCTTGGATTGTAATTGGAGTATTTCAACGAGCTTTTTTTTTTTAACAAAAACCTTTTAAACTTTGTATGAAAAAATTGCAAACATGAAAAATATCTCAATATCTATATAATATAATATCTCAATAAATACCTCATAAAATAAAAATTGTGCTCGCACTCGCCCTCTTCTCGCTAAATTTAGGGGGGTTGTCGCCTCCCCGTAGTTACGCCACTGCACATTAGCCTTTTTATGGTTTATTTCTCACACAGGTTGACACGTACTCGTACCATCTACTCAATTAATTTTGTTCATACACAATAATGTACCGTACGTGGGATGTATTGCGATACTGGTATATAGCGACTTATTTCACAACACGTTATCAATACTGCTGTATGAATTAATACATGTAACATAAATAAACAGTTAACCATCAAAGAATAAGGAATCAAAAAAATTAAAAAAAGGTATTCTTCGGTGGTCAGTTGTTTGTCTTGCTTAAGACCCTAGTTAGACAAGAAAATAAAACTGATGTTGCATTAATATTATCTTACGAGTACTTGTTTAAGTCGTTTATTATGGACATAATGCGACCTTGAGGCAAATTCCAGTTTCTTATGGGCCTACCTACGAAATAAATACCTTGACAACTCCTTTAATCTCACTTTGCGCTGCTCAAGATCGAAGCGAACTTAGAGGCAACCAAATATCGAGTTTCGGCTTAGTGACGAATTAATTTTGGATCGTGTTCAAGCTGTCCAACTCCAATGATATTGATATCTCTCCTGTTCCAAAATGGTATATATATTGTCATTAATTTTTTTCTAACACGTCCAATTAAGCTTCAAATCTCGATGCATTCAAGATAGGGAGTGGAAAGCCAGGAGAACATGTTCTCCACAACGATTGTAATTTATAGCATAACTATACTTCATGCAAAGGAGGTGGATGACATGATGCATTTTAAAACTGATAACATCACATCTAATTTATTAGCTGCAATATCTAATTGACCTGGAATTTATTAAAGCACATTATATTATTTAAACGTACAATTAGCAACTTGAAATGATTTATTATATTATGTTTTTAATAAATAATTAAAAGTGAGTTGCTGTGATTTTCTCAAAGAAAACAAAAATTATTTCCACTGCACCATCTTAATTAAATTGGTAAGCCCAATCTAGTCTGGGAAAAGACGAGCTCGTATTAAATTAGTATGTAAATAAGTGTGCACCGTCTTTTGTTTCTTTCAGTTGAGCCTATCCCGTGTGGCAAACACAGTAGCTCCAAATACTGTTCTTTCACAAGATTAAACTAAACACCTTGCAAAGCCATTGACCTAGCATGCAAAAGTAGCTAGCTGGGCCCCCGAAACGAGGCAATTAAATTGCTTATAGATTTCTAATCAGCTGATCCGAGCTATTCGAAAGGTATCACGTTTTGTGTTTTTAGCAAGACGATCAATATTATGCAAGAGACCACCCAAGTCTAATGGTTCCGTGTCACCAAAGCTAACAAATTGAATTTAATCCAATAAAGAGGTTAATATATATTAACCCCCAGCACTACGGACTTTCGTTGAGCAAGGGACGCTTCAGCAAATTGAAACTAAGAACAAAATATGCGAGCTTGTTTATTTGATTTTAGGAATTTAAAACATCTTGGGTGATGTTGATGTGTGATCTTTATTTTGCCTGGCAGATAAGAATTTGACCCGAGTGGCAAGGATATGGCTAGCATTCTTCGTGCCACATGCAGTTGAGTAGGTGGTAAGACGCCTAAAACAGACATAAATATACCAACTGTCAAATCACATGACAAAATTAAATGTGTTGACGTTATATTTTGAACTATAAATCTCCAATTTCGGAAACACGGGCCAATGGATATAAAATGGCTGCACGTTTGAATGCAGGTGCTGGTCTAAACGCTGGGTACTATGAGTGAACGGTGGAGAAGCGGCGGTGCGATGCAGCAACGCCATTATTTGTCTAGCCGTGTATGTATATATTCAATCGACGATTGTAATAAGTACGCCTACTAGTGAGGGAAAAGAAGAAAAAATATAAATCCAAAATAATATTTTAAAAAAAATGTACACACCGAAACTCAAACTCACAAAGTTGCATTTATCTGTGACATTATTATGGGACTGTCCGACACGAACTGTGCTTGACAAAAAAAAGAGTCTAAAAGTAAAATATTGCATTACCTTTTAAGTATAAGCAACCCACCGGTTATAGTTCGGCGAGTATGGTAGAATCAGTTCCATCGCGGTTCACGGAAGTGGGTTGATGCAGACAGGGGAAACTATAAAAAGCAATGATTGCCTAACCTAACCTACCATCGTGCCATGTGGTCACAAAAACTCTATGAATGGGTCTTTTTCATGTCGAGTAATGAATTAATGAATGGTAAGTGAACACATAGATAGCTAGCGGAAGTTGCGCAGAGCTCAGAAATAAAACACTCGTATTTGTCAGAGTCCCCCCCCTCACCCTCCATACACGGACACAGGTTATACCCCCACGCGGTGAAAGTTCAACCAAGTTAACGAGACCCAGACAGACTTTTAGTTGTCTTCTGTAGTGGGAGGAGGTTTAATGACGGTAATTGGGCACGTGCTGTGAGCTTGACAACGACGCTAATCGAGACGACGAGAGATTTAGAAGAAATTCTAGTCACTATATTATATTCATGCAGATCCAGGATTCGAACTACTTGTCTAGACCAATGCAATACTACTCGATCCTGGTCACTAGGTTGACAATTAATGGGGTTTGTTGTGTAGGAATTAGCAAAAATAAGCATTTTGTGCAGATTTCGATATCGATATATTTTGGTTTCAGACAAAAAACACGTATTTTTAACAATGAAAACGAAAACATTGATACGAATAATGGTTTATATTTAATTATCCCTTTTGAGTTTTGAGCACACATTATCAACAATTTTCTGATTCACCGTTCGTAAAATAATGTAGGGGTATAGTTACAAAATACATTAAAAGTAATGTTTTCTTGCAACATAAAATTTTCATATGGGCCTACCGATTCACCCCGCAATATCGACTATCAAAACTATGTTTTTATTGAAAGGAGTGCGGACCTCAGGGGTGAATACAGCCTTGACTCATTGGGGGGGGGGGGGGGGCGAGCTTTTTTAGGAATGTTTATTTTTGGTCGGCTTCTTCGATTGTCAATAGGCCCAGTTTATTAGATAAGTAAGGAATTGAAAATGGAGAAGTGTGGGAGGGAGAGTTTTTTTGATTGGATATTGCTTAACGTCTCATATTTATGCAACTTGGCTAATCGAGACGAAGGGAGGGACGTGAAGGGATGACGCGGGGGGACAAGGGGTGGGCAGGCCTGTGCTAGTCAGAACCAGCCACAAGCGTTGGGCAGGATGGGGAGGGCAGAGTTCCCCAAGTCGTGGTCGTCTCCGTCTGTGTCATCATCCGTCCGTGTTGTCATTGTCGTCGCCGTCGGGGAGGTAGTCAAAGGGATGGGGAAAGTCCCCGACGACGACCCAGAGAGAGAGAGAGGATAGTCTTGCATTAACGGGTAAAGCTCAAGGTGGCAGGGCATCTTAGCGAAATTTTTGCCAAATTTGTAGCTTTGCTAAGCCTAAAAGTTAAAACACGTTAAAAAATCTAAAATTACATAAAAGGTTTTTACTTATAGTTGACAGTGATATTGTGTAGTGATGCAGTAAATTGGTGATCATATAATTCTCGATCAAGATACAAAATTGAGGTAAGAAGGTCCCTTATGGCCGAAGGCGAGATTTTGCCAATTTGAAACTGAAAAAGGATTAAAAACACGTTTAAAAATCTAAAATTAGATAAAGATGTCATAATAATTGGCTATGAAATAAAAATCGGGACTTCATAGGGTTATGGGAATAGAGGCGGTCGCCCCCCATTCCCCCCCCCCCCCCGTATCCGCCCCTGGGTGCGGTGGGGTGTCCTCACGACGCGATAACCTTGGATACACGATCTTATTTGTCCAGAAACACTCCCGTGGGTTGAATGTTAATTATATTATATGAGTTAGTTTGGTTTACGCAACTTTGTGTATAAAACTGAGCTGCAAATAGGGCGTTGTAAAGCAACACTCTGCCCACGATTCCACTAAGAAAACCTCCAACACGTGCAATGACGATTGACGAGCGAACGAACAATCCTACACTACATGGGCCCAAGAAAACACCTCAGAACGTCAACTAAACAAATTGGGTTCATTTTGGTTAATTTCCTTTTGAGTAGGGTCAATTGACTGAAAAAAAATAACAACTCGTGCAAAATTTGTTAAACATTGCCAGGTAAAGTTTACAATGTCCTCTGTTCATAAACATTTTCTCACAAATGTTTTGAAATAGTTTCGAAGACCAGTTCGTTACAATCCAAGTTTCCACAATTTTGTCGATTATGCTAATATTCCTCATTATTTATTTTATAGACAGAGAACGATGAGCAGCTGCCAGTGTTGTCGAGTGACGACATTCATGTCGCAGATCCAATATGTCGATGATTATAAAATTGTCTACGTCTCCGATAAATAGCTAGAGATATCGTAGGACAGGAAGGACGGTAGACTTCTTGTAGAGGTAAGATAGAAAGAGAGAGGGATACCTAGGAACTTAATACAAAATATTTATTATGTCAGTTCCAGGTGAATGGATAAGTGAATGACTGAGCGAATGAGCGAGGAAACAGGATTTTGATCAGGTTCGGTGACTTCGAGGAAGGAAGTGGAGACTGGAGAGGTCCTTTGACCCGCTAGGGCAGATAACAACAAGGGGAAGGCTTGGCCCTCGACAGAATCAAAATACAATACCCTACTCCCCATTTCCCCTCACCTTCCTACATGTTATCGTCACCTAGCCTTTCTACAAAATGAAACTAGCCGGTACCACAGTCATGTTATATCAAAACATAACAACACACTGGCAAAGTTTTCTTCGGCGCCGCCAGCTTTACGGAAATTTTGTTGATAGTTGTTATCATTAATTTCATACTGTTATATATTTTCTTATATTATTTATTTCTGTAAACATGTACTTTGTATTGATCAGTACGCTGGATCCCCGTGGGCCAGCCGTCAAATAAAAATTGAATTTATTATTATTATTATTATTATTATATTATTATTATTATTATTATTATTATTATTATTATTATTATTATTATGTATTTTCTTGTTCCACAAACAATTTTGAAACGACTAACACCGTTATCTTTGTCATGTTCACATTTTCTGTAATAAAAAAAACAAAACAACATAAACGTATATTTTTTGTTTTGTTTTTTATATTAAAAATTACAAAATAATATACCTTAATAAAAATAATAAATAACCGCACATACAGTAGATAACTAAATTAATTGCAATGTAAACTAAGCACAAAATATAACCTACATTGCGCTCAAAAACGTGGCAGTTCTAAGTTCAGAGATTTCGAAGGTCTCCAGAAAATTTCATTGCAATTGGTGTATCGGTTTAGCCGGAATCGTGCTGACAAACACACAATAATACAGAAAAAAAGAAAAAAAAAACATTCCGGATTTGTTTCTCCAGTGTAGTGGAATGGAATCTTCGCTTCGCTCGCTACGCTCATCCAACAATTACATATTATTTATCCACACAAATTCATTTAAAAATATATATCTATACAATATGTATTATATCAATTCAGGAAGCAGATGTAAATTTTTTAATAATAAACAGGTCACATGCATTCTGCATTAGTACTGTTTATCCCAGAAAGTTCCCTGCTCATATGATTTAGGTGCCAATTTATTTTCTCGAATTAACTTGTGCACTTAGCTCTAAATGATTTAGTACTTTCTAACTCTCTTATGTCCTTTGGAGTTCTGTTAAATATCTTAGCTACTTTAATAAAAAATGACTTGTCACCGCTTCCTGCATTGGATTTGTCTACACCCGTCACCCACTCAGGAAGCAGATGTAATTTTTTTAATAATAAACAGGTCACATGCATTCTGCATTAGTACTGTTTATCCCAGAAAGTTCCCTGCTCATATGATTTAGGTGCCAATTTATTTTCTCGAATTAGCTTTGTGCATTTAGCTCTAAATGATTTAGTACTTTCTAACTCTCTTATGTCCTTTGGAGTTCTGTTAAATATCTTAGTCGCCCGCGGTGAATCGTGCCCATCTCTTGGTCACTAATTCCTACTTCAAATATCGTTATCTGGTTGGAAATTATTCGCTCGTCGATTAAGTAAAGTGGACTTCACGGGAAGATTGGTCCGCATGTACCAGGAATTTCCTCTCCTCTTTACCACCACCACCTTCCTCGGACGGGCAGAGTGGACAAGAGGTAGATCGTATCTATTGTAATAGTCGCTCGACCCTTCTATTGATGGTCTCGAAACCATCCAATTAAATTATTTTCGCTTGAATAGAGTTAAATCCTTCCTTCCTTTCATTACGTAGACTGTTGTAGTTTACCTTTTAAATGCCCTTTAATGTTAATAATTTTAACTTAAATGTTTCACTGAAGTAAAATCAACACGAAAATGTTTTTGAATGCTAAAAATTGATTGAAAACAAAGAACTTAACAGTATAATATACAGCACACTTCTTCATCAGAAGTGCTAAGAATATTTTGTAAACATTGTTAGTTCTCCATCAATTTTTTGCGTTTAAAAACATTTTCGTGTTAATTTTATTTCAGGGAAACATTAAAGCTAAAATCATTAACATTTAAGAACACTTAAAAGGTAAATTACAACAGTTTATGTAATGAAAAGAAAATTAATTTATCTCTATTCAATGGTTTAGAGACCATCAATAGAAGGGTCGAGGATAGGTAAGATCTAAATCTTGTGCACTCTGCCCGTCCGAGGAAGGTGGTGGTGGTAAAGAGGGGAGGAAATTCCTGGTACCTGCGGACCAATCTTCCCGTGAAGTCCACTTTAGGCGCCGACAGGGTTGGCTCGGTAAGCTTTAGATTAAAGCACCCTGAACATCAGTTATGTGACTGATGCGATAGGCTGTAAATTCGAATGTAATTAGTGGTTCATTTTATATTAGTCTCAATAATTTATTTATTACATCCGCCATTCAACTCAATTATGAATACAAACAAGCAACAAACGATAATGACAACGAATACTAATTTAAAAATGGAACACAACATGTTTTTCTACTTTCATGGACATAATTTTTTTGCGAATGATATTTGTGCATGCACGCACATAATCAACTATAAATCAAAGTGGATCTGTTGACTCATCTCGTGTGGAAAACTGTTTTAAAGTAATTAAACCAATCCATCAATATGTTGTACTTGTGCCGTTCAGCGATCACGGGCAGTGGTGTGCCCGAGTTCAGTGCGCTATTATATTCCAGTTTGGTATCAACAACCAATTAATGAATTGAGTGCGGATTCCGGTCCTGAACCCGGGCAATCCGGCCCTTGATTACAGCATTCTCCTCCAGTAGTGAGTGAGGTATTTCCTATCCGCGGCATTATGAGGAAGCGGACGTGTCTGCAATGCAGGAGAGGTGAAACCCGTGTGCTAGCTGGAAGACAAGACAAGCAGCCTCGTACAACTGAACTGAGTGACGTCGACAAACACTAGGTATTCCACCCTTATTATTACCACTTTACCCAATCACGACACTTATTTTGTACATTCCGAATGACATTAAGGAAAATTTAAAAAAATCTATAGTACTTTCCGAATGACATTCAGGAAAATTAAAAAGTTTCTAGTCTTCAAAAGTCCGTAAATATGTTAATTTTTGGTTCGATTTTTACTATTGTCATGTGACCAAACGGAGCTAAAATTTGAAAAACAAATCATGTAGAGGATAGGCATCACCTTTCTGAGTGTGCACACAAAAAATCATCTTCATCACTAGACTGATGGAAAACTGTAGACGTCATTCGAAATGTATGAACGCACATTTTCAACTAGAAATTTGATTGTGGGTTTCGAACTTCATTCAATCGTACACAAAAGTACAAAATTTGACTTCTTAGTAAAATAGATGGAAACTTGAATGAAACGATATTATAAATTTAAAACATAAAAATAACGATAAAACAACGTTATTGCAGAATAAAGAATGGTTGATTTGCGTACATAGATTTCTCTCGATTATATTTTCTTTTCTGACGCAGTAGTCGTAGTTGAAACTTCAAAGTTGTTTACCTGTCTGTCCAATGACGGGACACGTAAGCCAGTTTAGGGTTATGGACATGCTCATACCATCTTTAGACAGTAAGAATAAAAATACATTGAATAAGAGTATTTTCTTCTTGAATTGGAGGTGTAAGGCACGAAATGATAGTAATGTTCGGGTAGGCTACTGTACATAAATATAGTTGTTCCGAAGCAAGTAAGCAGATGCTGACGTCACCGGCGGGTGGATTGCAGCCAATCAGCGGTCCCCAATTTAAAATACTGATCGCTCATTGGCCCGCCGAAACCGCGCGCATCTGCTTACTTGTTTCGGAGTAAAGTAATACAACAAAACATGTTAAAACGCGCCCATTCTTCATTGCAGGTTCTGATAACACAGCGGCCCAACAGTGATGTATCAGGTCTGCCTGGAACCTCGTCTGCTAGGCCTACACTACAGCACAGTGAACGTGGGGGATTGATATATTGGACGGTGTGTATGCAGTAAACAACATACTGTCAAAGATAAAAGGTGCTACATCAGCCTGGGCCTGGCTGAGATAAATCTCTTTAAAACTATACTCGAGGAACAATTCTATTTTGCCACCCATCACCGAAGTGAATGCAGAGAAACTTCTTCGATTTCGTGGTTTTCTGATCTAAAGCGCGCGAGAGGAAATTAGAAAGTTCATCACAGTAGTTTCGGATATATTGACAGCTGGCCCAGAACGAAATGATTACTACGAGGATTTGACATTTGATTTCTTTTTTAAAGGGAAAGTTAGATGTTCAATCTCACAAATACAGGACTAACAAACACAGAAACTTTGAAGTGGACTTTTGCATCAAGGCAAATTTTTGATCAAGAGCAATTTTATAAAAACGAAAACCACTAAATGAAAAGATAAACAGTGTGAAATTATCTTTGGTTGAATAAACGATAAAGCTAGGCCATACGTTGCATCGCACGTTAGAGTTTCACCTAAAAGGGTTAAAAATGGACATTCGAGAGTGGTGGAATATTCTTACAGTTCCCATTCATTCAACATTGTTTTTCTCTTATCAACCGTTACTTTTAAATTTTTGCTATAAGTTCACAAATTGGTAATATTTGATAAACATTTTATTTTATTATTTAAAATTTAATATCTAAATAAACAGAAGAATCTTTAAAATTGTAATTACTCATTACTGTCATGGAAACAATATTTTCTAATTTTGGATTTTGAATTTTTGCCCTAAATATATGAATCTCAATTTCAACGAAACATTTTTTGGGGGTTTAGGAATTGAAAATAGGTTGTTCTTATTTTTTATGTATGTGTAATTTGGTTTGGTAGTTATTCCCCCGTTTCTTCTTCTTTCTATAGACATCTTATTTTGAACAGTCAATCGCTACTTTCATTTCTAAGTAGTAGCTATTAGCTAAGTTTGACTACACGAGTAACAATCGTTAAATATTTCTGTAATAAGCTCTAGCAGATTCTACTTGTTTTTGTTCTATAGTTGATTCTTTGAATTTGCAGGTAAGAATGGCATTCGTTGGCATCGACAGAATATACTATTACCCATGTATATACATTTATGAGTTTTAATTGGAACAAAGCGATTCTGCACCTGGGAAATTACAAAAGTTAACCTTATTTACACTTGTAGAGGGTTTTAATTGGATGAGCGAAGCGAAGATTCCATTCCACTACACTGGAGAAAAAAATCCGAAATGTTTTTTTATCTGTTTGTATTTTTGTGTGTCTGTTAACTCGATTCCGGCTAAACCGATACCCCAATTGCGATGAAATTTTCTGGAGACCTTCGAAATCTCTGATCTTAGAACTACCACGTTTTTGAGCGCAATCAAAAAACTATTTCTCATTAAAATCGCAATTTTAGGATTTTTTTTAATTTAAAAAAAATTCTTCGACTTATAACACCTACATGGTGTTATACCTATACATGGTATACATGTATACATGGTGTTATTCGATTGTAATGATGTTTTCACAGAACCTTAATTTTATGAATTAATATATTCGTGTGAAATTTGAGCGTAATCGAAAAATTATTTCTCATGAAAATGGCAATTTTACGCCTTTTACCGTTGTTTTTAAATTACGCTCATCCAACAACGCGACTGAAAAAGCGTTTGCGAAGCTTCCTAGTTTATAATACAAGGCCTTACGAATAAAACTCAAGAAAAAAACAATTAATAAATGTAATCCATTATTGAAGTCAAAGTGCATGCTAGTATGTCAATTCCGGTTAGTGTAATTTGGTACCAAAGTAAATTTAATTTAAAAAATATATAATAATGAATAAAACAGATGTAGTGAATTGTTAGCACGGAAAATGGGACGTTATTGTAGTTTAGTTTATTTCAGTCCATTGGTGCATACATTGCAGTTACAGCAATAAAAATATGAATTACAAATAAATACATTCACAAAACCAAATGGAAAGGGGGAAAATAATTAAGCCAAAGAGAATACAATATTTATGTTGATGCATTGAATATTCAACTGCCAGTTATTGCTAGATGCACTTGCGAGTGAGTGCAATGCAACTATGCAGTTTTAGTAAAGCTTACCCAAAATGTAAGCTTATCTATATAATGGGACGAAATAGTACCTACCAATTAGTGTATTTTAGTTGGCAGGCCCTGAAGATAAGGTAAACGTCGATAAGTCGGAAGTCCAACAAAGAAAATGTTTCTTTGAGTCTACATTTCTTAGCAGAGATCACAATAAAATAATAATACGTTCAATTATAAAACTACGCCAACAACAACGGTAATCGCTAATAGATGACTTGTAGCAGGTCGTCAATGACCAGTCAAACTTGATGAAACCTGGTTGGCGTAATGGCATAAGTACAACAATGTATACAATAAGCACTACGCAGCTTCTATTATAAAATACAAAATCAAATAGTTACGTTGGTAACCGGTTTACGGTAGTAAACTGTTGCTGCAAATGTATGTCTATTTTGATGACGAGTAGATGTGAGATCAATTTTATATTTATTAATTTTATGTAAAAAATAATCATGACGGCCCATTGCACTTTAAAGCAATCAATAAAAAAAAGAGTGCATGGACTTCGGAACCGCACGCACTATATAGAACATTTAACGGAACATATGCTTAGGCATATAACCAATAAGAAAAGAATTTGATTGCAATAATAAAACTTCGACTAACAAGGCATAATCGCAGCTTGGTAGGCCAACATTCAAATACATTTGGCATGTTATTCCCTAATTGGTTGGAAAATGAAATGAAAATAAAATGCAATGCGCTGTGTGGAAGATGGTAGAATAGTAACAGTGGCTAGAACCACGTGGTATACTCATTCATGAAACTAGCTTCACGATGGGTTGTATAGTTCTCTATCATTGGTCTACGTCCAGAACTTTAAAAATTCGTCTCAGAGCGTCGAGATTTCTGTCTCAAGCCCAATAAAAATAGACAATGCTACTGCAAGGTCTGCAAAAAACATCGAATTCTCAGACGATGGAAGAATTGTGGGTACTTTTAGTCAAAGTAGGCTTTGATTTATGTATGTAATTAATGTACGACATCTAACACTGAGAAAATTTAATAGTCAGTCCTACTATTTTAAAATGTTACCACTAGTCATCGGTTAAAAATAACTTATATTATATTGACTCGTTTTTTAATAGTTGGACTGGTATTAAAATGTCACTTGCAAGGGCCAGCTCGACTTGCCTTGCACGAGCATGATCGGCTCATTAGCACGGAATAACGATCAGTCCACGACTCCACGTAGGCTCGCGAGGTTGATTTGCAACAGAACAGAATGCAACTAACAAATTGGCGTTTTGAATCATTTTTATGGCAATAATGGCAGATCGCATTCACAGGAATATTTAGCTGTAGGATTTTAATTCAATCGCCAAATACTTTCAATGAGCTAGTTTCACATGTGGACGCAAAACAACGTTCCAATTCGCACTAAACAATATAGGCGCGGAGGCCTAGCAAGCAAATACCCACAGGCCAACACGTAAAAAAACATCCTGTGTTTATTTAGAAATTTATTATTATTATTATTATTATTATTATTATTATTATTATTATTATTATTATTATTATTATTATTATTTATGTTTTTTTTATTTTTTTATTTAATTAAAACGAATAACCGTTCTCATTTCTTACTAATGTCATAATTGAACGAGTGAGCGTAGCGAACGTAGTGATTTCCATTCGACTTAAACGGCCCTAATTGTTTTTCTGCGTGCGTGCGTGTGTGTGTGTGTGTGTGTACGTTGAAAATCAGCCGAATCGCTGAACAGATTGCGCTGAAATTTTAAACAGACATCCGGTACGAGTTTATTGAGAACTGCTAACAAAATCAGCAAGATTCATTGCGATTTAAACCTACAAGAAATGATAAACTGAAAAATAGACTTCCAATGTTTAGAAATTATTTTAACGACAATGTTTTAGATTTTGAAAATATATTTTTTGTTTGTTTTTCGCCTGGCCGTGTAATGCCGTGCCCATGCAAGGTCTGTCGAATGTTGGACGTCAAGGTACCCCCAAATTCCGCTCGTAGATTGAGTAAACGTTGCAATATTTTCACGTATTTCGTACTGGCTATGTTTACCATAGTAGGCCCTATTGCCACAGATGATGGACTACACTGCGTTATATGCATTTCAAAACATTATTAATTATTTTTTAAATACAATCTAGAAATTACAAAATCCTTCCCGACCAGGGGATTGAACCCACGACTCCCACATTTCGGCTACAAGGGCGCTTTAGCCAACTAGACTAGGGAAACGCCAAAGTCGTAGTTAGACGAGTGAGCGAGTCATGTGGTGGGTACCCGGGAACATTTGCATTTAAGTTTGATAATTATATTCGTATAAATAATAGGGTATTGGTGGAAATCACTGTGCCGGAGGTTGCTGTTGTTGGCAGTCTTCAACTGAATATTCCGTGTGACTGCCGGGTCTTGCTTGATGGTAGATTGTTGGTCCGGGAGTTGTGTAAAAGTTTAGGCCATAGTTTAGGCCAAAATGCTCCACTGTAGCCTATGATAGGCTATAGGGAGGCCTAAGGTAAGGGGAAGAAAAGAAATGTTACCGGGTACTCAACACATGGCTCACTCACTCGTCTAACAACGACTTTGGCGTTTCCCTAGTTTATTTAAAACGAAAAAGTAGGCTACAGTTCTACCCAAAAACGCACATTTAAATTTTTCCTCACCTGTACAACATTTGGGCTTAAAATGTAACCTACCACATATCCATGTCCAACCATACTTACCTAAACATAACAATTTAAAATATAAGCCCTAAGGTAGGCGTAGGACTAGTCCGTCCGTAGAAGATAGACGAACTCTTTTTCCAGGCGCGTTGAGCCTCTTAGAGCTTTTATGGTTGATTATTTTTGTCTAATGATTACTGTTTCGTGTCGAGGAGACTGACAACAAATCTGAAAGAGGCCGAGAATCGACATGCGACTCGTTGTGCCAACCACGAAAAAGTGCGGGACGGCGAGGTCACATTGACCAATCGTTGCCCTAAAAGTACGATTTTTATGGGAAATACTTCTTCGAATATCCCAAAAATCATAACATATCTAAGATCAGTGATTTCGATCGTTCACAAGTTTCATCAAGATCAGACAGAGTAGCCGTTTGCCCGGTCGTGGACCAAATATCACGAAAATATCGCATTTAAAATCGAAAAAAATCGTAAAAGTACGATATTCATGAGAAATATTTCTTAGATTGTACCCAAAAACTTGTCAGATCTAAGTTCAGAGATTTCGAAGCCCCCCCTACAATTTTTCTTTAATGTCGCATATGTGCCGTTCGCCCAGTAGAGTGCGAACAAACAGAAAAAAGAAACAACACCCAAGCTATTTTTCTCGGGGTAGGGGAAATTGAAGTCTTCGCTGCCTCATCCAATAATTTTTAGTTTCAGTGGTTTTCTCGACAGGTGACTTGTTTTTGCTGTGTCGCGTATGACCATGGTATGACGTTGAATCTATGGCATGATTGTGGCGATGTGCTCGAGCTTGTTACTTCTCTCAGTCTCTGTGGCACTGGCGTTTCTTATTCTGTTCTGCTCAATGTTCTAGTTTGACAGAAAACAGGGCGCGTACACAAGTAACATACTTGAGTTCGTTCATATCAACTCATTAGAATTCCCCACAGATCTTACTTTCAAAACGAGACTAATATAAAGGCTAGTCTTTCTTAAAACAATATTGACAGACAACTTTGATCTTTGGGGTTAGGCTATGTGGGTTCGACCTTGAAATTCGAAACTAAAATTACACAAGCAAAACAAGCTGGAATCAAGTCTCGTCTATATAATACTAGGAAAACGCTAAAGTCCCGTCGCGTTGTTGAGCGAGCACCGGTACGTGCAACACGACCCGAGTACGACATTCCCATAATGTTACATACCAACAAGTCTTTAAGGTCTTGACCGATTTAGCTGAAAATTTGTAAAATAGGAGAGAATGTTGTACTTATTGACCCTGCAAAATTTCATAACGATCGGAACATTTTTATTTTTTTATTTTTTATTTTTTATTTTTTATAACCAACGATCGGATTTCGTTCAAAAACTATACAGCAACCCGCATAGGTGGTATGTACATGTGTGCAAATCGTCTATAAAATATAATATAATATGATCAAAAGGGAGTTCTTTATTACTCAAATTTCTGCAGAAATTTTCACCAAAGCGTTTTATTTTAATTTTAATCTCCTCGTAGGTCTAAAGCTCTACCAGGCGCGTAGAAACGTTTTGAAAGTTGGGGGAGGGGGAGAGGGGGGAGGGTAATTTATTAGCAGATTTTGTGGGCCCCAGCCCCTGGAGGCCCTTTCACCAAAAAATTCACCATATACTACAGTTATATTTCATCATGTTTTATTTTTTAACTGCACTCGGACTCTGTAAACGATGTTTTACAGCAACTATCTGCAATCTAAAAACTCAAAAAATGAACCCATTTTAGTAAATTTCAACCAAATTTTTTATGTAGGGTAATGACGAAGCGTACATGCAAACATTTTCGTTTTACCAAGGTGAATGTCGAATTGTATAAGTGTTTGTGCATATTTACGACGGAAATTCTGAACTTGGGTGGGGGGGGGGGGAGCATTACCCTCTCTGGCGCCCCCTCCCTCCCCAGTTCCTACGCCACTGGTAACAACCAGGAACTACATTTATTTGTTTCTATTCAGGGGGACAATCGCGTGAAAATATTTGGGAGGAAATGTCCAAGGACCATTCAAATTCCAATATATATATATATAAATCCTTGTTTTTCCCTTGAAGAAAACCTTCAGTCAGAATTGACGACGGTGGTTATGAACCGACAACCTCCGAAATAACAGCGTACGACCTGAGAGTAACTAGAAATAATTTCGAAAATAATAATAATTTTGAGTCGCGCTGGGAGGTCGAGGTCTGGGGTGGAATCCCAGGTGTTTTGACTAAAACAAAAAACGGTAGCTCGAAGGATTTTTTTGTGAAGGGTATAAACGAGGTTATGTCAAATTTTGGGTAAAACCAATAAAATATTAATCCAATATTTATAAGACAGTAATAATGCGTTACGTCTCAGTATAAAATACCTAGTTCAGCAACACATTTTACTGTGTCCAAACTCTAAATCAGACGGATGGATGACCAAACCATGCGCTCTTCCCAAATGTTTTCTGACAGCTTAGAACGAGATTTCAGGAAATGGGTGCATGTTCGAATGTTGTCACAAGATGCAGCCGCCTATACGAGGCAGTGTGACTCTCAACTCTGAAGCGTGGGCGTTGCGGAGGTGGAACAGAATGCCAAGGTCACTCGACTCACTCCCTCCGCCACGTGCTCGCCCCCCCCCCTCTCAAACACCAGAAATATGTGCCATGTTTACGTAATAGCTCGCGATTCGTCCAGTTTGTTGCGAACTCTAAATAAAACCCTTTGGCTTTCGTGTCTCTATGATCTATTCGTGACGTGAACTAGAACCATATGGTCTGGATGTGGACGCCAGCAAACATACACACACACACACTCGAAGAAACTTCACACTCACACCTCAAGACCAAGACGGGACGGTATTAACATATAATTAGCATGATGGAGTCGTGTAAGGTATAATTCTGTTTACTTATGCTGTTTAATGGTGGTTGATTGTCGTGTCTTCACAAAAGAATTAAATAGGCGTGGGGTATTGACACCCAAAAGTAAATTTCAATAACGTTATTCGTCCTATAATGGGGAAATAATAACATGGTGATGATGAGTGTTGGTGCCGGGGGGCAGTGAAGGACAGAGTGAACGTGACGTAACCTTCGGGTCGAGGAAGCCAGGCTTGGTACAGAATGTCATATAATACACACATATGATATTGGAGACAGGGAGGATCAGAGGATGAACCCTCCCTACTACCCTGGTAAAGACACTATAGTACTTCTTGAAATACTTGGGTAGGGGTGAAGCAGTGGCGTATGTATCCACACAGGAACAATGGGTAGGCTTTAGTACCTCCTCGCAAAATCTTAAAATAATCTCTAATTTACAAGTTATAAATAAATTCGAATTGAAAATTGTATAGATAAGTGCAATAAATTACGTGATTTTCTTTAAAAGACATTTGTACGATCTTAAAACATGGTCCTACCAAAATTCTTCTAAAAAAATGCCCGATTCTATAATGCACGGAGCCAGTTTCGCAACTATTATTAGCATCAATAATAAATAATAATATCCGGACGACCTTGACAGCTTGCCCAGAAATATACCCGAAGAGAGAGAGAGAGGGGGGGGGTGGAGTGGGGTCGGGTACATGCTACGTTATGAATATAATTTTTAGGCATCTAGGCTACTGTACTGTGTGTGTGCCGTCAATCGTCATAATGTAGGAGAGAGAATCAACAATATTTACTTTTTGTGTCATGGATGGGGGCAGGGGGGGATATGTCGGGGAAATGAATTCATGTGAAACAGTGGCGTAGCAACATTTCCTGGGTCCCCCCGCGACTTGCGCGGAATAGCTGGGGTCTGGGGCGAAGCCCCAGCCGCGGAGGCATTTACACCGTAGGTGAAAAATTTTTGGGCCCTACATTATGTTTGATGGCCTAAAACGCGAATTTCGATGACATCCTCATACATTTATTTACTGAAAATATTATGTTATATTAATAATATCAACACTAATAATGATAAATGGAAACACCCCAGAAAATACACATTTTTAAAACTTGCATACATTTACGTACACACACTAATCAACAAATCTAACGACAAAAACAACAGTGGATGGATTACTTGCATCACTTTTAAATAATAATATAAAAAAATAATCACTTACCTACTTATGATAATACTGACTATGTTGATGATGTTGATTAAAATGGGTGTGAAGTCATAGGATCACTTGAAGTGTGAATGATATGTCAATGAACTAATAATTGCATGCCATCATCGAAACATCCCTCTGTCAGACAACAGAAGGGTTGTCATGATTTATTAGTGTAATGGACCGTGTTATATACTATGTGAAATGAGATTTCTCTGAAAAGGCATTTTGTAAATATCCCCGTTCAAAAGAATCTGGAATTGGAATCTTACTAATACGACCCAGTTCTCTATAAAATTAAAAAAAAGATTGACAGAACTGACAGTAGTCATGTCACAGATGATCATGGCCATGTTCAACTAGGGTGATTTGACAAAATTGTGCAAATTGTTTAGAGGTGTGCATTTTTGAAGTTAATATGTGTAAAATTGGTTATCACGGTTCATTCTTCTCTTTTGTCAACTTGAACTAATGCGTATTTTTTTGTTTTTACAAAATATGTAATTTTGGGGGTAAGTTCTGCGAGAGATTTTTTACTTCAAAATTTATTTCGAAAGATGAAGGGGCCCTCTGTAGCCTGACAGGGCCCCGAGGGCCCCTGTCAGGCCAGGGCCCCCCCGCAGTCGCGGGGGCTGCGGGGGCGGTAGCTACGCCACTGAGTGAAATGCCGAGTATAAAAAACATCGACGTTTTAGTCGGTTTTGGTATAATACAGGAAACGACAAGTGCCCAATATTTTTTTAGGATGATGAGTCACTATTAAAATCGAGTATGAATTTATTTTTACTTTGCACATGTATTCCCTTTCTCATTAATTCATCGATCCAACCAATTAATTTCATCGCAGATTTATTTGGAATGCGGATAAATTACAGGTATCTCAGTGAGTGATCGTGGTTGCAGGTTTGAGTTTTCAGCATGAAGTGACTACAAGAACAAAGATAGAGGAGTCCAGAACGCATGATATATTTCATTCCCGGATCGTAACGCCCCATGCTCTGTAATCCACCAGAATGAAAGGTTTTAAAAATAGAATATTGAAGTGATTTCCTACTATCATCTCTCACTCCATAATAGCACTGCTCCTCTCGAATGTTTTTATCTTTCGGTCGAGTAGAGAAATAGACACTCGGCGGTGCCATCGAGTTCAACCTGCGGAGGCTGTGGAGTGGTTAATAAACGCATTGCCATGCTCTCAGCCAAGATACAAACTCGACGGGTTTACAAAAATAAACAGACAAATGCGCGCGCGCTAAAAGAAGCAAATAAAATAAAAAGTGTATGCAAGTAGGGACCTTGGAAGGCTGATGGATCCACATACATCTGCACGGTGGCTGGCCCTTGCCTGCATTCGGCGGGGCCCAGGTCGAGTCCGGCGATGCGTTCTCAGAAGAGATGCGAGATTAATGGACGACCTTCAATATCTGCTAAACGAGGTTTTTATTATTGGCTAATAGAGTTGTACAAGATGCTACGCTGGTTAGGGACCAAGAGCCAGATACAGATTATGCTCTATCGCAATTCGTTTCGACCATCGGATTTCGGAAGAATGATTATCGAGTTTATTTTGTTAGGGTTTGGGCCCCAAAGTCGGTCAAAAAAGTGCCGAAGCCTGGCAGGGGCGTAGCGAGGGAGGGTCAGGGTGTCTGATCCCCCTCCCCCCGAAATCAGAAGAAGGGTTATCATAATAGGCCTACTAAATAGCACTATGTACTGGACTGCATGGCATACATAAGGCCTACACATGGCAAGATTTTGTTAACTGACAGTATGTAGATCTTCACAATTTTATTAATAATGAACAAAAGCACTCTAAAAACTACCGGTAGTAGTAAAATGTCCCTATTTGCAATGTTATAAATCAAAACATTGTACCAACATAAGTAATTTTCCAGAAATAATAGTTTCGTGGGCAGTTATTCATTTTCCCCGAATCAAAATCCTGGCTACGCCCCTGGCACCTGGTATAGATGGCTGTCTTACTTACGAGCTGATTTGTTGTTGACTAATAGAGTTGGTGTACAAAATACTACGCTATTGAGTACTCGTCGTTGTAGTGTAGTGCTATAGGTGCTATCTTGGACGACAATAATAACAGTTCATTTGGTCTCGGGGATGTGAGTCAAGACTCGGGTGGGGTCAGCCTCAGGTGCAGAGGGGCGAGAAGGGGAGCGTTTCTCATCTCGTCATCGTCTTTGTCATCTTTGAGTCGTCGTTGTTTTCGTCATCGTTGTCGTTGACGACAAGGAGTGCCCGAGTTCGCCTCTAATTCCGCTGTTAGCTGATGTTTTCGAGATGGTCTTTGCCCCCTTTCTCGTAAAAACAAGTTAAAATTATAAAATCAAATTAACTACGGTATCAATCAAATGTACGCGTAAGGTTGAGTTGCGAACTTAATAAACATTTGCCCTCACCTGGTCAGTGGTCTCTAACTCAGGAGAACTCTGACTCTACTGAAGGGCAGGTGGTCGAGACCACAGAGGGTCACATGGTTATTCTTTTTGTAATTAATCGTGTCGAACAAGGTTAAGCATGTAGGACTAATGCAATAAATGCAGTGCAGTTTCGCAATTAAGTCCAACCAAAAAAACACAACATTAGCACACACTAATTGCGTTTGCGACTTAAACAAACGAGTTATGAAATTGATAATGAACTATCACTTCCATTTTTTGTCCATAGAATGAATTAAACACATCTGCATTAAAATTCAAGTTTTGTTCTATTATGTCAAAACATTATGCCGACATAGCGGAAACTGTGACGAAACTGGCGAAGAAAGTTTGGTCATTCGCAACGCGTGGTTTAATTAGGCCTAGCCCAATCCCAATTGTATCGTGTTTCAGTTTTTTATCATGTCGCAACGCAATTAATAAATGTCGTTTTGCAGGTGTCTGCAAGTGTAGTCGAATACATAAACTTGCAGCTAGACGTAACAAGGTAAGGCAATAAGGCAGCAACCAAACACTATTCCACAATAATCCCAATCCCAAATCTCCCCCATGAAATTTATAAAGGTGGGTTTCGTTCTCCTCGACGTCTGCTCGGCAGTCCGGGTTAGTGTAGGAACCTATGCGACTGTCAAGGTTACACCGTCATTTCGGATGGGACGTAAAGCCGTTGGTCCCATCGGTACTTTTCGCCAGGACATGAGTAGGCTACGTGCCAGTAGGTTTACCTTCCTCCCTTCTATTCACCCTTCATCCTAATCTATCACCACTCATCGTCTCGAATAGCCTTTTAAGCAATACAAATCAATCAATCAATCAATCAATCAATCAATCAATCACTCACTCACTCACTCACTCACTCACTCACTCACTCACTCAATTACGTTATTGTGAGCGACGATTTTGATTTACTTTCACCTCCAAGTCTACGCCTTTGGGCTTCACAAAAACCCAAATTAATTTTTATTTTCACCACGAATCCTCTGACCCTGCATATCATTATTTTGAGCGAGAGTGTCAATCGGAAGGTAGTGTGTTCGAGTTCGATTCCCCCCAAACAGCAGTCGTGCCCCAAGGTTCATCCAGTGTACTAGCACGTCTTGCTCTACCAGCGGCAACAGGAAACTAAAGCCAGATTAGCTTGGACATATTGTCTCTCACTTGCCGAGTTAGAGCAAGGGCTAAGACCACCTGGGTCGTATGTGGATTAGAAATAAACCTTACTTTCCGGCTAAACTCATTTTATCTTGCACAGGTCGAATGTCTCCCAGGATTACTGTAGGCCCTACTAGTTCTTCAGGACTTAGGAAGATTGACCATATGGGGCATGTTAGCCATGTGAAAGGTACGCAGATGCTTTGGGTTCTACATATTTCTAAAACTAAAACGTTACACCGCGATACGATGTCGATATGATGAGTATCTAGTTTTAATACAGGGACATTTTTGTCCGAATATCTTTTTTTCATCAGTCTTTTTTTACAGTTGCAATTAATTAGGATTTTCGAAGTCAAAGTCGATTTTTGGCATGTTTTTCTGATAATCTGATCTGACCATCTGATAATTACCTACCAGACAACCAAATAATTATAATTTTTTTTTTTTTGCTATTACGAATGATTATGAAGTCTGCAGCCTTCTTGATTCAGTTTCTATTGAATGCCTGAATGGCATCACAGAATAAAATAAGAGAAAACTTCAGTCAAAAGAAACTATACCCACACCATCCCGTTAGCATCCGTGACCACGTGCATAGTCACAGGTAGATGAAAATTTTCAAATTTGTCAATAAACCACGTGTATGGACACTGGACAGCCCTACAGTCGTCAAATCTTAATTTGGTCTTATTCGATTAGATTTTGAAAATCAAAAATCGTGAAAAACAATTATTAAAAACAAAAAGTTGAAAAGTATGACTAGAGCCCTAAACTGTCACTTCAGTGACAACTGCCCAAAATGTATATCATCAGCGGCATCATTCAGCCGAGCGATGTCCCTACAATTTCTGGCTGATCTGATCCATGTTCATACATATAAAAAATACATATAAAAAATAAGCGTGCAAAGATAAATACTTGAAATCGGCAGTCGGCACCCCTTTAGAAAATTCTAAAAATAGTCCATATCCTCTCTAGTCTATAGACGAATCGTCAAGTGTGCTGGCCTACGAAACAAAAACACTTTTAAAACTGTAAGGATGAGATCCATGTAGTTGTTAAAAGCACGATGAAGCTACATGTAAAATGTAGTCTCACCAGTCACCATGTAGTTGTAAAAATCTCAGTGAAGGGTTTATATTTATATGAAGAATTTGCGCTCTATTTTAAAGAGTGCAAATCCAGCAGCTGTAGTGGCAAATATAAAAATTCGTAAGGAGAGGGGGCTTTAGTGCCAGTGGCGTATCCAGGAATTCATAGGGGGGGGGGGCGTAACCAATTAATTTATAGATGTACCGAAGGTTAAGTGGGGGGGGGGAGTTTCTCCTTAGAGGTAATTTTGGCGAAAATCTGTGCGTTTTAAAGCATTACTATGACCAATTTTTTATCTACTAAAATCCTTTTAATAGGAAGAAAATCTCCTTCGAGGTCATTTTGGTGAAAATCTGCGACTTTTTAAGGATGACCAACAGTGTGGGTTGTTAATTGGGAAAAAAGGAACACGAATAAATTATTGAGGGGGGGGGGGCGCACGCAAAAACCCCTAGTGACGCCACTGCATGTAAACGTAATCTCACCGTCTAGTTAAAAGCTCGGTGAAGCTTTAAGGCCTATGTAAATGTATAGTCTGTCTCGAGGCTCGACACTGACAGTGACAGGCCGCAGGGTCGAGCCCAGTTCAAGCCCCAGAGATTTCCTAGCGTAAACTTGATGATGGGAGAACATATAACATTTCTACGGCTACGTGTTTTAATTACATTAACGTGGGTTATATTTCACCGTAGAGGCCCAGACTTGCCTGAAGCGGGTTGGAAACTAGACCCGCAGTCAAGGAAGACTTACGCAGAACGCAGTACATACCGTGAAGAAAGTTCGTCATAGTCATCTACACCTACTACCAACTCAAAACTCTAACAGTTTGATTTGATCACCTTCTAAAAATTACAGAGATCGAACAGACAATGACGATTTTATGTTATTTCATCAAGTAGCCCATGAGTTTGTCCAGTGTACTCATGCACTTGCAGAACCGCGAGAGCATTGTCGTTGTCGGTGGTTCTGGGTTCATATACCAGTTGAAACATACTTGTATGACAATTTACATTTCTCGCACATCAATTTTACAAAATATTGTTTAGGGAAGGGTGGTCCCAGTCATATGTGAAATTTCCCATTATTTAAAATTTTAAAGTAATTGTGATTTTTCCTTTATTTTATTTTAATTTAAGATTTTTTTACATGATTAGGCCTATCAGTTGAGTAGGCCTAATGTGGTTTGAGGCAAAACCGGCAGTCAAACATACTTTTTTCAAATTTGCAACTTTTAAATGCCTAAACACGTTTAACCCTTTTCGGTCGTATGTCGGCTGTCAGCCGACAAGGGTGTTTTGCACCCTGTACTACACCCCATAATTTTTTTTTAAAAATTGATTTAAAAAAAATTTGGAATTTTTTTTTTTTTGAAAAATTTTTTTGATGAAAATTTTTATTTTGCCTACTCATTAAGTGTTTTAATGTACTTTTTACAGTAAACAGATCCACCGCCTTCTAAATAATAAACAAAAATTGGAATTTTTTTTTTTTGAAAATTTTTTTTGAAAATTTTTATATTGTATTTATTATTTTATATTTATCTTTATATTTATATTATTATTTTTATTTTTTTTTTTATTTGCCTAATCATTTAAGTGTTTTAATGTACTTTCTACAGTAAACAGATCCACCGCCTTCTAAATATAAACAAAAAATCCGACCCGAAAGGGTTTAAAATTAGTAAATTGCAAGAAAGGTAATCATGAATTAAAAATTGATCAACCTAATCGGGTGTGAAATTAAATGATGGCAAATGCAATTTTCACCTTTTTTTACACAAAATAAAGCTCCCACTTTTTACCAGCTTTCACATAGTGTATAATGTTTTATATATTTTTCACATGGAGATAAAAAAATGTTGTAGGTCCCAGAATAGAGATAGGGTGGGAATGGGATACCACTCCACCCTTCTTTTCTTTCTACCAAATCACTCCTTTAGCTTGACACAGTTGACAGACATCTGCCAGGCTAGGCACTGCCTCGTCCGCCTAGTAGAAACGACAACGTTTGATGCAACTGGCAACGAGGCTAACTACGACGAGCGGATGGGCGGAAAACCTCGTTCAACATTCATAGACTATTTTTATTTTGAGTATTCATTTCATCACAGCTGGATTTGAATTTACCAACCCACCCTAGCCTAATCCATATGCATTGTATTGTTGTTTATCACCAAGTGAAAAAAACCATCGGCGTCACCCCTAAAACTAGTTTGACTGGCTGAGCAGCCGTCCAATCCAATACATCAACATAATGTCTGTCTTGCTAATGCTAGGGCAGCTTCAATTGAAAGTACTTAGCACGTTTCGTCCCACACACGTATTAGAGTATCGTGCAAAACACGAAAACAAAACCTAATATATAGCGTTGTTTAAAAACACTTAAACAGTAGTGTACAACCTTGAAAATATCGACAGTATAATAATAGGCTTCGCTTTCATAAATTACAACAGACATGCAGGGATGTCAGTTTTAAACCTGTGAGGTCTTCTCTATGAGTTTATTAGGCTACTTCTAACTTTCTAAAAAGTCGAAATGTACACACAAAACAGATTTAATTTAACAACTAAGAATAGGAGTACGTGTCTACAAAATATAGTTTCATGTTTTCTTATTTTTATTAGTGACTTGATAGATTGCGGATTTGGACTCTGGATAATCAAAAAGAGGAGGCCCCTCTAGCTAGACCACTCTAGCTAGATAGACCTAGCTGCAGCTGTTTTACAAAATGGTTCAATGTCAATCAAGACGAAAACTGGCTATTGACTACAATATTGATTCAAATATCATGAAAGGTAATTGAGGTGTTGACGAAAAAGATAATAATTAGGATCGAGAATGGGACACCAGATACCCGACACCGGTTATACCGGCACGCACGGTCTGGGCCTACTCCTATCGAAGTGTCAACATTGGGACCGGCTACTTGTAGTCACGTGCTAATCGACGGTGGTTCTTTGGTTCCTCCACCAACCTGGACTAAGAGGTAGACCAGAGGCCTATACTAGTTGACAAGAATACACCTCTTCGAATTCTCCAGAACTAAAACCAACAAAATAAATACATTTATTTTCTTACCTGATAAAAGTAATCCATATTTCGTTGGTACATCCCTGTCAGTTGAAAATCAAAACGCTCGCACGCCACTTGTCAAGAGCCAACAAGCCGGCCGGCCGTGACAGATTACCGATCACGGAAACTATATCACAGAACGTCGCTTGAGTAGTGACAGATAGATCAATCAACGTGCACACGCTTCACTCGTTCGAAATTATTCAAATGAATTCGAAAACAATACCTCCGCGATAATGATGACACCGAATGACATACTTCTATCGCTCACCTGAAAGCAACAGAGAAAAATCTACCGTACAAATCGTAGAAAATAACACTATTTACGCTTTCACTACGACTTTCGTAATAAATGGCCAACTCCCTAAATTAAGGAAGCAAAAGAATGTTGTGTCAGATAAGTTCAAATACCTATATGGTTATCGCACGAGCCATTCATGTTCCATGAAGGCATGCTAAAAACTTCGTGCAATTTCGAACGTTTTTTAAAAATTTATTTCGTGAACTATTAATCGGCACTCTGATCTAAATCGTGTTTTCTTGATTTAATATCAAACATTTCGAATTTGTTACCGAAACAAATTGATATCGTGGTTTAGAAATGTCACGCACTTTCACTCGTGGCGTAAAAGATTCGAATACGCGCACACTTCGCGACAGCCGACTGACCCGTCGTACGACCCACGGCGAATGACTAAATTTTCCCGCGCACGTTAGGTGTAGCTTCGTAATTACGACGTTGCACGGCGCCACCTACCGCGCTACGGACAGTCGGTGCCGCATTAAGCGGATCACCACCAATAATTAATCAACAACAGCAATGCAGACTACAAAGCAGTCGGCAACGGCATGGCAGGCAAGTCTTGTGACTTGTGAGTAGTGTATTTTACCTGCAGTGTAGGGTTATGTACATGTCCATACCGTACCGACGTAAGGGCAGTGTTGGGTAAGTTCCAGGAAAAAGGAACTTTTAAGTTTTAATAGTTACAATTACTGTTCCTTCACACAATACGGAACTTTTGATCTAATTTTCATTTTAAAAAAATTCATCTAAATCTGTTTTCAAATATACAGGCATGGCAGGTTTTGACATTTCATAGCTAAGAGAGAAATGATCTTCTAAAACTTTTATTAAAAGTTTCCCAAAAAGTTCCTCTATCTAAAAAGAACGCATTCCTTCAAAACTTCCCCAAAAAGGAACGAAGTTCCTAAACAAGCACAATACTTGTAGGGCACCATTCATTTTTGGTTTATTTGGATTTAAGGGCGCGTCAACTGTTAGGTCATGCGCAAAGTCCCATGCTGGTCAGAACCAGCCACATGTAGGGGGAGTAAGGGGGGGAGGGTACTCACGTCGTAGGCCTAGTCGTCATGGTCTTTGTCATTGATTGTGTTGTCATTGATTTTGTAGTCGTTTTTAGGGATGTCATCGAGTGCAGGGCGGTGGTTCCTTGTCGATGACTGCCAGAGCTCGCCTCTAGCTTCAGGAAGTATTATACTTCTCTACTCACTATCCGAAATATGCAAGATGGACTTTTCCTCTTTCCTCGCCTTGGGCCAAATTCTACTCCGGGCCCAGACAGGGGTAGGGTAGGTAGGCAGACCATATTGCAAGAGTCTTTTATTTATAACCAGACAATAATAGGTAGACAATGAGAATACCTAAGTAGAATATGATAAAATAAATTATTACATAAGTACGAGGCCGCAACCAAACCGCAGCCAAGCCGCAGTGCTCTAAAAGCCTAGTTTTAATGTGTTTAGCTGCAACGCGACGGAGGGTAATAATCGACCAATCACAACAAAGAATGAACATACTATTAGAGATGCACACAATAATCGAAAGTCATTAACGAAAATCGAAATATCAATAATTGGTTGAAAATGGCCCTAAACACTAATTTGCATTTCCCACTTGTTCAGACAGAGATAGGTCACAAGGTGTCTTACTTGAGATATATGTTTGGGAGCGAACTTAGCCAATAGCGGGAGGTAAAAACAAATAGAACACAGACTGGATGAGGCAGCAAGTTGCATAAAATTGCATTGTTTTGAATTTCATTTACCATTTGAGATTCCATCTACGTATGTCAGAACTTTTTTTTTTGTAAAATCAATATTATATTGATTCGATAATGATAAAAGTATCGATGTGCATCCCTACATACCAAATTTACTCAATTACAGGCCGCCTTGGAGTAATGGCCGCACCCTTATTTTGACAACTCAAATTTTAAAGAGTAGCATGTAAATAACTATTGATAAATGGCTTCACATAATTACCGTTTATCAAAAGTCATTATCGATAAACGAAAAATCAATAATTGGTTGAAAATGGCCCTAAACACGTACTAATTCGTATTTCCCGCTTGGGAGACACAGATGGGTCACAAGATGTTTTTCTCAAGATGTATGTTTGGGAGCAAACTTAGCCGATATCGGGAGGCAAAAACAAATACTGATCAAACACTACATGAGTCCCTACTGAAGACTGAATTAGACGATTCAATGTTTCGTTCAAGTTCATTCACAAAACACAATCAAAATGTTAAAAGATAATAAAATACATAGGCCTACAATAATACTTCCTTCACATTGATCATATTTTCCAAATTAATAATTTTTTAGTTTTACTAGGATAACCTTTAAAGTATCTTCTTCACTTCTTTTTGCTGACCCTTCCTTTCTACTAATTTGTTAGCATAATAATATCTAGAACCTACCTGTTTTCCTCCTAATTATACTTATTTATTCCCTGTCTACTGCATTATTAGCCCTACTTTGTCTGGCTATCTATAAGAATAGTTTCTTTCTAGTTGCAGTTATAAATAAATAAATAAATTGTATTTAGAGTCTACTTACTCAGTTATATAACTGATTTTCAGTGGGGGACAGTAAATCAAAGCGACCCCGACGCAATCGACGAGTGAACGATAACCAAGTCCACCAGTGGTATGGACAGTGTGAACACCCGCGGATCAACGCCAGAATCAACAAGGCCGATTCAGAACAACTCTGAATTTATTATGTGCTTCGTTGCTAGGACAGCTCCAAAGTCACCGTTTACAAACTCCTAAGACACGAACTGATGGACTTAAGTCCAAATCAGAAGTTAAAAAACTTCTGACTTTGGCGGGAATCGAACCCTGGACCTTCTGCATTGGAAGCAGATACGCCAACAACAAGACCAACGAGCCACACAAACTTTACTTTATTTTTGCATAAACCATCTGGAATGTGGCGTCGGTTTGCAATGTTGACACCAAATGGAATGAAGAGGACATCACAATTACAGGCATGGGTGATGTAGTAATTACAGATTGGGAAAGTATGCATAGAAAACAACACACACATCAGTGACTCAGTCCAGGATAAAGGAGAGAACTTACTGATAGCTTTGCATAAGCTAAATCAAGACTAGCACAGTTGTCATAATGAGGAATCGTTTCCGATGACAAACGTTTGATTTAATAGGCACCATCAATCAAATGGCGGCAACTAAAACATTGTGATCATCTTACATCCAAATGTGTGTTTGTTTCGACCATATTTTCTCATTCTATAAAGTTATATTTTAAACCAAAGTTAAAGTTATCCAAAAACAAGGTATTTAATAGATATATGTATATAAATCATGTATACATTACATTAAAATTGAACAAGGAAAGATGTAAGGACAGTCCAAGCTCATTAAGTTTTTTAAATAGGAAAAGCATTTGAAGAAAGTTCATATTAATTACAAGACGTCTCGTTCACATCTTTAACCCACAACTTCCACCACATAAAGGCAACATGTGAAATAACTGGTTGGTTAGATTACACCAATGGACAGGAACATAGCTGACAAACTTAGGAAGTAGTCATTACTGTGACTAAAATTCGTAAATTCAGTCGCTACTCCACCCATTACTTTTAGGTACATTGTATGACTATCTAATCTACTGTCTATTACTATTAGTATTTTATTTTACACATACTATGCTAAAGCTTGGTACAGTACTCTCTCACTATTGTTACTTCAGACTTGCTTTTGTTATAAACACCATTTTCTGTAACATATATACATAATATCAATCGACTGCTTTAATTAACATAATTTCTAGTACTAAACTATATTCTCTCACTTATGAAATCACAAATTACTAGTACAAGCGACGTGTTGCAAGTTTACAATGGTAACTGATTTATAACATCGCTGAAATATTAGAGAATTGACAGAGTACTGTATGCAATATCAGATATGCTTGGAGAGGGACTTTCTCGCACTTTGTTTAGTACTGTGAAAACTAACTTATTTTAAGTTCCTTAAATACTGAAAAATAAGTTTTGTATTTTAATATTGACAATAAATATGAAATCATAGCCTAGATACTACAAATAAAATATGGAAGCCATATCTATATTTATATTATATTTACTTGAATTAACCAAAGGAATTACAGAGAAGTAAGCCTCAAATCTCAAATGCACACACTATGTTAGAAGGTACTTAAGCAAATGTCAATGTTGAATTTTGACTTTGCAGTTACACCAATGGCAAAGATGTTACTTTGCTTAAATGTGTATTATGTACTACACGCTTCCACACTTTTTGGAAGATGTTACTTTGCTTAAATGTGTATTATGTACTACACGCTTCCACACTTTTTGGAGGTGGGAGCAGTGTTGGAAATTCCAAGACTGAAACAGGTATATTTAAACCAACAAGTGGTCAAGTTTTTACATTTTCTTGATTGTAGAAGACAGATAAGGCTGTGAATTTCTTTTCACCACACAAGTGGCATATGAAAATACGTTATGTACTACAGTATATGAAATGCAGGTTGTTAGAATGTTTCAAATAGTACGCTTGGGTAGTTTAGTTTATACTATACACCATTGAGCTTAACTTGCAGAAGCGGCCTCACCACTATTTTGTACTTCACCATATAATTATGAAAGAATAAAATCTACAGTACTGGGTATGTTAACATTGGTCTTAAAACAGACATATATTTAATTGCCACTCCCATTAAAATTAGAGGTTTGGTTTTTCTTTTTATCAAAATCTTTTGAAACTACTATTTAATATTTAGTGACAGGTATTTGTATTCCATTATATCTTGTAATATTGACCGACAATCCATAATGGTAGGTACAGTACAATCGAAAGAACCAGCATTATTCGAGTTGACAGCAGAAAACCAACACATTTTCCTGTCTTATTTAGAGATGTAATTTGATATCAATTATTCAAAGCATTTGTTAATATTGACAACAAGCTAATCTAATGATATGCTGTAACGTAACATGGAACAATGCTTGTCGAGATGAATCATCCAAGAGTTTAACTAGCTACAATCATGTAGCGAATGCAGTTTCACAAAACAGAGCCTAATGGTCTCTAGCTAGAATTATCAGCGTTCACATACATACTGACCAAGGTGAAAAATGCAACGTATATTACAGTGAAACAAATAACTAGACACTGAACAATGGCAAAATAAAAAAGGGTGCCGAGAACTAATTCTCAGCATGTTTTATTTCATATCTTCCAGTTGTTCAATGCATAGAGTAACTTTGAAAGTTTCACAGTGACCATTTAATGTCGTAGGCCCTACCATTCTATAACACAACATCATAAAAAGTACTTCTAGCAAATTACATATACCTGGTACCTGAAAATACAACAATTCAATATAAAATCAATTTTATTGTAAAATTATGAATTATTTCTAGGACATTCACCGGTTCATAGGTCAGGACTCACCCTCCAATTGGGCACTGCAATGTGCATGCATAAAGTGCAAGAAAAAAAAATTACAAGTCATTAGAAATCAACAGTTTGACAAGTGTTTTCTTTGCAGCTTTTGAATCAAAAGCAGCAATGTCAACTTTTTAAAATTAACAGTATAACTACAATTCCCCTTTGTTGGGGTAATTTTTGCAATATTAGATGCAACAAAGATACCACTAGAGATAATGAACATGAATTTAGGAAATAAAGCATTTTGCCATTTTACCATAGTATCTCTATGCAATGTTTAAGCTAGAAATGACAAATAATTGATGTTTGGTTGGCTTCAGGTTCAAAAAAAAAAAAAATCCATAGTAGGTCTACTCACCTAATTCCTTGTCATAACATTTGATTTACGGTAACTGGTGTACATAGTAAAAAAACAACTTGTTAGCAACCCCTGAAACTTAAATAACCAAAGAGTATTTGTTCACTGAAGATCTGGCAGAAATGCTTATAGCCATGTTATTTATGTGGTTAAATTCATATTACTCAATAATAATTGTGGTAAAATAGTTTGTTTATTACGTACTGATATTAGTCACTCACTGGGTCGTGCAAATGAAATAGTGGAATAGTCCATTACAATCTATTTCCTTGCCATGAACTATATCAGGATATACTGTAAGTAATACTAATTATCTATGATTGGTTGGCTTGATTACCAAGCTGGGACATCGGTTTTAGTCATCTGATGAATCACATTCCACACACAAATGTAACAAAGAAAGTTAACAGTTTAAACAAGTAACTCCCAAACGGTTGTAAGACAAGAAGGCTTAATGTGTATGTATTCACAAATAATTTAGTAAAATTACATCCCCATGCTATTTAATTTTGTTAATGCCATTGTTATTTACAATATCACACTTGATGTACCGGTATATTATTTACAATCGTAGACCTAGAATAGCTTTATTAGGGTTGTGCAAACCCACTATTTTTACTTCAAACTCGAATTCGAACTATCATAGTTTTGAAAATTGAACTTCACATAAATTTTAAACCGAATCTAACTTAAAGGAATATCAAACAGTTATAATACGTAAAATAGTGATGTCTGGACCGGCACCTCCACCAAGAAAGAATGTAACTTCTGGACCGGCCCTTCCACCATCCAATTATTTTGTTTTTAACCCATCAGCTTACTTTTAAAAATCGCGGCATGCTATCTTTAAAATCCATTTATTTTTGCAAAAAGGGGTGCGGAGCGCATTCCAGTTGAAAAGTTTACTGCTCCTACAAAAATTAACCGATTTCCCTAAAACAAATTCTGAAATATAGCCTAAATAAATGTCTAGAGGTTATGAACTGTCCTGCAAATTTTTCTTGATGTCAAAACATCACACCCCTCCTAATCGTCATAACAAGCAAAATATTGCACATTGCCGTCGCCACCATACTGCCCAAGAGTGCAAACATAATCTTTCCTTCAAGCATAGAAACGCTCAAACTTGACCTAGATACGAGACAAACATATTGTTACATACAGCAAAGTGTGTAGAGTACATTGAGCGCAATCTCTTGGTGATTGGACGAACCATTCTCATATAACGACCGATAATGTGGCGCGCTGTTCCAGCCTGTCGGTCTGACTGCCAGGTAATTCGGCGGGCATTATGAACAGCCCGTCGATTCGACCGGAGGGTAAGCCGGTGAGTTTAAATTTGTACCTGTTTATTAAGAACCATTTTTTGACATGTCAAATAATAGGTGCCATCACATTACTACAAATTACTTAGTAAAAAAAAAAAAAAAATCCTTTTTCGGACAAGTTTGAGTTTAAATTTTGAACGTTCGCACATATCTTAAGCTTTATACATATGATTTGAGGGCATAGGGTTCGACTAATCGTTCTTTTACATTTCCTTGTACCGTAATATTAGACAATTTGAATAAACGTACACCCATTTACCGGTATTACTCTTGGCCTCTTGGGAGTTGATTATTTTAAAGTTAAACCAAGAATGATGCAAGTTTAAGATCAGTGATGGACTATAATAGTACAAATTATTGTATCATGATTTTACCATCCAGATGTAAGAAAGAGAACAATAACACAACACCACAAATGAATTTACAAGAAAAACAAGATGGGTTGATCAGAGAACAAGCTGGCAAAGTGCCGCGTTCCAATAGAATAGGCATTAATTGGATGAGCGTAGCGAGCGTAGCGAGCGAAGCGAAGATTCCATTTCACTACACTGGAGAAAAAAATCCGGAATGTTTTTTTTTTTTTTCTTTCTTTCTGTATTTTTGTGTGTCTGTTAACACGATTCCGGCTAAACCGATACTCCGATTGCGATGAAATTTCATGGAGGCCTTCGAAATCTCTGAACTTAGAACTGCCACGTTTTTGAGCGCAATCGGGAAATTTTTTCTCATAAAAAACCCAATTTTACGATTTTTTTCGATTTTTAAAAACTTTCTTCGACTTATAACACCTACATGCTTTAACCGATTGTTATGATTTTTTCACAGATCCTTAATTTTATGAATTAAGATATTCGTGCGAAATTTGAGCGTAATCGAAAAATTATTTCTCATGAAAATCGAAATTTTACGGGTTTTTTCTTTTTTAAAACAATTCTTTGACTTATTACACCTACATGCTTTATCCTATTGTAATTATTTTTTCACAGAACCTTAAATTCATGAATTAATAGATTCGTGATAAATTTGAGCGCAATCGAATATTTATTTCTTATGAAAATTGCAATTTTACGATTTTTTTCTTTGTTAAAAATTACGATTAATTAATAAAATTAAGTTATTTTATTATTTAATTTAATTTAATTTTAAAAAAATCTTCGACTAAGTAATGATTTTTTCACAGAACAACAGAAAATCCGCGTAACACATGGCAGCTCAATGCACCAATACGCTCATCCAACAACGCGGCGGGACTTAAGCGTTTTCCTAGTTTAGAAATTAGAACCTATATGGCCATGGCTTACGAATCCTTATTTGTCCATGCTATACCAAGGAGCTGAGTTTTATCCAAATATCATACACTGATATTTTCTACAATTAAAACCTAAAACCATGATATAATAGTAGTGGTTGTAAAAAAAAAAAGGATTGCACATGTTCCAGACTCTGCTGAAACCTCATGATAGTAGGCGGTACACAGTGAAAATGAATTCAGTTTACAAGATATTTTTTAGACAATATTTTAACTTTTAACTACCTACTAAACACACTACAAGTAATGGTTACCATTACCAACCAACTTTCTAGATGTTTTAATTAACATTATTTCCAGGAAACAACATGGTAACAATGAGTCATGTTGTAACTTGCAATCACCCAATAACTTGCTCTTGTAATGACATTGGTCTCTGTGGGTTGTTGATAAATGACCAGGCAGTATGTACACCCGTAAGTAGATCAAGGGGTATCGTTGTATCTAAAGTACCCAGCCCTTGATTTGCTTCTGATGCATGCTTAGTAGTCTTTAAGAAGTTATACCAACATTGGAATAAACACATAAAGGAGATTAGGCTGTAAAAATACAAAACAGACAAACTTACCTAATTAATAATCCTTTGGATTAGTGGCCAGTGGCCCAATAATTGAAGTAATATGTAGTACCTCTACCTTTTAAACATTTTATTTTATCATAATATAAGAGTGGAGGCAATAAAGAGTTTGATAAAAATTATTTTCTTATAAAGGTACCCTATATTCTTACAGTTATTGTAACAATTTAATTTATGTATTTAAAAAAAATGTGTTTAGATGAATACAGGACATTTCATTAGTATTAGTACTTCCAAGTATCAAATAATACAATTATTAATACCTATATCCTCGTGCATCTAACAACGCCAGGAAAACCCCTTCTACGGTATTTCAGCTCCTTGTATTAAACAAATCTTTAAAACATATCTTAGTCCAAGACTGTTTGTTTGTTAACATTCTTTGAGAACACAAATGTACTTAGCATCCTTCTTCCAAAATGTCCATGTACCCTTCACAGTATTATTTAAAAATTAAATGCTGATTTTATGATAAGTTTAGAAACTAATAGAGTAATACGTAATGGCATGAAGGGAGAAGTACCGTCGAGTTTGCTACGATATTTCTCTGCCAAGACTCAAGCCAAAGGAATGTGTTAGTACTACCAATGAGAATTTTAAGCTTCTCATGTTGGTAGCAACTGGAAAATACGGTTACTTCGGAGACGGTCATACACATATTTTAGGAACCACTGACAATCAAAGTAGTTCCAATTGGAAATAAGTAAGCAGAAAACACAAACCCAGAGCTAATCCATGAGGAAGTGTTCCTCTATCTACAGTAGTAGGAACACTATTGCCATTCAATTAAAATAATTATCTTTACCGTGTATATTAGTACGTACTAGCTAAGCTACTACTGTACTAACTTTTGCCATATCCACCAGACATTTCAATTTACTTTAAGAAAATCACGTTGAGTGTCCTCTCTCCAAGTCTATTAGTACTTTTGTTAGTTAGCAAGCTGAAATATGTAGATTTAACCTACATTATGATCAGCTTTTCAATAGTTCAGTCTTCAAATTTTTGGAGTTGATATTTTTCATCGTTATGGAACAAGGTTATTTACAACATACAAGATTCTCAAATATATTTCAAAAATGGAGAATTCCCATAGAGATTAAAATATGTACTTAGGTACTATTAATTGCATGACAACAAACATAACACAATAATACTGTACTTGGAAAAGATACTTATTTTAGGTAACCAACAGCTTAGCTTGTATGTACATTGTATGTGCTATTTTTGTATTTTAAATACAAAATAAATTAGACAATTTTATCAAGAAGGCAACCCAAGGTTTGACCTGTACTATTAATATGTAGTATCTATGTACAACAGGTATCAGTACAAACAGTAACCCAGATATGGAAAAGTTTTTGGCAGTTGATTCTTTTTTAGTAGCTTTGTTAATAATTCCCAGGATGAAAACCTCGAAATGGTAAATTCAAGGCATTATGAACAGTGGAGTCGTATTATGTGTAGTAACTAGTAAGTATTAACAAATTACAAAACGGTTTAATATTGGAAAGAAAATGAGTAGGGTCTAGGAGATAATCAGCTGGGCTAGTTGCGCAGGAGAAGAGGAATACTAAGGGTTGGATAAAATCTTGACAGCCATAAATACACAATGTTTGTGCTTGTGTGTGTTTGTTTTGAAATAATAATATTATTAAATTATAAAATAACAAAAATACTACTTCGAAGATACCAGCAACTTAGTGAGACCCATGTTTGTACCTTCGGAAGAAAAGAAGACTAAAACGTCACAATCACCATTTTCAAGGTCTGCTCGATATACTGACGGAGCTAAATTCTTTGGATTCGATCCACGTCATCTAGAGGACCTTGGGCAGCGAGAGCCCTCATTCCATCACTGTCTTTAAGCAAGCTTTTGCTTGACCTGGTTTTTATCACTCGAGTTAAATCAACTTGGGTTGAACGAGGATTACTCACTTGCGTCTTAATGTGCATGCAAATACCGTCGTAAGGTAGTCGTTTATAACCTTCATACCTGCAGCGTTGCTGGGCACACACCTTCTCGTGCGGACTTGACTCGTTGTCGTTTACATGAACGAGCGTATCAACGTTACTCGAGTAACTCAAGAGTTTTTACGCGAGTGCACACATCACAAAAATTACCTGTGTTTTCGACCAACTCTCGTAAAATGCTCGTCCGGTTTTAGAAGAACTCTTATTTTTCTATAACATTCATTAGGCCCTACTGTAATTGGTTGCATATTTTAATTAAAAAGTTTGGAATTTCTCTTTCCCCGTATAAGCCTTATCACAACTATAGGACTATATACCTTTCTTCATTACGCAACAACACCTAGATACTAAAAATGTCTTACAAGAGATCATAGTGCATATAGGGCCTAGCTGAATGAAACATGTTCGCACTGAAGTCTGAGTATCATATTTCATAATGTCACATGAAAGGGTACGAGAGTTGAAAATTCACAGTACGACATCCTGAAATAATGTAGCGCGAGCGCCTATCAGTTTTAACTGTTAATACTAATCTTCCATATAGAAATATATACATTTTTGATTGATTCATACTGGAATTCCAATATGCAAGACAAGCTAAACTGTCGGTTCACCATTGGTCTCTTTAACAATATACACTTGGTTAATATTTATCCACATATAGTATACAGAAAGGAATACTTTACCTACATAGCTATTTGATAGTTACGTATGAGGTGTTTCTTCATAGCTATCGTTGCTCCCTGTTTCTTCTTCTCGTCGCTCGAGTCACTCGTATCGAAGCCAGAGTCATCTTGGTCACCGCTGCTCGGGGACGCTTGGATTTCCTTGCCTTGTCGAAGAGTTGGCGAACAAAACGTTTCGCTGGAGGTTTCTTCATTTAGCGGAAGAGAAGTGGGTTTCAGAGGAGTGGAAGTAGCAAGTGATAAGGAATGATTATCAACGATCTGATTTATACAGTTGATAAGGGTCTCGAAGAAATCAGGGTAACCATCGTAACCTTGAAAAGAACAAATAAATACCTCTTAAGAAGTTATTTACATTTGGCTTGAAAGGAAATATTAACAACATGTAGAGGTAGTGAAAATGTGATACGAATTCGCGAATTTTTTTAATGCCCTTTTATTGCTAAAATGTAATATGTCGACAATACTACATTTAGAGGGGAAAAAACACATTTTGAAATCGCGAAATTCGCGATTAATTGTGTACTAACGTCCAATATAAAGAAATTTATGAAACTGGTCAACGCGAATTCAAATCGCGACAAATGCCCCGTTTAGAGTGCAAAATTTAAGGGAATGGTGGAGTTGCGTCCATATTTTCGTGAGGTGTCCGCCAGAATGAATTACTTACGCGTGCGTTGACGGTTACAGTCATCAAACAGACAACGCAACGTGCCGTCACGGCTTCCGGAAATAGACCGGAAATAACGTGCGGTATACGCGACCCGCGGAATAGTCCACCAATAATGGTGCATACAAATATTTTTTTTTGTGGGAATCGACTCTGATCCGATTTTTAGTTACAATGACGATCTTACGTTTTGCAATCGATGTCGTCCTGAGAGGGGGGGCATCAGTTTTTTTTTTGGATTTTTTCGAAACAGTTTTGAGGGTTTTCGAAATCGCGAAAAACACGAAATTTGGTTTATAAAAAACAAATTTGGTGTTTTTTACCATTTTTCAATGTAATTAACAACATGGTATGTTTTCTTTGGAAGTTACTATTCAAAATTTTGTGATGCTTTAGAACTGGAGAAATTAAGAAAAAATTGAAATATTGAGTTCTGGCTTTTGGCAATTGGGTATATGTAAGTTCAAACAATTATAAACGATTTGGGAAGATTACATGCCCCTATATTGACTTTTATGTTTTAAAATCTGCTGTGGAAGGAGATGCTGGAACAGCATAGGTAGGCATGCACACAGCCCCAAAAGTCTCGGCACATGCCGGGTCTAATGTGTCAACTTCGGCCGCCGGTGGACGGTCGGGTCGCACTCTCCTCTAAGGCTGTAGTCGTCATTACACCCGGCTCCACCCGAGAACAATGGAAACGTCCTTTAAGTTAAGCTGTTTTGCCGCTAGATGTGCATTTAAGAAAGTCTGAATGTGGCAAAAATATAAAATTGAGACTATAGCAGTGACACCTAGAAGTTTTCAGCTTTCAAAACAGCTGTGAATTGAGTCCTAAATATCCCCTTTAATGTGCATTAAAATTCTGAAATTTCGACCCTTCTGATTTGTTCATTAAAGTGTCTTAAATTGTGCTCTTAATTTCCATAATTATAAAAATTCCATGAGGGACTATTTTGGGGGCTTTTGCACCCTACCCCCTTTCAAGTATTGATAATATCGAAAGAACCTAATGCCAGGTTTAATTTTAGACGCTATGTGTAACAGTGTTAGGATCAATTATATAAATGCTAATTGTTACAGTGACTCAACTTCAGTCCATTATCTTCATAATAAGTATGGATGCACATCAATACTTTTTTCATTATGGATTAGCAAAAATATCGATACAGTCAAAAGTCATTACAACAATTTCCATCAGAACGTAATTATAATTTTACTTCAAAACTTTGATGGTCTCTCTTGAATGCCAATGTTTGAAATGATGGAATTCCTAGCTACTCAAAACGGGGTTTCCCCCTTCACGATTTACTTAACGTGACAGACAATACACGCGTAAACAATGCTAGTCTTTGTGAAGGTCGCACTTCTCAGAAGTCTAGGCTCTGTGAAGTTTGATGTCAGCATGTTTTGATAGTTCAACTGATTGTTTAGTTCATTTACAGTGTTATCAAGTGTCCAAATTTATTACCTTGTAACACGAATGGAATTTGGTTTTTGGAGATAAGATAGCATGTAGTGGGCTGTGGGCGCGAACATAATGAATGAAATGAACTGATACAGAAGTAGGGTGCGGGAGCATTACATCGGAAGAGACGCAAGGCTTGACCTTGAGTAACCTCGAGATCACAGACAGATGTGCTACATAAATCATTTCGTAGTCTGTTTTTGTTACTACCGTCCCAACTACCGTGAGCCACGTCATTAACAATGAAACGTGTGAGACTAGTTTTCTGCCCGGCAATACGCTCTTTAAATGCAAGTTGCCTGCGCAGCTGGGGCAAAGCGTCGTCCTTTGATGACGAACGAACAATGTCTTTCGGCCCTTTTTTAACTAATTATTGATATTTTGATTATCGATAATGACTTGATTATCAAGATTTTATCCATATTGATCGATAGTATTGATTATTGTGTGCATCCTTAATTATAAAGATGAGCGAGCCGAACGTTTTTAATTCCGGCCGGGCGGCGGCCAAAGCTCAATTATTGAAAAGGTTTTGAGATGAACTTTTAACAAACAACAAGGCTTTGACGTTCAGTTTACATCACCTGGAAAGAACTTGGTCAATCTCAAGCAACAATGCAATGTGGCATTAATCAGCCTCAGTTTTCACTTTTCATGAATTATGATACCGTCAGGGGTAACAAATGTCGAGATATGTACGATGTTTACTCGCGATGAGTCAAAATAATCCAAAAAATCGTACAACTTACTAAAGTCGTGATCGTCCGGACAACATACCAGTTTACCTGTTTAAAACCGGTTTTCCAAAGGGTGACCGCAACTTTATCATTTTGATAATCGATAATTAAAATTGAAGATAAACTATAACATTGATGGGATGTTTCGTCGCGTCGTGGTTGTCGTTATATTATTGAAGTGTATGTTTTCTGAAAAACTTTGCCAAATTGCATCACATCATAAATTATCAGCACTTGCACAGACCGCCATACCACCGTTGTTGAACACATGTCTTGTATGAATATGATACAATCAGAAGTCATTACAATGAATGCCCTTACTACAGAATTATCATTATACCAAAAAATGTTGGTGTTCGAAAAAAGTCATTGTAACAAAGTAATGATTTGCCCATCACTATAATCAAACCCTTTTACAACAAAATTTGGCTCCTGAATTTGGCGGGTACCCGATGTCATCACTAATTGCCTCATAAACAATTGTAAGAACCATTGTATGTTTGAATGTTGGCGGGCTACCAACCTCTGCCGCCAGGGAGAGGCAGGGAGCAGAGCGTGAGTGAGGATGGCGGGCGTTGATCGGCGTTGGCGCGACTTGGTGTAATAATTCTGTGTGAATAATAAACAAGTGACAGAAGACCTTGTGTTGCGACTACGTTTGTTCACCTAACATCCCGACGTAACAGTAAGGAGTTAACATATCAGAAGTGGGGATTTGTGTGCCCTTGCGAGACGAACGTGCATCGAGCTTTCCTAGGCCTAGGCGCCAAACCCTGGTCCTTGTAGCCTGCCTAGCCTAGGCTGAAGACGGGCGTGCGAGCTGGATCGGCGTGTTGTTTTTTATACTGGTTTTTAATTTTCTATGTGGCGTATTGTTTTACTGTATGGACTAGAAACATTTTGTTGAACTTTGTACCGTGGTGGCGTCTAATGGGTGGCGTGTTGAAAGCGACAGTGGCCTGGTGACTTTTGTTTTATTTGGTTGGTGTGAGGCGAGCGTGCCCAGCCCATGTACCAAGGCTGAAGAAAGCGTGCTTGGCCTAGCGAAGCCGAATTGTTGCGTGCGTATTTATGGTTGCGTGGATGGACGTGTTTGTGTATGTTTAGCGTTATGTTTGAAGACTAGAAACACTCTTGTTGAATTTTGTACTGTGGATTTGTCGACGTGACATAATATTGGCGTGTTGAAGGCGAAAGCAACCTGGTGACTTTTGTTTTTATCTCGTTGGCGACATTGTACAAGCCATTTCGTTTTGACATTTTGTAATTTTTCGCGGACAACAGTGTACAAGTCAGAACGTTATTACGTTTTCAGTTATTTCGTTGTCGGCAGTGTTGTTGTTGTTGTTGTTGTCGAACAAAAATTGTCTGTGGTGTATTATTGTTTTTTTTTTTGTGTGTAGGCTAGGCCCTAATCTGGACCATTGAACTTTAATATTATGATTAGATATAATTATATTGTAAACGAGCCACCTGCTGCTGGTGATGCTGGTGCAAACCAAGCCCAACCACAGCAGCAGGGTGAGCGAAACGTTCAGGGCAATGGCGCGGGTGCCGTCAATTGGCGGCAACCCTATGGAGATCCGCAAGTGAACGACGCGGGTGCCGGCAATTGGCGGCTACCCCATGGAGATCTCCAAGGAAACGGCATGGGTGTTGGCATGAGGCCGCAGTATAATGGTAGGCATGCATATGGGGCAGGCGTGGGCACCGGCATTAGGCCATTTTTCAACAATGGACAGGCAGAAGGCGTGGGCCTAGACAGAGGCCCTGACCAACTGGGTGAGCCTAGCACTCGCCAGTTGCTACAATTGGTAATAGAGCAGAATAGGCAGCGGGACCAAATGATGGAGCTGATGATGCGAAACATGGCGCCACAGCAGCAACAGCAAAATATACCAACCAACTACCGTTCCATTCCGGATTTTGTTAAGGCTGTTTCAGATTTTGATGGCGAAGGGTCTGGAACGAAGGCGGAAGAATGGCTCCGAAATCACCAGTCGGCTGCCGCTATACACCACTGGGATGACGACACAAAACTTGAATCAGCGATGAGCCATCTAGTTGGAGCCGCTCAACACTGGGTCGCTGCACGGCAGACCAGGTTCCAGGATTGGGCCGAGTTCGAAGAAGCTTTTAAAAGAACTTTCATCGGGCGGGTCAGTTTGCCCAAACTGTGTAAGCGGATGCAGGCCCGGACCCAGCGAAAAGGTGAGAGTGCCGCCTCCTACTTTCACGAGAAGGCACGATACTGCAGGGAGCTAAACTTGGATTTTGATGACACTAAACATCAAATAGTTGTGGGTTTGTGGTCTCGACAACTGTGTTCCATGCTCACGCCAAGGAGGCACCACAACTTAGACGATTTGTTTGCTGACTTGAAGGCGTTTGGAGAGATAGATGTGGAGAGGGAGGACCGCATTCGCGATCGGGCAGGAACGTCGAAGGTCCAGGCGCCAGCCAGAACTGATAGGTCTCAGTCCACACAAGATGTTCGAGCTGCAAGACCCCCACCTGTCCGAGATGCAAATAGTGACCCGAAATGCTACAATTGTGGTAAGTTTGGACACTTGTCGCGGGAATGTTCGGAGCCCCGACGCGCGCTGATGTGCTATAAATGTAAACAGGAGGGCCATGTGTCACGTAATTGCACTGTCGCTGTCTTACCAGTAGGATCGCAACCGACTGAAAACATATTGCAGGTGGCTGGGCCAGGAGCAAGCCCACAAAAATATTTAAAGGTCGTTATAAACGGAGGCCTCTATAGTGGACTGGTGGGACTGTGGTAGCTCCAGCTGCACAATACAAGCAACGGCGGCCATTAGGAGTGGCCTAAGGATTGACAAGTCGACGACTATCCTGCATGGCTTCGGAGGAGGAGAAGGTTCAGTCGTGAACGCAATCGGCGAGGTCACAACTGACCTTGCTATTGAGGGTGTCATTGGTACCAAGATTGTATTACTTGTGGTGCCGGATGCCGCTCAAAGCATAGAGGTTATAATTGGGCGTACTTTCCTGGACTTGCCCGACATTGCGTTTATAAAGCTAAATGACTCGCTAGTCTTTGGTTACAACCACCAGGATCCATTTAGCGGTCTCGAAATCGAAAACATGGCACCGAAAATGCGCATGTTGGTACGAGAGGAGGTATCGCTGGTACCTCACACTGTAAATTTTGTTAGTGTATTTTGTAAAGATACGAATGCTTCGAATGGCACCATTATGTTAGATTCTAAGTTGTTCCAGCTCCACGATGGAGAGGCGGTACTACCGATTGTTAATTCAAGTCGGCAAGAGGTTGTTCTGGGACGCGGCCACTGTTTGGGGAGAGCTGAACCAGTGGATGTCGTAGAAGAGGTCAACGGCGTGGCGGAGATCGACCCTCAACCGAGAGCTGAACCAGTGGATGTGTAGAATAGGTCAACACTACATGGCCAGATGTGGATCCCAGCAATCTCATCAAGAGTGCAACAGAGGGACCTGTCAGCAGGTATCTACGGCGAGGGGACATCAAGTTAGATGAAGATGTAGGCCTTGACCAGGTGAGAGAAAAACAACTACTTGATTTGTCGAACAAGTATCGGGACTGTTTTGCCAGCTCACTTGAGGAGTTGGGCTGTACGAACTTGGCGGAGATGTCAATCACCGAAGTACCTGGTAGCAGGCCTGTCTTTACAAAACCCTACAGGTGCGCGGCGACTGAACGCGAGGAGATCCGGAAGATCGTTTCGGATTGGAAGGCGAACGGCATTGTAAGCGAAACGAAGTCTCTTTATGCGAGCTCAGTTTTGCTGGTTCGAAAGAAGACGTGGGCTATTTTAGATTTTAAAAGGCCAGCTAATGTACATGAATACACAGAAAACGGAAAAACGGAGACGACGAAGAGAAAGGCGTTGAAGATGGGAAGACGTAGAAGAAGATGGTGTAGAGGAAGAGCAAGCTATGTCAGTCTCAGGCATAGAAGAAGAAGATGACAGGGTTGAAGAAACTGAGGAGATAACATTAGATATAAGTCGGCCGAAGCGGAAAGCACTAAAACCGCAATATCTAAAAGATTGTCTGAAATGCTTAGTGTTCACTTGTAGCCTAGTAGATTGTAGTAACCCTCAGTAGCTTAGAAATGTTTTCCAATAATTGATTACTAGTACTAGTAGTTTGTTACAGAAAATAAATGTTAAATGGTATTGAGGACAATTCAATGTCAGTATGGTCGAGTGTAAGAACCATTGTATGTTTGAATGTTGGCGGGCTACTAACCTCTGCCGCCAGGGAGAGGCAGGGAGCAGAGCGTGAGTGAGGATGGCGGGCGTTGATCGGCGTTGGCGCGACTTGGTGTAATAATTGTGTGTGAATAATAAACAAGTGACAGAAGACCTTGTGTTGCGACTACGTTTGTTCACCTAACATCCTGACGTAACAGTAAGGAGTTAACACAATGCTGGTTGCAATGCAGTGTCTTTGTGAAGGTCGTTTTCGGAAGTCTTGGTTCTTCAAAGTTTGACCTCTGCACTATCTCCATTCCCTAGTGCCTAAATTAAGATCTATATGGGTGATGATGATGGATGATATAGTAATTATTAACACATATTCTGGAAGATTGCGCGAGGGGTAAGGCAGGGGGGAGTCGTACTCAAATCTCACTGCCACAAGATGGCGGCATGAATAAATCAAAAGAAAAACGCCAAGCACAAAAGACAAAAGCACACATGTTTACATTGGCATTCAGCATACAATGTGACACCTCAATTCAGGAACCAAGTTTTGCGGAAGTGAAACAGTACCTCGGTAACACCTTCGCGACTGTTAGCGGTAACAGCGTACCCTAATTCGTATTCCAGATATATTCAAAGTTCCCATATAAATGTGTCATAATTGATAATATTAAGCATGCAAATTTAGCGTTATTCAGGATGTGCCTTATCATTGAGTTACATCTTAAAAAGCTTGACAAAATGCTAATTTCTGAATTAGGTTTCGATGACCCGTCAAACCAACGACATTCGAGCATCGTCTAACGTTGAAATGAACTGATTGAAATGTCTTAAGCTACTGCTTCCAGTCTCAATAGGAAACAAGGAACTTCCCCGGTTGGGTTTTGAAAGTAAGAAAAATACGCAAGCTAAAATTGGTAAGATGCTAAACACCAAAACGTTAAAGATGTATAGAAGCGCTATCATTAATCATATCATTTGAACATCGGACTGACAATACATTAGGAGGAATTTATTATTTACACCGTACATGAAGTAGAATGCAGTAGTCTTTACGTTCACTCGATTGACCACGAATACCTGCAAAGTCTTTCCAATCCGTAAACGTTGTTAATTCCAGAATTCGCTTCAACTGGAATCTTGCAGTTTCCAGCTCATCCGGATCAAGGATGTCAAGTGAAAATTGAATTATGGCTTAGAACGTCGTGGCTTCTTAATCGTATACATCTGAAACGTAGTCAGATGCTCGAAACGTAAGAGTGATATAGATGGACATGCTTGCAAATTCCTGATTGCCTAGTGACTTCCAATTACGTGTAATCTTAATAGTTAAATCGTCATTGAAGTTAGACTAAGTCTCTACAGTCAACCTTTTACAATTATTTTAAATCTTTTCTAATAATAAACTGATTTTTAAGCTTTCAGAATTTGTTCAAAACTTGAAAATTTACCATTTCCGTGATTTTTTCTAACTCATCAATACAAAATATTGACAATCTATGGCTGTAGGGATGTCCATGTACGCTTTCTTGACAACTATGTACAGCTACACGTACGTCGGATGCTTCCTGCCCGAATGAGTTGCAATTATTTTGCCAACAGTGTCAATATGTGTCCTATTTCCCACTTAATTACTCTGCCAAAAGTCACGGTTATCAAAATATCAAAGTTAAATGTAGGCTTTATACATTTACTGTACATTAATATTAAAGTAGAGCCCACTTTTACACTCTCTTTTATCAAAATTCTTCAAAACAATATAACATTGAATACTGAGGCACGTGTCGGTGTCGCCACTCGACCCGCCGCGTCCCGGCGTGCGGCGGTGCCGGCCCTGAGCGTCCCGAGCCGGAGAACGAAAACTCTGTGTGAACGCAAGCTAGAAACTAGGCGAGCCCTTGTCTTTAACAAATTGAAATTAATATCCACTCCTGTAAAGTTAGCTTTAACTTTAAGTGGTGTTTTAAATTGTAATAGTAAAATGGACTTGATGCCAATTATTGTAGGCCTACTTTACGTCGAAATAAATTGTTGTTCAATTCAATATGAATTAGACTTGTTGAATCATATTCATAACATGAAAGTGAAACAATGTTAGAGAATAGTGGATTCTTGATCTTCTTCCTTTGCTCTTACTGATTTGACAAACAGGATGAGGCTAGATAGGTAGATGTGATGTTGCATGCTCAATTGCATTGTATAAGAGCTATTTGGGAACCTTTCAATGTAGTAATACATATACATTAGTTTTCATGGCAAATGATAAATGCCACATTAAAATACTGTTTTGTATATTTTCACATATCCCAGCCAAAGTGTGCAGGAAACATATCTATACTCTCAAACAACGACAATCAGTAACAGCCAAGGGGTTTTGATTCATGAACCTACAATTCTTCACCTTCACCCTTGCGTGGTAAGTCTAGGTTAGTGCTACCTACAGGGAAAATAAGATTGACAAGGAAGTTAGCCTTTATAGCACTTTCCAGATAATCAATACATGTCGCCCAATTACAAAATACATAGTAGGCCTAAGAGTAGTTTAATTTGGCGAGAGCAGCATTTTGTACCGGTGGCATATTCTAAAAATAGGACATCTAACAGACATTTCAGGTCACTACGTAGTACGTATACACAAGTATGTATTGGAGAAAATGAGAATGCATGTGGAAATCAATCAATTCTGAATTTTAAATCTTATCAACATTTAATAATTTTAATAAAATCCTAGCCCTATTTGGTAATTTATTAATGCATACCATCCATAACTATCATAGGACTGCTCGTATGCTCGTTAAACAAAATACTCAAGATAGGTGTCTAGCTTCCGGTACTTTGGATAGTATTTTTTTTTATCACGTAGCTTGTACAGCCTGAAGCCTCCTACAGACACTCTCCAAACATGACAAAGTACAATTATTACTTGGAACAACAAGTAAAACATTACTGGTACAGACTAGAAACACTATCTGTATTTATATCTGAAATTTTTAAAATGTCATCTAGTATCAATATTCATTGACAATACGGCCTAGGCTTATCTATAAATATAATAAATTTTTCACGAAATCGATGCAGAATCATAATTACATAATATATAGCAAACAAGATTATCTACCTTCATGATAAGCTGATAGACCCTAATTGGCATACAGGATAAAACTTATCAATTATCTTTTTGACAAACAAGTAAGTTGATTAATGTTCTCTTCTCGATAACTTGATGAGGTAATAAATCAAATGTATGAAGAGTAAAGACTAAAGACGGATTAAAATTGTGTCTGATAAATTGCCTACCAAACACAAGAGCAAGTGATGGCCTGTTGTTTCACAGTTGTTCCAACATAGTAGGACATTTCAAGCTACAATATCCATGTCAATATAGTGAACACACTAAGACTGAATACGTACATGCAATATTCAGAATCAGTACGTTTTATCAAAGATTAGTCATGTGGGGAAGATGGTTCATCGCCGTGTTAAAATTTCTGCGGAAAATAATCAGAAGTTGAAGTCAAGTACAACTTCTCAACGCAAGAATGCGCTAGTGCGAACCGCCAGTCACATCACTACCTAGCGGATATCCCGTGCACTACGCTTTCCAGCTCCTTCCCCTACTTTGCTGCCTGCAACAGCCTGCGGCAGACCGTAGCCCATCTCACTCGCACTGGTGTCCCTCGCCGTAAGAACCTTTCTTTCTCTTTTATGGCCCGTCGGCAACCCACGGCAACACTGTGAACGGTTGTCTTGCTACCCGCCGATAGTTTTGAACAGACGACCAATACAAACCCTTGTGCCTGTCCTGTTTGGCCAATAGCATCATTTGGAAATAGCTCCTAGTCGAGGTGTGATACGATATGAACTATGAAGTAGAGAACACATGTGTTCACTGGGTGGTTTTGATAGCCTCCCTATGCGCCTGAGCGTTTATTGTAAATTATGTGCAGTGCCTACCCTCTGTCCTCTGCCATACAATCAAAGATTAGGTAATCATGTTGATACAATCTATGTAAAATCTGTAATACAGAGCAGGGTCATTTTTAACATTGTTGTGTTCATGTTAATACTATAATTAAAAAACGCAATAAAAAATATGATGTGCGAGTACAACACCGCCGATACCGCCAACAATTCCCTTATATTTTAAACTCAGACATTAAAAATATAACCCCGACTGTGAATCAAACCCAGTATACCCAGGTCTCCGACGGACACAGCATCTAGAATTTAAATTATCAGTCTGGGTGGTCTACTCTAGGTCAGTCAAGTAAGGTCAAGTGGCCGGAGACCTGAGTTCGATTCTAAAGATGTGTCACAACGTCAGATAGAAATGTCATTATTAAACAACAAACGTAGAAACGCACCAATTATTATTGATTGATCATTCAAATAACTGTAATAGATAGGTACGTTTTGCGGTAGTCGGCGCCCACTTTTTTTTTTTAAAGTTGTGGGATAACCAGAGGTATACACACTATACACTAATAACTTTGGAATCCAATTTGACAAGCTTTATTGTAAAACACCAAAACACACGGAATAAACACTTGCACAATACATAAGACAAGATGCCCGAAGGCCCGCCCGAACTCCACTCCGTCCGTCCCTTCTCTCTACCTACCCTCACCAACCCCCCACATGTGTTGCAGGGGTGGTACCTCTCCTAGGCGAGAGGGGGTGAGACACTACCGAGTGTGTGTTCCCATTACAGCCCCCCAATTAAAAGAATGGAAACACATTATTTTAATTATAAGAAGTAGGGAACAAAATAATATCTAGAAACTACACAATGAAATACCCCAATATGCATATCAAACTAAACGGTTATAACTATCATTTTTCTTTTTGTTGATTTTTTCCTTTTTTTTATAACTATTTTACCATTACAACTGAACCATTACAACCAATACCCTAATATTTATAACTATTTTACCATTACAACTGAACCATTACACCAATACCCTAATACCTATACAGCAATCAAGAGTTGATTGGAACATATAGCTCTAATATTAGATAATCTAGCATATATATCTTTAACTAGGTAATTATTGATAACTAACCTTAAACATAATGCGAAAGCACTTCAATCTGAACTTGAACTTCGAGTCTTAGGGTGTACCCACGAACTTTTTAATGTTTATTACATTGTGGTACCCTTTCAGTTTTCTCCCGGACAAATGCTCCAGCTCGTAGCAGTCGGTGCCACGGAACGAACTATTTTGAAAGGACCGTTGTATAATAAAAAAAAAACTTCGCGATGGTCTTGTTGAAAGCAGACGAAATGTTTTAGCCTTCAGTAGGACAAGGTCACCGTCCTCGTAGACTACAGGGGTAGCAGCGGCCAGCTGGTGTTGTTGTTTTCTTCTCTCTCTTCGGGTCATCAACTTCTCTCCCGCCAACACCAGTTTTAGGCTTTGTAGTTGGACTCAGTAATTTATGTACTCTATCCCCGATGTCTGCTTCTGTTGGGTGTTCTCGAGGCTGGTGTAGGTTTTCTTTGTGGAGCTGGGCGGGGGTGGGGGCTACGACGCGTAGCTTGGGGTCGTCCTGCCCTACCCTGAAGCTCATGCTGTGCTCTTCTCCGGTGGTGGTGGTGGTGTACAGTCGGTTGATGGTAATGCGCGCTGTTTCTGCTTGCATGTTGTGAAATGGCAATACAGCTGTAACGCCCTCAGTGTGAATTGCGATCGACTCGGAGTCAAAATCGATCACTGCTTTGGTGTCGTGTAGCCAATCTGTACCAAATATGATATTTTTTGTTAGATTGGGCACCACGATACAAGGCACATCCCTGCTCCATTTGTCTATCTGCACCGACAGTAGCACTTGTTTGGATGCACATTGCGCATTATTGCCAATGGCACCGAATATTTTTATTTTCGGCGTAGGCAGCAGTGGCACCTCTCCTACCACTGCGACGAGGTCGCTGAGGAATGCCTCGGAGACGCAGGAAATTTCACTTCCAGAATCAATTAAAATGAGAGACTGAACAGAGGCTTGAATCATGCCCATTAACTCTGGTGCGAGGCGTGGAGTGGTGTCCAATTCGTCGTCAGAGAGCAAGCCTGTGGTCATGGACGATATGTGGTTTATTTCGACTCTTGCCTCCTGGCTCTCCAGAGGTGTGTCGTCGTTTTGGTCTTCGTGCAGTTCCGACGCATCGGACTCGACGACGTCCACTGCTCGAACCTGACGGCCACGATCTGACGTAATTCTCGTTGTCGGGTATGGGCGCTCGCGTTGCTGCGTATTGTCGGTCCTCCATTGTCCACCGGAATTCGTAGGGCGCCCTCCCGCAGTGGAGTATGATGGGGTCGTTGCTCGAATCCGTAATCGCGTTTTGGCATTACCTGTTGATTTCGCCAGTTGCCGTTGTCGTTATCATCGGGAAGCTTACTGTCAGCATGCAGCTTAGGAGTGTAATTATCTGCGCGACGCTTATTTGTTTCGTCTAGTCTGCGAAGTAGCTTGAGTGTTCCGTCGACCGTCGTCTTGTCAGCGGCCAGCATCGCAGCAGACACGTCCGGTCGGAAGTGGTCAACGATGACTTCCAAGAAGTCGTCGTCACGTACTCTCGGGGTAAGATGGTGGACTTTAGACAGCACCATCAAAAAGTAGTCCGCCGTCTGATGTTCAAAATGTTTTGGACACTTACCGTGGTTTAATTCGTATCGCACATTGCGCTGTTGTACTCGGCCCCAAAACTCAGCCAAGAACGACTCTCGTAAGTCCTCAAACGACGCAAACCTGTCAGCAAAGACGTCCCCCCAACGTCGCGCTGACCCTCGCAACTGTCCCATAGCGACAGCAACCTGATAGCGCTGCGGTACTCGCGCTGCTTCTAGGTAATCCTCCAGCTCCTTCATAAAGACAACCGGATGGGTACGCCCTCCGTAGCCATCAAAGATAGGTAGTTGAAGTTGGGGCTTGTAATCAGCCCCCCAAACACTGGACGCACTATTTTCCTCCGCGGGCCCCCCATCCTGACAGCCGTTGCGGGACGGTCTCCGAACCGACGCGCTGCGCCCCAAGTTCTATGGTCGACACGCGCTCCGTGAGCGTCGTTACGGACGTCTGGAGCGTCGACACCATCGCGGAAAGTCCGTCACTATTCCCACGGATTTCATCGCGAAGGCTTTGAATAAGTCCGGCCACTTCCGAATTATCCATTACTATGGTGCTGGGTCCCCCGTGCCTACTACTATGACCCGCACGCCCGCGACCAGGCATAGATTGTCTACATACGCACAACTAATAATAATTACGTAATCACTCGCGGCTTCTTCCTTGATCACTCATCTGGTGTTATCGTTGGGCGCCAGATGTGGGATAACCAGAGGTATACACACTATACACTAATAACTTTGGAATCCAATTTGACAAGCTTTATTGTAAAACACCAAAACACACGGAATAAACACTTGCACAATACATAAGACAAGATGCCCGAAGGCCCGCCCGAACTCCACTCCGTCCGTCCCTTCTCTCTACCTACCCTCACCAACCCCCACATGTGTTGCAGGGGTGGTACCTCTCCTAGGCGGAGAGGGGTGAGACACTACCGAGTGTGTGTTCCCATTACAAAGTCGAGGGGTGTCCAAATAAGTTACCCGAAATATTAATCAAGTTGTTTGCATGACGTTTCCGCGCACTATTTAGGAGTAAAATACAATGCACGTTTGCTCTTGACAACTAGTCCGTACATTATATTAATATTCAAAAAATTCATTCACATTTTTGGGTAAGTCTGTGCAATGTCGGTGCAAGTGATAACATATTACATTATTACTTCATCAGCTATTTCATACTACACACAAACAATACTCTATTTTCATACATTAAACATTATTACATTGATTCCTACTTATTATTTATAATTTTACGATTGCAATGGTAATCAAATATATATTTTATACACACGGATTTAAATTGATGTGTATAACATAGGGATGTCAATGTCAGAAAGCTTGTATTTTACACTAAACGTTTATACGGTCACAAAAACGTGTAGGTACTACACGTTTAAATGACTTATTGGCGATGTTACAACAAAAATGTTAAAACGGTTTTTCCGATCTCGATCTATTTCACGTTAGGCTACAGGCAAAGATTACTACCATCTTTGGCAAAGACAATACACGGCGTATTACCCCCCCCCCCCCCCCTCTGGCCGCGCGTGGCGGTCCTTGTGATTGTAGTGGTCGCACGTGGTCGCATAAACAGTGCCTTGTGCTACTCTCTCGTCTTCAGGATTGTCTTTGGTTCATTCATTCATTGTCGGGTTTACCGAGGGCTTTACACCTTCTTTCAAGTGTAGTGTCCGATATTTATTATTACTGACAATATGAGTGATATCCACAAGAAGGCTTTGCTAGGGTATAGACTCACGCACACACACAATCTCACATTGAGATTGTTGAACGTTCTGTTCAGCGCGGGTTGGAAGATAGATAGTGGCGAACATGATGGCTTGACCTTCAGCGAACTATTTATGACTATCGGTTACACTCGAGACAAAACAGATGCGCCGAATTTCGTAATGGAGCGCAGAGACATGAAATAATGTGCTATACGAGTGGTCGTAATGACGTTTGACTGTAGGCCTACGAGTTTGCGATGACTCAATGCTGCCTGCCGTGGTGAAGAAGGGAGGGGTGTTGAAATTGGAGACTACTCGCGCGTAATTACTGGTTTATGAGAAAACAGTTCTGTTTGCCGCACACACGATAAACATCGTTTACTGATTACGGAGAATAGGTAAACGTGCACACGTATCATCCCACGTATCATTGTTTATGACATCATGCTTATGTATTGATTGGGATAGGCTTGCACAAAAAGTACATAGGTAATATATATTCCTAAAGAGTTATTTTTGTTATTTATTGATTTTGCATCCTGATTCCTGACACCGAGATAGGAGTGAGAGTAGAGAGTAGACATGATAACCATTCGTTCCATAAAGTACAAATGCACGCAAATACATATGAATGCTAAAATATGATATTACCGGTACTGTTCTAAAACGAATAATAATTACATTTGTGATTAGTCTTCTACGCGAGCGCAGAGATTTTACAATGGTTGGGGGTGGGGGAGGGGGGCAACGTATTTGAGACTAGCATGGCTATAATTTACACCTAATAAGTTATTTAAAATTTAAAAGTGAGATGATGAGAGAAAAAGGTAGGTAAAGAATTCGGGAAACTAAGTAGATATCTTTTTATTTCTCAATTTCATAAATCGGGAAACACTCACGTAGGTTTTAATTGATTTACATAAAAATATATATTTTTCTTTTTTAATTTCTTTTCTTTTTAATCAAATATTTTTAGTGAATTTTCATCGTATTTACAATAAATGAAACGTGTTTAGTTACTTTGATAGAGGCGTGGTTTAAGTTGCTCGTGTCGTACGGATTTGAACACAATTAGTTGTGGACGTGGAAGACGAGATAGTCGATTCTACGTTTTTTGTTTGTTTTATGTGCACTCGGACTCTGTAAACGATGTTTTATACATCAACTATCTGCGATCTAAAAACTCAAAAAATTAACGTGAAGTGGCCTATTTTAATAAATTACATCATTTTTTATGTAATGACGAAGCATACAGGCAAACATATTTTTGTTTTCCCCTCTTCTTAAAAAAAAAATACTAACTGAAGGCTGTTTAGTACTGTACGTTTCATATTTAAAATTCCGATATCAATTTAATCTCTAACACTATTAAACACGAAACACTACACACACACTTATGGCGTTTTCCATTGGCCGCACTCAGGTCGCACTAGTGCGCCCCAGTGCGCACTGGATTGCCACTTGTCTTTTCATTTGTTCAGTTTTGTAATGTTATTCAAGTGGAGGTTGACAACAATGACATATCTGCACTCGCCGAGTGCATGCCAATGGAAAACGCCATTACACTTTACTTTACTTTACACTTCACACTACACTACTTACACTCTAAGAGGAATAATCTTCCCACTTGCCACTTTGCAATAATCAAAGTCACTACACCACCCCAAAGATGACAGATACGCATAACGATCGTTATTAACGATGCGATACAAGCGAACCAAATCCCAACTTGCATCTGCCAATAACTCTAGCAAATCATTCAAAGGGATGTTTGGATTAGACGTGAGTCTGAGTCACGTGTCCACTGAGTGAGTGACCGGCATACGGGTGTCTATATTATAGTCGGATAGATAGACGGTTCAGGCACGGGATACGTCAGCCAACGTAACATTCCTGCTATTGGGTTGTTTCTTCCTTGAAATGAATTGTCAGGATCATCCGACGTTGCTTTCCCAAAAAATAGAGTAGAAATCTTGATTTTTCAACTCTAAAAATCTGCCCCATCCCATGGCATGAAATTTAGAGGGGCAAATGCCCCCCTTGCCCCCCTCCTATTCCGACCCACTGGCTCGTGTCGTACGGACTAAAATACTCCTCTAAAAACACTAGGCCCCCCCCCTGCGCACGCCTATGGACAGTCACTTTTCTGTCTGTCCCAAACAGATTGACAGAAGAATAAGGAGAGATAAATAAATAATCTAGTCGCATTTAGCGTAGCATTGAATCAGTATTATCAGCTTATTCACTGATAGCAAAGAAAGGATTTCCTTCACACTGCCGACTCTGGTAGGCTCTGATACGGAACGTCCGATACCGGTACGTAGATTGTGAGTGAGAGCGCTTCAGGTATCCAGTAAGAAGATAACAATACATTCTCTGTGCAGCAGGAAAATAAATCAGTCTCATATCTCCTCAAAGTAATTATTTATTGAAGTGGGTTGAACAGCTAGAACTCTAAAAAATATGTTACTAGGCCCTATCTATATTGCCAATATAATTAGTAATTACGATACGTGTTTATTATAGGGACCCCGCGAAAAGGAAAGTAGGTTAGTGGGTTGGGGGGGGGGGGGGAGCATGAAGTGCGTTGCCGTGGTCAGCTAGCCCCCTCCCGACGCGGCGCTTCGCCATTCATACTGAAAATTATAAATTTTATAAATCATAAATACGGAATTTGTGTGGAAATCGTTTGAATTCATACCGTACTGAAATTATGAATTATTAAGTAGTCCACGTTTTTCTCTGGCACTTGCAAAAATACCCTTATTACTAATAATTTTCAATATGAATTCAAACGATTTTCACACCAATTCCGAGGGGTGCTTTTGCTCCTCCAGGCCACTCACAAAGTCGGCGCCAACGTCTCCCATTTGTTTGTAGTGACGGGGGGGGGGGGGGGGGGAGCATGAAGTGCGTTGCCGTGGTCAGCTAGCCCCCTCCCCCCGCGGCGCTTCGCCATTCATACTGAAAATTATAAATTTTATAAATCATAAATACGGAATTTGTGTGGAAATCGTTTGAATTCATACCGTACTGAAAATTATGAATTATAAGTAGTCCACGTTTTTCTCTGGCACTTGCAAAAAATACCCTTATTACTAATAATTTTCAATATGAATTCAAACGATTTTCACACCAATTCCGGGGGGTGCTTTTGCTCCTCCAGGCCACCTCACAAAGTCGGCGCCAACGTCTCCCATTTGTTTGTAGTGACGGGCGGGGGGGGAGCATAAAGTGCGTTGCCGTGGTCAGCTAGCCCCCTCCCCCCGCGGCGCTTCGCCATTCATACTGAAAATTATAAATTTTATAAATCATAAATACGGAATTTGTGTAGAAATCGTTTGAATTCATACCGTACTGAAAATTATGAATTATAAGTAGTCCACGTTCTTCTCTGGCACTTGCAAAAAATACCCTTATTACTAATAATTTTCAATATTAATTCAAACGATTTTCACACCAATTCCGAGGGGTGCTTTTGCTCCTCCAGGCCACTCACAAAGTCGGCGCCAACGTCTCCCATTTGTTTGTAGTGACTTGAAAGGGTTGTTGTACCGGTTGTACGGCCCGGTAGAAGCGAGTACAACTCCCATAATATACAACAAGAACGCCACAAACAATAATCATTAAACTTATCGATATAAATTAGCTCGACAAACAAGTGCTATTGATACATATACAACCGATACAACTTACAGTTATTTTTGTTAATGCGATCAAAAACATGAGATGCTAATTAGCTACTTTACATATTATTATAGCCGTACGGTCGTACGCATCCTATACTCTGAATTAGTTCTATAACGCCTTGTGCAATGACCAGTTTTGCACATAATATGTCTCGTCGTTCGAATGGACTAAATTAAGAATGACGAATTATTTCTTAAATTGTTTATTTATTTGTTATTGAAATTAATGCTGTCTTGTTATTTTTTGCGTGTAGGTCTATATTATGTTATTGTATATTCCGTTCCGACTTCCGAGCAGTGGCGGATATGGCCGGTTGGAGGTGGAGCGCTCCCCCCCCCCCCCCCCCCCCCGAATAAGATTCTGATTCTAGCACCTTTTATGCTTTTTTAATAATAAGTATTAGGCCTATTTTAAAATGTTTCAAATCCACAACTTTTGCCTCTTTCGGCGACAATTAGCGCTAACGGCTGAAACTTTCAAACAGACCCTGTATTGGTTTTGCAAAACAGACCCAGATAGATCCGCGAAGAGCAAGCAAATCTCTGAACCAAGCATATTCGTAGGGAGAAAAATAAGCCAGCCTGCCAACCCTAAGTGTGGTGGTCGGTCACGATCGGCCTTCTAAGGAATGTTGCAGCTGACTTGGCAACAACGCTCTACCCCTCGACGCACTAGCTCATCTGAGAGTGGTGGGGATGCCCGACACTTCGTGCAGACTCGGCAACGGTACCGAGGTTGTCCGAAACTCATTTCAGAAGTTTGAGAAGAGAGCGCTCTCGCGCTGAGACGTTGTACTAGTGTTCGGACTTAGAAAAAATACTCTCAAAACGCGCAGACGAATTCCCATAAGGATGAACCATCTTCCCCACATGACTAATCTTTAGCACAACCCACCTGTTACCATCTGACGCTTGTACCTCGCGCTGTCTAAGAGAGTGGTGACAGCGTGGTCTAGCGCGGCCTGGCATGACTTGGATAGCACAACCCCACCCACCTGTTACCTTTGTTACCTGTAATCTTTGGTTTTATTCTACATAGAGATGTGTTTAATTTAATAAATAAAAAATACTGTACATGCCAAATGTGAATGCTAAAAAATCATTGCTAAAAAGAAAAAACTATCACAGAAATATTACTAGGAAACGCTCAGTTGGACGCGTTGATAAGCGAGCACGTGCTATAGCTAGACCCACAATGCACATTTTTTTAATTTTTAAATTTGCGACGTTCGCTGTCCACAGGGCCATGTTTCCGATATTATTTATTATTGCCAAGGTATTTGGGTAAACCCGTGTGTAAACCTTTACTTTGTGGATAAAATCCACCGCCATCTAGAGGACCTTGACTCATTGGGAAAAATATTTAAACTCTTTGGTGACAGCTTCCTCGAAAGTATTTTGATTACTTCTAGGTGGCAGTGCATTAGAAACTTCGCGCGTCTTTTCGTTGCCATGGCAACGTTACTTTTGTTATAATGTAATTTCCATCTACACTACTTATCGGATCAAACTAAAATTAACATATTCGTGACCGGACGGACATTCTAAATGATTTGGCTATCTCAGATTTTGTCGCCGGTTAGTTTGAAAAAAAAACTTTCGATTAACTTTAATGTAACTTTTTAACTTTTTGAACGATTTTGCCACAAAACTAATGGCATTCAATCGAGAACAAAGCTTGCGGATGGTCAAAATTTCAACTCGATCCGAGCCTCCGTTCGAACGTTATGGCGAGACATACAAAAAAAAAAAAAAAAAAAAACAAACAAACAAACAAAAAAAAAAAACAAAACGAGTGACAAATTTTTCCGGCAGGTCAAATGGAAACGCTCGCTTCGCTCGCTTAATGAATGCTAAAAAATCATTGCTAAAAAGAAAAAACTATCACAGAAATTTTATCACAACTTTCCCAATCCTCACTGCTATTAATATTATGGAAGTGACATTCTCCATGTCATTTTCATTTTATTTCATAAGGTACTAACTAGAATAAAAAATACATCAACAACTTCATTAGAAAATGCCAATTTATAAGAATGCGCCTCTATATTAACTACGTATTGGTAGTGTTTTGATAATTGTAGTATTATTATTATGAGAAAAGAGGAAACTCTAACATAATTTATTACTGTACCGGTGTACCCACATGCTTCCTCAGTCCAGGGATGATAACTTTGGCATGTTCATGCATCAAGCAAAAGCTTTAACCTAGCTTGTCAAAGGCCAAAACATTGGCTTTGTCAAACTAAAATCACACAAAACAAAAGCATAAAGAACCAAATCCAAATATTACGTAACAGGCTTACAAGATAAAGGTGGATACGCACTTGTTGCTTTATAGTACATAGAACACATGATAGGGAAGTTAGGAGGTTAATAGATTATTTTCTGGATCGTAGCAGCAGATACGAATAACTTAATAAGAAATGTTTCATGGCTACAGCATAGACATGCACTTATAGGCATGCTTCAACAGATGCATTATACTAGGTTTATACCGTGTAAGTACGTCTTTGTACGAGTGTTATGCCCAGCCCAGACACTTGTCCAGTGCAATACAGGTAAGTTTCAAATTCGCCAAGATGGATTTTTAATTCCTGGATTGAGGTTGATTTCTTCTTCTCAACCAACAACCTCATAAAAATTGCATGGATACTTGACTTGATGTAGTTTCATAATCTAGCTTGGCATGTAAGTTTGTTTTAGAGTAATCCTTAACTCAGTTCCAACTGTATAGAGTTGAGTGGTGGTTTTTCACCAAAAACGTACCCCCAATGTGCAAGACCGGGCAGAACACTTTGAATGAAGCCCCACTCCCACATTGAGTATCTAACTATCAAGCAACAACAACAATATGTGCAAATACAAATTAAGTTATAGGACTCTGCAATCATGCATACCACTGTACATACCAGGTACCAACACTTACGGTTACAGGTGACACAGAACACGTACTTATTGGCTACGAAAGGTATATAAAGTGCATGCAGTACTTTGTTTACCACAGGGGTAAAAATTCTTGAGAGAAGGTCGCTCCACGACAAAATATTCATCACCAACCACAAAGATCTTGTACAATAAGGCGTTGTGGTTAATGAAGCTCTGGGCGACACAAGGTGGACGACAATCTCTTACCCCCGCCTCGTTGAAGATTACGCACATCTGGGAACAAGAACACTGTTGAGCTGCCGGTTCTCATTTGGTTTAGTATAGTTAATTGTTAAGTCTAATTACATTCTTTGTCACATTTATATGATGTACATGTTTGGCAAACTTCTACCCAACCCTGAAACATTGGACACACCAACAGCTGAAAGTCATTAGAATGAACTCGAAGGAACTGAAATAGTATCACAATTCACACTGTTGTAAATTTTGTTTTTGTAATGGCAAATTGTCAAATCATTTAGGCCTATATCAGGTGCTTGAGGCATCACAAAAACAGTTTGTTATATAGTATTGGATATTTGTCTTCTTCTATTCATATGCACGCATTTATTTGCTTACTAGGCATCATGCATTTTCTTGATTTATAGCAGTGCCTAGAGGGCCTCCTTTTTCTCAGTATTAGTAGTTAGTTAACGGCAGGTGCATTCGTTCATTTTTCTGATTCTGCGGTAAGGCAGTGCAAACACAATGCAAACAAGGTAATTAGGCTACAGTGGATACTGGATACCATCACATTGTGTAATGAGAAAGTGGACTTCTTAGCGAAGAAAGGAAGCAAAAATCCTACAACAAAGCTAAGCATTAACTTACAGCTCAGTTAAAGCTCATGTAAATGCTGCAGTTTCCAAGAAAACTATACAAGAATGGGTCGAAACTCGAAAAGGGACAAGACAAACCATGGCAGGAGTACACCACACAGCCAAGAAAACCCAACAAAACAAAATATATGATAGACAAACAGAAACAGCACAGTTCAGGTTAAAGACACAACAGGACCTGTTGGGGAAGCATCTACACCAAGTAGGTGCGTTTGAAACCAGTAGCTCCAGAAACATCTGTACACAACAACATCTGTACACATGTGCCAGTCTGGCAAGGGAGCGTGACACAATGCCTAGCTCCAGAAACATCTGTACACAACAACATCTGTACACATGTGCCAGTCTGGCAAGGGAGCGTAACACAATGCCTAGCTCCAGAAACATCTGTACACAACAACATCTGTACACATGTGCCAGTCTGGCAAGGGAGCGTGACACAATGCCTAGCTCCAGAAACATCTGTACACAACAACATCTGTACACATGTGCCAGTCTGGCAAGGGAGCGTGACACAATGCCTAGCTCCAGAAACATCTGTACACAACAACATCTGTACACGTGTGCCAGTCTGGCAAGGGAGCGTGACACAATGCCTAGCTCCAGAAACATCTGTACACAACAACATCTGTACACATGTGCCAGTCTGGCAAGGGAGCGTGACACAATGCCTAGCTCCAGAAACATCTGTACACAACAACATCTGTACACATGTGCCAGTCTGGCAAGGGAGCGTGACACAATGCCTGACAGCATGAAAAAGGAGGAAAGAGAGGCTTGTCTCTACTGGTTGACTAGATCAAGCAAAATGGCATCATAGGCCAAATGTGGGAATTTGAGAAGAAGAAGAAGTCTTCGAGACTTGAACAAATCATCAGATGCTCCCAATTCTATTCTATCCCATCATATTCTTTTGTTATTAAATATTAATACATTTTGTTGTAATGAGTTTTGACTTTTGACTCATATTTGATGCGTGACACTTCCATAATCATGCAGATTAAAAAAATGGAACACACCCTGCATTTTGATTTAGCAATGCCCAAGGCGAGAATATCGTTGTGCTGGCAAGGAACTTTTAGAAATCAACTACCTATGGCAAGTAAAACCAACCAACGGACGAAAAATTACATTTGGCAAATACCGGTATAAAGCTATGTAAAAATGTTGGGTCAACAAACTTAAGCATTAGTTAAGTAGGTCTACACCACCACCTCTCACATGGACATCAGATGAATGTGAGCACAGGTGAATACTTAATTCACATTTAAATTTTACAACTATTTTTTATCTATTATATTTTAAGTTTAATTTATAAATGGTAAATAGTAAATACACACATTTATAGTCCTAAGTAATTACTAATTAGCCTACTAAATGATTATAATACCATACCAGTTTTGTAACGTACAGTAGGTAGTAGGCCTAAATAGGTTACTAAATAATATGCATGAGTGGGCCCTATTGCCCAGAGGGAGGGTGTAAAACATTTAAAAAAATATTCTGGAATAAGTTATCTCAGATATCCACAATGATTGAGCAAATAAAGTTAGCTCAAATATGTACAAAACAAACTGTGTAAACTGAAAACAAATGCAGATAAGAATTTGCCATCTAATTCTTATCTCAATCTACTTCCTTCCTTTCGTTCAAAAGGTCTAAAAATATAAATTTAATAGTTAAAGATTAAGGTTTGTACTATATAGGCCCTAGTTGCAGTGCAATTTTACTGTCGGAATGCAGTACTGCACATTTGTTTAAATAGAAAAAATACAGAACTTAAATGAACTCCCAATCATAGCACACAAGAATGAAGATTCGCGTTCGGTGGTTTCTTCCGCGAAAGTTTGATTACTCCCCGATTTGCTGTTCCTGATTTTTGGCAAACCTCGTATTCGTTTGAGTGGGATCGTCTAATAAATCAGTTTTTTCTTTTTGATTTTCTTTTGTCTTTATTTCCCCACCACTTTTTTATATTTAATTAATTAATTAATTAATTAATTGCATTTAACATCCTTTTTGTATTTGTTACCAAAAATTGTTGTGTTAATGCATTGTTGTTGTTAGGGATGCACACGATAATCGATATTATCGATCGATAATCAATAATGGATATAATTTCGACAATCGAAAACCAAAATTCATTATCGACTATCGAAATATCAAATAATTCGTCAATAGTGGCACAAACCAAACTCTAAAGCCGGAGATTATCTCAAGTTATGTCATGCACTGGCTGGGCTGATGGTGTCACACCCGAGATTAATGTTTGCAAATGATGACGATCAGTCGATAACGGAAGCCAAACACATGACATCGAAGACATCCAGGCAGTTTACGGAACGTGATTGTATCGTTTTGACTTACACTTGCCACACTTGAAGTTCCACTTATAGGTCGCAACAGGCTTTGTTGGTGATATCGATATTATCGATAATGACATTACCATTTTGATAATCGATAATGAAAAAAGTATCGATTGCATCTAGGGATGACTTCGGGTCGAAAAATCCGGAACCGGATCCACCCGCGCCGGATCCGGTTCGAAACCGGTTCCTACACATATTTTTCTTTCTCAATTTTCGTAAATTTGAATCTGCGCGGGCTAATTTCGATTGAAAACATGGGCGGGGCGATAATCGATTCGAATTTCGATAGGGGGCGGAGCCGTGTCCCAGACATTGTAGGAACTGCTTAGTGAGAAACAGTTGAACAAACAATGGCCTACAAGATTGTTTGCTTTCGTTTTCGTTCATAAAGTTTGGATTATGTGATCTTAAACGTGAAAAATAGAATTAGTATATGATTAAAATGTTATTAACAAGTTCTGCAATGTTATTATAACACAACACATGGGCCTAGGCTAAGCCTAGGTCAAAATTGTGACGCAACATTCATAGGGCCTAGGCCTAGGCCTAAGAATTTTGCAACCACGGGTGTTTCCGGCTCATTTATTCTCGTCTGTGCCTAGGCCCTTGGCAACTTTTAGGTTAAAAATAGAACCGGTTCCGAAAAAGGGGAACCGGATCGTAATGGAACCGGTTCCGAACCGGTTTCCGGGTACCCAAAGTCATCCCTGATTGCATCCCTAGTTGTTGTAATATTACTATTTGAAATATTTACTTAACTGTACTTCATTGTTGTGTCTACATCTACTTGTAAATAGATTTATTTAGTTGTCCTCCTTTATAAATCAGTGTTTTAACTGAACAGGATAGACAAATAAATAAATAGCTCCCACTGTCACCTTATTACTTTAAAAAATGCACTGTGGTTATGATACTGAGTGAATAGTACTACCACTTGGTAATAATATGCATTATAATATAATATCTTGTGGCAGAGCTAGACAATCAGCAATATAGGAAATAAGCAATCTTGCATGTTATAAATTTTTTATATATTGATCAACAATCGATAGACTATTTATTATTGGATGAGCGTAGCGAGCGAAGCGAAGATTCCATTTCACTACACTGGAGAAAAAAATCCGGAATGTTTTTTTTTTTTTTTCTTTTTTTTTTTGTATTTTTGTGTGTCTGTTAACACGATTCCGGCTAAACCGATACTCCGATTGCGATGAAATTTTATGGAGGCCTTCGAAATCTCTGAACTTAGAACTGCCACGTTTTTGAGCTTAATCGGGAAATTTTTTCACGTAAAAAACGCAATTTTACGATTTTTTTCGATTTTTAAAAAAATTCTTCGACTTATAACACCTACATACTTTATCCGATTGTAATGATTTTTTCACAGAACCTTAATTTTATGAATTAAGATATTCGTGTGAAATTTGAGCGTAATCGAAAAATTATTTCTCATGAAAATCGAAATTTTACGTTTTTTTTCTTTTTTTAAACAATTCTTTGACTTATAACACCTACATGCTTTATCCTATTAAAATTATTTTTTCACAGAACCTAAGTTTCATGAATTAATATATTCGTGTAAAATTTGAGCGCAATCGAATAATTATTTCTTATGAAAATTGCAATTTTACGTTTTTTTCTTTTTTAAAAATTACGATTATTTAAAAAAATTAAGTTAATTATTTATTTAATTTTATTTAATTAAAAAAAAAATCTTCGGCTAAGTAATGATTTTTTCACAGAACACCAGAAAATCCGCGTAACACATGGCAGCTCAATGCACCAATTACGCTCATCCAACAACGCGGCGGGACTTAAGCGTTTTCCTAGTTTTTACATAAATTAGGGCCTGAGCAGGAACAGCTACATTAATTATTTGGCATGACATTGTAAATTTAGACTTTAAGGTTTGACATTCAGCTACAATAACAATACCAATCTGAAACTCGGACTCGGGAGAATTTTTCATGCTTTACAATAATATATATATATATATCAAACACCCTTTTCCAACATTCGTCGGGTCGGGGGGTGACGAGTCACCAGTTTCTCGGGCTATCTTCTAGTAATAATAACAAAATAAATTATCATCTATGAAAAATTTCAACTTCTTTCCAAACCAAGACACATTTAACTTGAAATGCTTTTAAAATCCACATTAGCTAGTAGCTTTAATAAAACCAACCATAAGCCTAATGTACATTATAATGCAACATATAACTCTAGCTAGAATATATTATGATAATGACAATGTAATGAAGGTGATGAAGCAATTAGATCAGATTTGCAACACGAACACATCAACGGCTAGGCTACCAGAAAAGAGCAGTACAAGTCAGAATGTATCATGCGAGTTTTTTGTTGACTGAGGGAGATCACAGCTTACCTTATGAGCATTACTTGATCCATGAGCAACTGATGGCTTGCACACTAGAAGAAAATCAATCAAAATTACACATTGGGACATGCAGAAGATATACTACACCATTCATAATCATAGTACTAGTTGTTATTGGCAATCGATTAATAACCGATAGATCAGGTACAGTGCTTACACGTAACTCAAAGCACATTTAAGCTAAAGAAAACCTCTCCAAATTACTTTAACCACCCTCGTGTCTTTTGCTCCTCGACCGAAGGGCCATCCGTTGGCTGATACGCTCCTCGACCGAAGCCGGTGATTGTATGCCCAAAACACAGTGTTTTTACTTGCTTAGTTAGATGGAACCACCAACTGGTCCGTTCACTTTGCTTGAAATATTTTTAAGTATTTTACCGGCCTCGGGTCTTTCGCCTCTCCGCCGTCGGGCCATGCTTTAACATTCTACATAATGATAATGATAATCTTAACTCAGTTCCAACTATGTCGGATTGAGTGGAAGTTTTCCACCATTATCTAGGGCCGGGCTAGGGCATGAAACTGTAGATACTAAGCTTGCCAGACTCAGTGTTTCTTCCTCAGCATCTAACTCCTTTTTCTCCACCAATTTACTCCACTCTCTTCTGTCCTCTCACAGCTTTACTCTTGCCACATGCTCCCACACTTCATCTCGTTATTCAATAAAATGAAAAAAATAGTATCCAAGTTGAATGGGCAAGTACTTATTGCAGAGTTCCCAAATTGCTGTTCAAAAAATCTTAATATTTTGAGCCAAAAACATAACAAGTTTCCAGTAGTTGTGCGCTACCAAGTATAGAAAATCGTTCCAAGTATGCACACAAAATAAAAATCTCTTAATTTAGGCCAATCTTATTAGTATTATTATGGTGAAAAATAGTTTCCGGTCACTTCCTAGTCCCCCACAAGCACACATCAAACCCAGCGAATATTGTGACGTGAAACATTCACGTATCGATCGTTTTACATCAATATAAGCTAAATTTGATGGCAGGCTAGTAAAAATCCTCTCGGGCTAGCGGACTATTGTTTCGGCTGGTGGCATTAAAAGTTAATTTTGACCCCTCATTATAAGTATTAAGTATACATAGGTATCTAGACATTTTGGGTTTAATTCCTAGTAACCATTGATTAACAAAACATACATAATATATATCTGAAAATGTCTTAGTGCCAGAAAACATACCAAACGGGAAGTTCACGCCAGCTGCTTGTAGTTTTCTAAGATTTGTATCGTAGCAGTTTGACGTAAGCTCAACGAAAGTTGGTGTGAACACATCTGTCGAAAATAAGGGGGTAAATTAACATAAGCACACAGTTTTTACACACTGTAAGTTTAAGATGGGGAAGGGAAAAGTAGCCCTAAACACCAAGAAGCGCTAGAGTAATCAAGACATTAAGAAAATAAAATTTAAAAGCAGGCCTGAAGATACGATGAAGCTTATGGGGCTATTCACATTACATTAGAAGTGAATTGTAAAATGTAAGTACCTAGTAGTACTAGAAGCAGAATTGACCTACAAAAACTAGAACAACTGGCAAGGCTAATAATTATTCTCTTCGAGGAAATAGACAGTAAGAAAATAACATAGATTCAATTCAAATAAAAAAGGGAGAAATTGGTCTTTTATTACAAAATTAATGATTACTGTTGCTTGCACAAAGCATAACTACAAATTGTCAACAATATGTACACTTTACAATATGAGTTGGATATGAAATATGCCTTGGAAATAAAAGTAGAGAAAGCAACATTTCATTTGGACACAACCCATCATGCACCTAAATAGGTTTGGTTCAAACATTGAGTTGTAAGGATTCAAAGTCTCTGGGGGCTGCTGCTAAAAGATTTGGGAAGCTCTGTTCAGAATTGAGTAGCACTAGCTTAAGGCTATTCCAGAGCACTCTAACAGATATTTTGAAACTCAAAGGAAAATGGCTTAAAGTTGGTTGGATGAAAGATGAACTTAAATAAAAAGGAAGAAAAAAAACTTTTTTAAATGGCACAAAAGCTCTATTTTGGGCATTATATGCAAATTTTAGGCCAATAAGAAAATCACAGTTCTAGGTGCAATACTTAATTTTAAGCTTTTCTTTTTTTTCTTTTTTCAACACACCTTTGTCTCTGGACTAAGTGCAAGGAAAAATAATTTTCTGAACTAACATTTGATGTACAATTTTTTTATCACATGGCACAAATAAGAGTTTTCAGGGCTTGACAAATTTTAAAAAATCTACTTGCCCAGCCGGGCAAGTGGCCCAAAATTTTAGTTGCCCAGACTCAATTCAAGGTTGACACAATAATGTTCTTTATTTTAATATATGTACGACAATTTTCTTCATTTTAACAATAGCCGCGAGTCATTAACTTTACGCACCCGCTTTTTATCATACTCTCGGTCATATTTTACCTTTTTGACAGGTTCATTAGCTAGGCCTAGGCCTATCTCATCTTCGTTAATTGTGAGTGGCTTAAAGTAGGCGTAGTCAGAGACGTTGAAGCTACTCCACTAGGCCTACAGTTAAAAAAGTTCAGTTCATCCAAAAATTAAAGAATGGGTCAATATTACGTAATAGTTTAAAAGTGTCAAAAATGGTTGGAATTTTACGAAACGGAGAAGGTAAACAAGTCTCGGATCTCCATTTTCTCGACAGCAGTGAATTATGGGTAAAGTCAAAAGGTCGATATCGATTGAAATGCGATTGTAGTGGTAAGTGGTGCAGCCTGTGGCAAGTGCTTGGAACTACGTCGAGCGTCTGTCGCCTGTCGATAAAGTATTTATTTATTTGCATTCTTATATTAACATTTGAGCATGTTACATTATTTATAAGACTTTCTTATTGCACTCATAATAATGTCATTAAGACATTAGAGTATTGAAAGTTATCCCATATAGGCTACAAGCTAAAAACTAACTTATAACTAGGTACATAGGTAGGTATACAATATAAGTAGTGCCTGATGGCATGGTAGACAAAATTATTAGGTAATAATCAGAGATTCAAAACACTGAACATCTAGATTCCAAACCAAACTTATAGTGTTCCATACATGGATAAGTCACTAGTTAATAATAAAGTAAAAAATAAAGAATAGTATTTTAAACCTTTTTTATACATGATTAAAATATTCTGTTACAGTATAAAATCCATGTTCCAGAAAAAATGATTTTACTTTGAGCTTAAATGTCTCTCTGCTACAAGTGTGCATAACTTGTTTTATGTCATCTGGCAGTTTATTGAATACTTTAACTCCCATATGGACTGGATCGTTATCTAGCAACTTAAGTCTATGTCCCACCTGGTGTAGGTTGAGTCTACCTCTTGTGTTGAATCTGTGAAGCCCATCATTTGCAATAAAATATGTTGGGAAATCATGTACAAACATTATTACCTCCATCATGTACAGGCATGCCACCGTAAGGATTTTTATTTCTTTAAAATATGGTCGGCATGAGACCCTTCTTCCCAGATGCAACATAATCCTCAGGGCCCTTTTTTGTAAGACAAATACTTTTGTAATATGTGTTGTTGCACCCCAAAATAATATTCCATACGAGATCAGAGATTGCACGTTGGCATAGTAAACCATCTTTGTAGTTTTATTGTCACATTGTGAAGATAGGGTCCGCATCATAAAGCATGAGCTACTGAGACGTTTGCACAAACACTCAATATGAGATATCCATTTTAACTTATAGTCAAGTGTAAGGCCAAGGAACTTTGCATGGTCCACTATCTCAATGGATATGTCATTATGTGTGATTGTGTGTTTGTCTTGCTCTCCCTTTATTTGGAAGCTCATGATTTGAGTTTTAGAGCAGTTCAGCTTCATTTTATTAGCTGTGAACCATGCTTCTAATACTTTGAGAACACGTTCAAGTTTTAGTAGTAATTCATGAATGTTTTTTGCTGTTATCACCACACTGGTGTCATCAGCGAAAAGAATTGCTTTACATTCACCATCTAGATTAAAAGTAAGGTCATTTATGTACAGACTAAAAAATATTGGGCTTAGATTTGACCCTTGGGGGACACCGGTTATGAGAGGTTCCCAACCCGAAGAACTGCTCTCGGTTCCTACATCCACCCTTTGTTTGCGATTGGAAAGGTACGACTTAACCCAAGATCCTGCCACACCTCGAATTCCATAGTAATTTAATTTTTTCAGGAGTATTTTATGATTTAGAGTATCGAAAGCTTTAGAGAGGTCGCACATGACAGTTCCTACCACCTCCTTCTTTTCCAATGATTGGTTTATCTTATGAATAAGTTGGAACGTTGCAGTCATGGTCGAATGTTTTTCTCGAAACCCATGTTGCTCTTCGCATAAAATGTTGTTTTCTTTAAGGAAGGGCTGGAGTCTGCTTAAGAAAAGCTTTTCTATTACTTTTGATAAGGTTGGCAGTAGAGCCACCGGTCTATAATTTGCTATGTTGTTTTGATCTCCTTTTTTGAGCAATGGTTTTACTACTGAGTATTTTAGTTTCTCTGGAAATGTACCCGTTTTAAATGAACAATTACAAATATGTGATAGAGGTTCCGCTATAAAATTACTACTGTATTTGAGTATTATGTTAGGAATCCCATCCCAGCCTGAGGATCTTTAGATTTTAGTTCACCTATGGTATTGTTTACTTCAGCTGGGGTTGTTTGGCTCAATACAAGATCTGGAATATCATCACGCCCTACTTTCCTCAAATTTTCTTCACACTTTTCAGTAGTATCTGAGTTTCCATCAACTAACGTACCGGCTATGGTGGTGAAGTATCTGTTGAAGGCATTTGCTACTTCCTTTTGTGTGGTTATTTCATTATTTTCTATTTTAAGTGTAATATTGGAGTTTGAAGGTTTACTATCTTTGCCCATTAAATGGTTGACCAAGTTCCATGAAGTTTTCACTCGATCGTCCGAGTGTTCTAATAGAGATGCGTTGAAATTTATTTTTGCCTTCCTAATGGTCGCAGATAGTTCCTTTTTGAAATTTTTGAATTGTATCTTAAAATCTTCGCTAATATCAAATTTGCTTCTTTTAAATAGATTCCGTTTAGTTATGCACGCTGTCCTAATTTCGTCTGTAACCCACCCTCTGTATCTGTTATGTTCTTTTACCCTGACCCGTTTTTCTGGGAAGTGCCTATCAAAGAGAGATAGGTATATCTTCAAAAAATTATTGAATTTAACATCAACACATTCTTCCGGTTCGTTGTATATTACAGACCAATCTGTATTCGCTAGATCATATATGAACTCTTGAATATTGACAGGTTTGAGAAATCTCTTTTTGTCCATTGAGAGTTATCAGTATTTCTGGGATTTACGTTTGAGTTATTTTTATTTGCGCGAGCTTTTGTATGTGGTACTGGTATGTAAATGAGTTGCCCACTATGATCAGACAATCCAGAATCGAGATTAGTAATTTTGTGTATAATTTGGAAGTTGGTAATCACATTATCAAGAGCAGATTGTGTGTTATGGGTTACCCTAGTTGGCTCATAGTTATGAGCTGTAAGGTTATAGATACATAGAAGATTTTCTAAGTCTGCTCTTTGGCAATTGTCGACAGAGAAATCTATATTTAAGTCTCCGCAGATCATCAGGTTTCAAATAGGTTTCTACTTAGTGAAATCTTACGCGATTCGAGTTTTTAACTGAATTTGTTGGGTTGCCCGTACGGGCAACTAACTATAAATTATAGTAGCCCGTGCCTGTAGTGTTAGTTGCCCCGGGCAACTCGGGCATAGGAATTTTCGAGCCCTGGTTTTGAACCGGAGGCCGGAGAAATCGTACATCAAACGTTATTTCAGAAAATTATTTTCCCTTGCATTTAGTCCAGAGACAAAGGTGTGTTGAAACAAAAAAAAAATCCAAGCTTAATATTAAGTATTGCACCCAGAACTGTGATTTTCTTATTGACCCAAAATTTGCATATAGTGGCAAAAAAAAGTTATTTTCTTCTTCTTTTTTATTCAAGTTCATCTTTCATCCAACCAACTTTCAGACATTTTCATTTGACTTTCAAAATATCGGTAAGAGTACTCTGGAATAGCTTTAATTGCGATGACATGTACAACAACACAACACTTTTTCATAATTTTTTAGATTTTTACTCATTGTATCAAAGCCAACAATAATATGTCCCTAATGTTCTTTTGTATCTTCCTTATGTCAACAGTTTTCTTTAGACACTGATTGCAAATTGTTTGTTTTACTGGGTTCTGTTGCTCTCTCACTCACTATAAACAAACAAATGGAATAATGAATCACAAATATGTAGTAAACATTTATTTAATATTTATTTATTTATTTATTTATATCCTGTTCAGTAAAAACACTGATTTACAAAGGAGGACAACTAAATAAATCTAGTTACATAAATGACATAATCAAGAACTTTAGTGAAGTAAAGTTTGAATTTAATTTGAAATGAGCAACACTTGTGATAATGAACTGATTAAGCTAGTTGGGCTGTCTGGAATACCGGTAAGTTACTTATAGATGAACCATTACTACTCTTCCTCTACACTTTATTAAACCATAACCCCAATTTGGACCTTTTTAAACCAATTAAACACCCCTTTATATTTAATAGATTTGTCCCGAAAATAAAATCATTTACTCAGACCTGTATGTACAATTGAAGCAAGCAAAGAGCATATAAATAAATAGGTAATGTGGATCTACATAGATGACACTAGCAAAAAAATTATAAAGGTATGTTATTATGTTTGGAAGTATTAGTACGTCGTTAGATAAAGTACTATTTATAGCTATCTGATGCTAGCTAGCTCTGAACCAAAATATAATTATCAGAAAAAGTACAAAGTTCTTGCTTACACAATTTTAGTTTGTTTTTGTGTGGGGAAAAATAATATATATTTAATTTTTATTCAAATCAGTTCTAGGTCAAGCAAGGGTGATGTAAAACCATAGTATAAAAATTAATAAATAGGTAATAAAGACCAATGGTATAGTCTACATAATTGTTTAATTAAAGTTAAACACATAAAGAATTTCAATAAAATAATAAACCTCTGATCTCCATTTGACAGTCTTGTAAACTAAGCATTATAAAATATTAATTCTTGCCACTCCTAATTAATTACCTGTTGCATGACAAAGCAGCATGCTACAGTAAGTAAGTATGGGTCAATTGGCAACCAAGGTCACTCACGTGACTACATAAAGTATTGTATGGGTCAATTTGCAACCTAGGTCACACAACATTTTTCACGAGCATCACTTTATCAGTGGATCACATGTTTCATAATCATTGTGTTGCGTGTAGTACATGGCTTCAAGGTTATGTTCACAAGCAGGGGGCAGGGGAGATAGGTAATCTAATTCTGTGTACTAGGTGTCCTAGGCAACATTGAATTCAACCAAATTGATAAGGTCTGCTGCCCACTGAAATAAGATAAACACTACTACTATCTAAATTACATAGCTTTCGTAACCTTGTAGAAGGACGTGTACAAAGAGGTATCTAGTACGTAACTATAAAAATATAGGTAGCCATTAACTAACACAATGGGACACCAATTCTTTTAATGGGATTCAGATCTGCACTATACTATACTATACTATAGGCATTGGCAATGCCTCATTGCTAATGCTTTTATAGCATTCTATGCAGCATTACCTCATTTTACATTTCATTTACAAAACAAAGGCCTAGGTGTAACCTATGTATTTGCCTGGCTACGTTATTACATTCTTCTTCTGGTGGATGGAGGATTTCTATTATGTACCACAATATTAATTCTATAATATTACTGGGCATACAAAAAAATAAGGCCAGAACTTGGGACTTTATTTAAAGCAGACCAAGCCAAACCTGTCGGTGCAGACGCCATCAACGAGCGAACAAAGGCCAACTAAAGACCAGTATTTTAAATAGGAGTCACCGACCAAACAAGTTGGACATGATTCCACCCACATGCAGCGCCAGAATCAACAACCTTGGCTAATTTGGAACAACCTTAGAATTTATTATGTGCCTGATTGCTAGGATAACTCCGAAGTCACCATTTACACATGCCTTAAGAGAAGAATGGATGAATTTCAATTTACATCTAGCCTAGGATCAGAAAAAGTTTAAAATCTTCTGCCTGTAGCGGGATGCAAACCCAAGACCTACTACTTTCAAGCATTAGAAGCAGGGACACTGACCACTGGACCAATAGGCCAAACACATCATTAAGCCAAGCTGCCCGTCTACTTATCGTAGGTTCCACTGAAGGTCAATCTTGTTTAATTTTATACACAATATTAACTTATACATAAAGTTTTCCCAGAGACCTTTTGGCATGCATGACATTAATGAATTTGACAATGGCCTTGTAGACTTCATTAAAAATAATTGCATGGACCAACCATGCAATCCAATAATGGGCAAGTCTTAGATGCTACTCCATGATATCATTAATATTATTTACTTTAAACATACACCTAGGAAACATTATCATTGTTGTTTATATACTCTAATCTTCTTACAACAGATCCTTGAGTTCACAAATGAAGGTTATATGCCTACTTTTCCCACACATAAATACTGTATTCTATATTTAGAACAAAGCTAGATGGCTAGTGGTCTAATAAACTTTAAACTACTAAGCCTATGTAGTAGTAGTAGAATAGTAGTAAGTTTGTGGTACCTTGTGAATTATTTCATAGTTTGAATTGACTATTGAGTATTGAATAACATTGTTACTTGTTAGGTATATAATAAATACATTATGATATTATGCTGAGGCTCCAAAGTCACCATTTTTACACTAAGCCAAGGAATGATGTAGTTAAGTCCACATCAGAAGTAAGAAATATTTTCCCTGTATAGTGGGATAAATAAACTAAGGACTTAATTGTTGTAGTATGTTATCTTGGTCTGCCCACTGAAAATCAGTTATGTGTGGATAGACTAGATGTGAATTTATTTATTTTATTTATAAATAAAAATTTTTTAAATTTTATTTGCTACTTCTTTCGTCTTCTGTTAGAAGGATTGATTCTCTCTCTATTTTATGGTAGGCCTACCCGGTACGATAATTCGCCAGTGATTATTTAGCGAACATTTCTGCAGCAAGTAAACATCAGATTATGTAGGTGCCAGGCCTAATGCAAAACAGCTATATTATGCAGATTCCATGAAAATGAAGTTTAATAAAAAGTATTGTGTGTGACTGGTGTGCTGTGCTACAATTGTCTACATCAAAAGGGTAGCTTGTAGTTTGTTCCTGTTGATTGAAAGTACCTACTATTCAAACGAAAAATAGCTTCCACTCGTTAATGATTTTTACGATACGCTTTAGGCTGCGTTAAGATTATCTGTTTTAACAAGTAGTGCTTATAAGTTATAGAATCATCACCCACCATAGTGCAGTAGCAAAGTTAAAGTTAGTTATGATTAATTTACAAGTACATACCAACTTCTTCCAGTCCACTTTTATGAATGATGCTGTATGATCTATATCGGTCCAAGAGATTACGAACATTGTCTAAAGGATCGATAACAGCCATCTCAGGATGGGCCGCAATGAAGGACTCCACGCGACTAATCATGGACGCTGCATCACGGTCCCCTGTCCCAGCCAATGCAATTATGTCTGTCAACTTGTGAAGGATTACTGTGAAGGGTCCCTGGTCTTCTAATGGAAGATTCAAATCAAGTTTAACTAATTCGAATCCATTTTTCCTGAAAATGAAAAGTTGTTATTAGTTGTTATTAGTTGTTGATAGTTGTTGCTCATTGTGGTCATTAAAAAGGCCACAAGGCATAACCACTGGCAAAAACAAAAATATTCTGGTAAAACCAAAATCTGTTATAATATTAATCAATCGTCACCAATTTATAGGCGTTGTTTGCAGTCAGTCACTCATAGGATAGGCCACATGGTAAAATAATACATACCCTGAGGTAGAGGTAATGAGAAATGGTGATATAAAAACCCATTTTTTTTTTAAAAAATTTATTTAAATGGGATAAAAAAACAAAAACGTTAGGCCTACTAAAATATAAAAATCCCCCCCCCCCCCCCCCCACAACGAAGCTCCTTAAGGAAGGGAAGACATCGATTCCAAAAAGTTAGAATCGATCCGTGTGTATGATCTATTCAGAATCAATTCCCAACAAAAAATAAATATTTGTACGCACCGTTATTTTGGTGGACAATTTCCGCGGAGTCGTGATACGCGCTGTTATTTTTGCGGTCTATTTCCATGAAGCCCGTGACGTCACGCAACGCTGTTGCATTGTCGTCTGTTTACTGTTCTGCCTGCCGCACGCATTATGTTCGTCTGGACTGGCACCTCCACCATCCCACTAACATTTTGCAAAAGATTCAATTTCGCGAGTTAATTCCCGTATTAATCAGTTTGATACAATTTTGTTCGTTATTTTGCGCTATAGCCTATGCGAGATTTTGCGTTTTCAAAATGTGTATTTTCCATCTGTAAATGATGTAATTTGTCAACAATATTACATTTTAGGCAATAAAATGGACATTTTAAAATATTCACAAATTTCGGTATCACCATTTTTCACTACCTCTACCTATAGGCCTACGAGATATTTTCACCCTCAATTATATGACTTTAAATCTATTGGATGAACTCAAGTAAACCAGGCTTTCATGCAGAATGCAGGTGTTTAGTCTGGATCACTTGGAAACTCTATTGTTTGTCCCATCAGGTTATGGTTTGCACTGAAATTTCAAGAAAGAGTGTGTGCATGGCCAGATCAGAGCTCATTTTCCAAATAGGAAGTGCTTTCTTGGCATTAGTAACGGACCGTGAATATCCCACCAATCGGCAATCAGGCAATTTGCCCATTTAAAATGTTAAAATGTTCTCTGATTGCACCTTGAGCTTAGTTTCGACCTTGTAAACAACCTCCCAAAAATTAAAATTTGCTGGGTGAAAATTTGAGATCGCAGTGTTCCAAGATTTTTTTTTTAATGGACATTTAACATTGTAAAAAAGTTGGCCCGAGTTCATCCAACTGGCACATACGATCAACACTTTTGCAGCCAGTACTAAGCATCAAACATTTTCAAGGTCCCAGAATCTTTGGCCCCAGTCACAAATTTCTAACATAGGCCCTAGGCCTAATCAATACCTAATTAGGGAGGAAGTAGATTCACAACTAGCCTAGGACCTAGAAGCAAAATTTTGAATTATTTTTGCCATCTACTTTTGAACAAAATACAAATTAAAAAATTACAATTGACTTCTAGTTCCACAACAAATATTGGCTTATGCCTCGTCAGATTACAACCTAGGCCCTAAGCTTATGTGACAATATATTAGCTACCCAAGATTAATTTAGACTTTACTAACCTGCATACAACTGCAAATTCTGTCCAATTTAATTTTTGCCTTTTTTTGTCGGACATCCAGTATCCAATCACTTTTGGATTCTTACGTTTGCACTCAGTCATTTTTGTATGATTTGATACCAACAACACTATAGAACTATAAATCCATTTCTGGTCGACAATTAGCAGCAAAGCAAAGGTGTCCTCTTCTAGGGGAAAAAAACATGTATTACTATTAACAAATATAAAATACAACTGTAAACTTAGCATTCATCAAGATAGCTTATCACTTTTCAGTTATCAGGCAAGCCAAAGTCGTTGCTAGCTAATTCTCAATAAAACATAGTCATATACTTTATTCATAATACACCTGCAGTGCGATTCTGTAAAATAGTCGCTATGATAGCGATAGCGATCACGGTTGATATGAAATATCAATCGTTATAAATTATTGTTATCGACCTGATTCTGTAAAATAGTCGCTACGGCCGCCATTTATCGTATCTTGATAGCATGGCATAGCGACTCCTTTTTCATTCTCGTTATCATAGCGATCGCTATCATTTTTACAGAATCAGTCGACACGCAAAATTGTCGCTAAAGTGCCGGATAACGATCGTTATCTTCCATAACGATTTTACAGAATCAGACCGCAGTATATCTAGAACATCTATGATATATGCATTAAATATGGTAAACACAGCCTCTACCACTCAATTTCCCAGAATAACTTTTGGGGACTTGGTGCATGGAGATTTGGTACAACTTGGCCTGCCAAGCATTCAGCATTCAAAACAGGATTCAAAAAATTTGTTCAAGGACAATAATTAAGCCATTGCCGTTAAATTAAATGCTATATGTAGGCCCTACATTTCAAATTCGTATTTCTAGTGTGTTTTAATCGAAATGGAATTAGATAAAAATAGCAGACCACAAAACTGGTAAAACTGTCCAGCCTGTTAAAATTTCAGCAGAATCTTTTCATTGGTCGGCCATTTCTAATATTTGACAGATAGACAACACCATCACAAGGAACAGGAAATCTTGTTTGAATTCTGTTGTATGACTGACACTCCGCTCCCTCGTCTAATTAACTAGTAAGCTACATAAAATTGGGGTGGGGGGGAGGGGAGGGGGAATGAAATAAACATTGGTAAAGAATGTTCTCAACAAAACAAAGTAGTCAAACGGTCAAACCAAATCTTACAAATTATCACAAACAAATATTTTCAACAGCATAGCCTATAGGCTATAGATCTTACCCTAGCTTGCACATTAGCTTACCGTGTAGGCCTAGGCCTACCTAATGCTTATTAGATTTATTTATTTATGCCTCGTTTCTTTAACAATTTTACATAGTTTGAAACACATCTTTTAGATTAAGACTAAGGCTTATTTTACAAAATAAACAGTATAATAGCAAAGTTTATTAGGTAATTGAACAGAGAAGTATGTACCCTGTACATGTATTAGGTATTTTCCCCAATACAATCTATCTCTCTCTATATATAGGGCCTACACACACTTGATGGTTTACATTGTTGTCTGATAATAACAGGAAGAAAACTACTACGAAGGAATGTAGACCCTACCTACATGTAGATCAAGGTCCACTGGATAATTTGTAGTTGACCGTACGGTTACAACATAGTGGCCATGTGTGTGTGTGTGGGCCTACAGTGCTAGATGTAGTTTAATTTGGATTGAGCTCTTTTGCTCAGTTACGCAACATTGACTGGGTTATTCACCATTAAACACACTTGTGATAATGAACTAAGTTACAACATAACAACTTGAATTACAGATTGTGTTCTCCTTGTTAAATGGTTAACCACTTCCACTGTGACTATTAAGGATATGCGGACGTCTTGTTGGCATACTTGCTACACTATCTGATAACAAGTAGGCCTTAATGTCATAGAACCTCAGTGGCTCAGTGGTTTTAAGGGAGATGAGAGTAGAAAGCATTGTAAGAAAAAAAGCAAACACATCTAGGCCTACCACTGGCCTTCTACAAAACAAAACTTTTCTGCATTCTCTGACTTATCCAGTTTTTCAGGTTAAAACAAATTTTTCCAGGCTGCAAATTTGTCTGATTGGTAAAATCGTTGGTTGAGTGGTAGAATAACTAAATGGGAAAACTGATTTTACCCCACAATGCTATGATTGGCCGTGGGACCGTACCGTTACAGCTAGTGTTTGAAGCTTGAAATATTTTTAAGTGAAATATTTCAAGCCATTTTGATTGAAATATTTCTGATAGGCCTATATAGTTTCAAACCAAGTTCGTAGTCAAACCAAGTGGGTTGTGATTTAAAAACTTGTATTCAGCTCAAAACGAACGTTTTGGTAGTCACGTGACCCTCTAGGCCACTCTAGACATAATAATACACAATTCTGATTGGTTGGGGGCGGTTTTAAATTCACAAAGCTTCATTTATCCCACAGCGTACATTTTGATTTAAAACTAGCATTTTTTCAAGTCACCTAAATGAGGTGAGATAGGTTTACGTTTTGACGGTGGCTTGTGCCTGCAAATACGTTTTTTTTAAACTTGACCCCCTGGTAAAGTCCTGGTCATGGTACCGGCGACACCATAGTCTGCACGCCTCTATCACCATGGGCATTGAATTGAGGCCTACACAAAGCCATGGGTGCTCCCGTTGCATTGACTTTATGCTTAGCCATGGTGTTGGGATTGAGTCATCTAAAAAAAACAGCCCTCGGGACATCTCTTCCAAGTGTTGAATTCAGACTTTTCATCCTGGGGGGGCTATATAATATCCCGGACCCTGGGGGTATTATCTAGGGATGAAGTATCCAGGGTTTGGGGACAAAGCCCCCAAACAATAGTGCCGTGCAGGTGAAAATGTTGAAAATCAGGTTTTTAGAGTGCGTTTGGTAGGTTTTAAGAACAACTTTGGGCTGAATGCAATACCAAAATAATGTAGTTTTTGTGTGTTGTTGTTGTGTTGTGGACACTAAAAGTTCCTAAATATCCGCTAGATTTCATCTTCAAACCGCTAGATTCACAAAACGGTCATTTTAGCAACGAAAACAAATAGGCCCAACAATATTTTCCAAACAGGGTGAAATACTGTTTTTTTTTTTTTTACAAAGTTTTATTTTCTATTATGTAACCAATCGCAGCCCAATTTTGTAAATTTCTACTAATGGGAAGCAAGTCATCAGTGTTTAGCCTAATATACAAGGAGAACTGCGTTGACCCCTCCTTCTACAGGATGCCTACCTACGCATTGGTTACCTGCAGACCTGGGTAGTAACGTAACGGAAGTAACGCGTTACTGTAACGAAATTACTTTTTTCAGTAACGAGCCAGTAATTTAACTACATTTTTCTCAATGTAACGGAAGAGTAATTTCACTACTTTTGTCATTGTAATTTGACGTTAATAATGCGTTACCTTTGCCGCGCGGCCCGCGCCTTTGTGTATCAAATATCAGTCACTGTGCCAGTGCGCCTTTCTTCATATCGCCCGCTTGAACAATGTGCATGTGCATGCAGCATTTCCGACATTTCGTAGGACTGATCGAGAGATTTCAAGCTCCGAGTTTTTATTTCAGAACCTAGCCATGTTTACTTTTGGTACTTCCGCCTATGACGAGCGCCGTTGATGACGTAATTATCTACTTGACATCAAACATTCAAGTCTGTGTCAAATAAATCAATAGTCGAATTGTTACACTTGAAGTGTAGTTACAACATTTCGCGGATAGATGTCACCCGCCTAATCAATAATTTACTATACATCTATACGTGGATATCTACAATATTTCTGTGATAGGCCTCCGCTGGTTTTAAAGTGTGGGCGTGGATAACACCCTGTCTGACACCCGCTATTGGCAGACAAAGCACTTGCGTCATACTCGTCCGCACGTCAGATACATTTTTAATTAAAAAGTAATTTTTGAAAGTAATTTCACTACTTTTTTTCATAAAAAGTGACGTAATTTCATTACTTTTTTGGAAATGTTACTAAATAGTAATTTAGTTACATTTTGGCTGAAGTAATGAGTAATGTAATTTCATTACTTTTCAAAAGTAACTTACCCAGGTCTGGTTACCTGATACCTGATAAGTGTTTTCGCATCGTAAAGTACACTGAGTACACTGACCATTTACCCCACATACTGCATCTGTGTTTACCACCCTGTATCAGTTCTGCAAGCGCATATCCTCTACCATAGGCCTACATTCACAAATCGAGTTCCTGACCTCGTGACAATTGCCCACACGTTTTTCGTAGGGTCTGCCTATTTGATTACCGTAACAAACATAAACCTTAACAAAAACCTTCAAAGAAATATGTTCGCGCCCTTTCAAAAACGGCAAAGTGACTTCAAAATGAAGAAATATAGGCCCATAGTGCATGTAGGGGCTAGGCCTAGTCAATTTGTTCCTGGAGGGGCGAATTTGGCAGTTCCCGGGGGGCTTGGCGCCCCCCCCACCCGGGATTATAGCTGGATTCAACACTGATCCCTTCACAACACTGTCCCAACAACAAAAACATGCCTAGCCCTACCCTAGGCATTGGATACACAAAGCCCTAGGCCTACATCAACAAAATGATTAAAAAAGCCTGTATTTCATTAATGGCCCATGAAGATCATGATTGTATTTGTGTAGCCTAGCTAGGCCTAGCCTAGCCATGAACAAAGGCATTGGTCTTTCTTCGGCTCGCTAGGGCCTAGAGGCCTAACGGGCCACAGCCAGACAGTTGCAAAATATTATTTCAGTTCACTTACCGTCCAGTGACACAATACTTAGGAGCTCGTAATAAGGCCTAGGCCTATATGGCCAGGCAAAAGGAAAGTGTCCTCGTTCACTGAATAGGCCTAGCCCTAGCCCTACAGAGACCGCTAGCCTAGCCTAGCTGACAAATCAAATGTCACCGAGTTGCAGGAAATTGACAGACGCGAAATTGTTAATAGGCTAGGCCCTAGCCTACTAGGCCTATTTACAATAGCAAAGGTATGGCTTTAAACATAACAGACTTCACTCTACAATGAAATCTAAACGCCGACAAGTTCCTACACTTAATTTACGACCACGAGTTTATGAAATGTCTTATCACTCAAACTCTAGGTAAAAAAATAAACAACTTGTCCCTCCCATTTCGGACCTCGACATGGCAATGGCAAGTGAAAACAGCGACAAGTTGCTTACGTGCCAAACAGGTTAACACAAAGAAACTCAACTCCGACCTCGAGAGCCAATCAGATTTTTCCCTAGAACATTCATGAATCATGATGATGGTGGGTTAGGCAATGGATGGGTTAGGTTAAAATAATTATAATTCCATAACAATTGACAAGCTCAACATTATTTATTCATGAACTCACTACATTTACCGGATTGTTTGATTAAAAGCTAAATTATTTATGAAAGAACATTCCTTGCACCTTTAATCAATGATTCCACACAAGAAGTCAAGTGACATATATTCTTGTTGGCCTCTTTGCACTTGTTTTGACGTTTGAAATCAATTCGGCCATGACAACACAGTGATTACGCATAGGCCTACGCCTACGGTGAACTGATGTCAAATTAATTGTTAACATTACGAAAAGAAGAGATAAACAATAATGGAAAACATATCTGAGAAGATTGCTAATAACAAGCTCTCATTTTCATCAATAGATGGTGCTAGTTTACTCGACCGTGAGACTGTCACCACAAATGTAAGTTTTATTCCAACGTTTTAGTTAGAGGCCTAGGCCTTGGCCCTTTTTGTTCTAGATTCAGGGCCCTACCTGGGCCTATAAGCTCGCTAGGGTTGATGTCTTTTGCATCGTAAATATTGGGCTTCGCTTGCAAGCCATCGACCAGCACAGGTAGGCTTAGGCCCTAGACTTAATCAAGGCATGGTGTAGTTATAAAGAGAACAGTGGCGAAGCGTCGGGGTAGCCTAGGCATTGAGACAGTGGTAAAAGTGAAGGGTTACTCAGCGATGTTTTTTATCCGTTTTTCGTTGAATAAACACTAGAACAACCACAACAGAGTAATTTTAAATGATTTTTAAACAGACGCACACAAGTGTTTACAAAATAAAGCACAAAACAACATACAATAACAACACTTAACAAACAGCCACCATCACCTTCACCGACCTCCACACGTTGCCATCTTCGAACTCAAATCCAGCCTAAACCAGTGCTATCAACTACCATGAGATACAAAATTAAATTTGATGCACAACTGAATGGGGGGCGTTGCCCCCCAACCCCCACCGGGGCTCTGCTCCTGGACCCCAACTCATACCCAACAACAAAAACACAAACACACCTCATTCCGATGAATCGCTAACTCAGGAAAACCAGTCAATCCCATAAAATACAAAGGATTTAGTTGCCAGTACTGCAATACGTCATTCCCCCACCTCGCCGTCGCTCCAGTCGACATACAACACTCTCTCACAACGTAAACATTAACATTATGTCAATCACGACAAGCCTTCCAAATGACCAAAAAACATACTCAAATCTACGTGCGCCGACTTAAATCACTCCACAAATTATGTAAGTAACATCGCTTAATCATTTAAATTACCTTCCAAAGTAATTCCGGTCCGCTGAGTGATTCTGCATAATTACCGAGACAGTGTCTACCCTACTCAAAAAATTAATAAGGCTAAACACTAAGGGTTGAATCATATTTAACCAATAGGAAGCAGAGGGTCGCCATTGGCAGGGGAATTAGAGCTACGACATCCGATTTGGAGGTCGGTTCGATACGGAGTGCCGCAGGGCTCAATATTAGGGCCAGTTTTCTTTATAGTTTATATTAATGACCGTACTTGAGTAGTTGGTGTGAGCCGTGTGACCCAACTTTTCAATACCATTTTTTTCAACTAAAATCAACATAAACACTCACCATTGATGAAATAAGTCAAGAACAACTCATTGTGTACTATTTTATTACATTCCAGCACCAAAAATCTAAAATAGAATCATCACGTTTTTGGTGTAGGGTAACAGTAACAAAAAAACTTCAAAACCTTTAACCTCGCTATTTTAAACGAAAGTACTTTTCCATTAAGTCATTTTCTGTTTTAAATAGCGACGTTAATAGTTTTGTAGGTTGAGTAAAAAAATTAAAAAAACAAATTTTTGAAAAGTTGGGTCACACCAACTACACAAGTGGCCTGCCAAATAATATAGCTCAGGGATACTGTGTGGTCCTATTTGCGGATGACACAAGCGTGATCATTAGAGCACTGTGCAGTATGGGTCTTGAAGCTAAATTCATTGAGATACTCCCAAGCCCTCGCCAAATGGTTTGAGGCTAACAAATTAAAACTTAACTGTTTAAAAACCCAGATATTAGCTTTCCAGACGAAAGGGAACCTATCACAGGGATCCTTTCAGTATGAAGGGGAAACTTTTACTCCAGTGGAACATGCAGCTTTTTTGGGATTGAGGGTGGATTATAAATTAAAGTGGGCAGAGCATATTCAGAAGGTGTGTGGTAAATTAAGCACAGCATGCTTTGTGTTAAGTAGTGTAACTACAATGTAACCTACATGGATGCTAATAAAACTGAACTGAACTGAACTGAAAGCGTTGTAACCCGAACGTGGTTAGGATGGGGAATGCAACTTCTATAATACCTACAAATTTTTAGGATTCAGAAAAAGGCAGTCCGAATTCTCGCCAAACTACATAACAGAGCATCATGCAGGAATAAATTTAGATCACTAGGGATATTGACAGTAACTTGTCTCTACATTTTGGATGTGGCTATGTTCGTCAACGACAATCCACAGTATTTTGAAAGGAATAGTAGTGTTCACCACCATAATACAAGGCAGAGATAGGACTTACACAGCCATTTTATTAGGCTTAGACTAGGAGAGGACGACCCTGTACAGGCATGGTGTCAAAGTATTTAACCGACTGCCTGACAGAATTAAACTAAACATTGGGGAAAGCTGTTTTAAGAATGAGGTCAAGGCCTGGCTTATGGATCAAGAATTTTATTCATTGACAGAATTCTATGGTCTCAAGGATAAAAATTGAGTACCATACGTTGACAGAGTAACAAGCTCATCATACTTTATATATATATATTATTTTTCCTGTATCATACTCTTACTTGAAAGTTGAAACCCTAACTTAATGTGCATACAATATAATAAGAGTAGTCTGTACTAATTGTTGACAACATCCAAACTTGCCACCACTTAGGTGTGTGGATCTGTACAAGTGTAAATGATTGCTAATAAAATGAAATGAAATGAAACTGTTTTATAAGTGAGAAATGGGTTTTCAAACGTACGCGGGAAAAGCAACAAATGAACGCGTTACCTTTCTGCGCGGACATGGTCTCTTTCCATGCCTTTGCACTAGGCCTACTTCTTGAGACAACTAGGATTCTGTCTCCGAGCCTTCCCCTATTACACCTACAACTCTATGACCCAGCGCTTGTCAACTCCCCTCCTTCTTCGCAAGTAGCATAGGCTAATGAGACATGTCTCCTCGCGCTTCAGCTCGTGTTTAGGCTGCATTTTCGATTGTTGCGCACATGGATCGAGCGCGGAGGATCAACTAAAATGAAATGAAACTTTTTCGGTTGGTATGGACCGGTTTTACAAAACTACTTGCGTTAGGTTAGCCAAACTTTCCGCTGGCTACAGTGCGCCGCGCTAGTTCTAGGATATAATCGATAAGAGTGCACCTGAAATCCTTTTCGTTATAAAACAACTTACCGGTAGTTGTTTTTCAGTGTTTTTATTGAAAAAAAAAAACAGTGTTAAAATACCGGTCCATGCCAACCGAAAAAGTACAAATGAAATTTCCACTGCACAAAAACAACGTTATTTCGTTATTGCTTTCAGACTAATACTTTTTTCTACAACACACCAAACGTATTCTAAAACCTTGATTTTCAAAAAATTTGCCAGCGGCGCTAATGTTGGGGGCTCCGCCCCCAAACCCTCCATGCTTGGTTCCTATTCCACGAAAATACATGTAGGCCCTACAGAAAAGAAACATGATTTGTCTGTGTCTATCCTGTAAAATATTCACGCTTAGCCACTGAAAGAGAAGAATAGTAAGGGAATTGGAAATCAAGGGAATAAGAGGAAATCTAAGGAAGAAAGGATTAGGAATGCTGAAGAAGGGGAAACGGTTCAAGTGAAGGGTTAGGCCTACTCAGCAATGTTTTTAATCCTATTTTTGTTGAATAAACACTAGAATGCAGAATCACTCAGCAGACCTAAATTACTTTGGAAGGTAATTTAAATGATTGAGCAATAGTTTGTGGAGAGATTTAAGTCGGCGCACATTGATTTGAGTAGGCCTATGTTTTTTGGTCATTCAAAAGGTTTGTTGTGACTTGTGATTGACATAATGTTAATGTTTACGTTGTGAGAAAGTGTGTTGTATGTCGACTGGAGTGACGGCAAGGTGGGGGAATAACGTATTGCAGTGCTGGCAACTAAATCCTTTGTATTTTATGGGATTGACTGGTTTTCCTGAGTTAGCGATTTCATCGGAATGAGGTATGTTTGTGGTTTTGTTGTTGGGTATGAGTTAGGGACACACATTTAAAATTCCTCTGTTGTGGTTGTTCTAGTGTTTATTCAACAAAAAACGGATTAAAAACATCGCTGAGTAACCCTTCACTTTTACCGAACAACCATAACAAATTACCGGTAATTTTAAATAATTTTTAAATAGGCGCACACAAGTGTTAGGCCTACACTAATTAAAACACAAAACAACAGACACTAACAACACGTAACAAACAATCACCATCATCGCCACACGCTGCCGTCTTCGAACTCAAATCTACCAGTGCTATCAACTACTATGGATTACAAAATGAAATTCAATGCACAACTGAATGGGGGCGTTACCCCCCAGCCCCCACCGGGACTTTGCCCCTGGACCTCAACTCAAACCCAACAACAAAATCACCAAAACACGAACACACACCTCATTTCGATGAATCACTGACTCAGGAAAACCAGTCATTCCCCCAAAAAGACAAAGGCTTTAGTTGCCAGCACTGCAATACGTCATTCCCCCACCTTGCCGTCGCTCCAGTCGACATACAAACAACACACTCTCATAACGTAAACAACAACATTATGCCAATCAACACAAACTTCTGAATGACCAAAACACATCTCAAATCAACGTGCGCCGACTTAAATCACTCCACAAACCATGTAGGCCTACCTAAGTAACATTGCTCAATCATTTAAATTACCTTCCTCAAGTAGGTACATCTTCGGATGGGACGGGACAAAGTGGAAAAGCTTAGGTATGCGGGTGGGGGGGGACTAAACTGTGTTATATGCATTTCAAAACATGCTTAATAATTTTTTAAATACAATCAATAAACTACAAAATCTTTACTGACCAGGGAATTGAACCCAGGTCTCCCACATTCCAGGTATAAGGGCACCTTAGCCAACTAGACTAAGGAAGCGCCAAAGTCGTTGATAGATGAGTGAGTGAGCCATGTGTTGAATACCCGGTATCATTCCCCATACTGGGCTAGATCCAGCCTTAGGTAAAGGGGAGGAAAGGGGATGTTCCCAGGTACCTACTCAACACATGGCTCATCATCGTCTCAAATAGCCAATGTGCATTAATATGAGACGTTAAGCAATATCCAATCAATCAACATGGCTCACTCACTCGTCTATCAATGACTTTGGCGTTTCCCTAGTACAGTTTATAGTAGGGCTGGGCAAAAAATTGATATTTCGATATGATATCGATAATTGGAGATATTTTCGACATCGATATTTGATTTCATATCGAAATATCGAAATTTACACAAAAAATTTAAAAATTTCGTAATTTTTGTGGAGGTGTCGGGTAGGTAGTCTAAATTAAATTAACCTGCTGGTGCATTTGGTGGAGGTGCCGGATCATAAAACGCGATTGTGAGATCGTAAAAATCGTTAAATAGGTTTATGGTGATACCCATTGGCCCCATTGGCCACAAATTATGAAAAATAAACCCACTCTTTTAAAAAAAAGATTATTTTTTTTTTACAAACAATTGCATTTCGATATATTGATATATCGAAATTTTTCGTGTGATATCGATAATTTAATGATATGTCATAGCCCAGCCCTAGTTTATAGGCCTACTCAGTGACCTCATTTTCTTATGTGGTTGTGAATGACCTTCATGTCTTAGTAGCTCACAGCTCCACTTTTGTTAAATCATTGTTGAATTAGTGCAACGAGGCTATTCAACTAGGCCAAAGGGAAACTTAAGGATATGTAATTTATTTATTTACGTAACGTCGATCCTATTCAGTTAACAATTATCAAAGGAGGATATTTCAACTTATTTCAATGTGTGTCTTGTTTTCAGTTGATTTTAGACGATCCAGCAACAAATACCGGTGGCATGGCAGAAGTCAAGATTGGTAAAACGCCCAAAAGGGTTTTGCATTTTTGCGATGGTACAATAGAAGAATACAGTACTGATGAAGACGATGAAACCGATGGCAAGTCAGCAGCTACTTGTAGTGTAGTTGACCCAGTAAGTTGTATCTTATTTACCATTATTTTGATGTAGGCCAAGGATGCCTAGAGGCCTACCCTTATTATGGTAGGCCTCCTGCTAAAAATTCCAGTCATTTCCAGTTTACGAAATGGTTACTGGAACTGGAACTGGACATGACTGGACTCCCTTAACTGGAAGTAAGTAGCTTATGGTTCCATTCTGAATGGAAATAACTGGAACATGTATAAGCTGATATTAACTGGACATTACTGGTATGTTCTTAAGGGATGTAACTGGAAACCACTTCCACTTGCTTTAGCTGGACTTCTCTGGACACAACTGGATCTGGAACCTACTGGTAGTTGATTCCACTGGAATATGCTGGCTCTAGGTGGATATTACTGGAACTGGATACCACTGGCAATAGCTTCCACTGGAATATGCTGACTCTAAGTGGATATTACTGGAACTGGAAACCCTGGCAATAGCTTCCAATGGAATACAGTGGGTTTGAGTGGATATAACTGGAACTGGAAACCTCTGGCACACATCCACGCGCCTGTAACGCGCTCTAGTAGCAAATAAGCAAACGAAAAATTAGATTCGAATAATCATTTAAATATTATATTAAATACTAATTCTTACTATTTATTTCTCATTCCTACACCAATCGATGACCTGTAACTGGATACACAGCATATGTTAAATTGACACAATTATAAAGTTACAAGTTTTATCATGAAGAATGGAGACTCGAACTCGATCCGACTGGAACCCTGCATCTGAAAGCCAACACCTAGACCGTAGCGCCACAGAAGACGATGAAGTTTACAGACAATAACCACCTATATAGGATACAACAGCAAATCGACGCAACTATCGTAGACATTGTGCACTTGCTCTGTGGCCTACCTATATTAATACGTGTGTTATTCTTGAGTTTTAATAGTATTGTTCAGTACTTGATCATAATTATGAAGTATTTTATTTTTTAGTTCATAAATGTATATGGAAGCAGCAATTAATTGGATGAGCGTAGCGAGCGGAAGCGAAGACTTCAATTTCACTGACCCCCCAAAAATTTAGCTCGTTTTTTTTTTTTTTTTTCCCCGTCTGTTTGTTCGCTCTCTACCGAGAAAACGGCATATGCGATCTTGATAAAAATTTGACTGGACCTTCGTTTTCTCTGAACTTAGAGGTGTATTGTTTTTGGGTACAATCGAAGAAATATTTCTCATGAATATCGTACTTTTACGATTTTTTCGATTTTTAGTGCGATATTTTCGTCACATTTGGGCCGATTCTGACCAAACGGGTGGGGCTACAACGTTCAGATTTCACATGGACATTAAGGTTATGGTGATGTAGTACCTTTTGAAAAAAAAAGTTGAAAAAGTTAGTCAGAATCCACAGAAATAAAGGTTTTAATATGAGTTTTTTGAAGTTTATAATACTAATAAACAAGTAACAATAGAAACTTGACAACAATCATCTACAATGCATTCAAAAAGCACTTGCAAAGGAAAAGTGCGAACAAACGCACAAAACGCAAACAAAAAACTTACAAAAAAACGCTCATCCATCAACGCGGCGGGACTTTAGCGTTTTCCTAGTACTTTATAATTAATTAAAACCAAGACTCTTAGACCGGGAGGATAGCTAAAAAAACACAAACACACGAACATTTACTACAGTCAGAAAAAAACACTTACTAAAATATAATATACTTAATAAATATTAATAACACCATTACAATACACATTAATACCTTTGATGTTAGAGCCAAACTTTGCAGTGTCAGAATGCCAAATGTTCTATCTCACACGCTATAGTATTGAGCTAGAAGGACTTGAAGTTTCAGGTGGCGCCACATAATTAATTCTTCAGATTTCAGACAACGTACGTAGGTCCTAAGCCTAGGGAAGGGCATACGGCCTACTGCTACTAACTCTACATGTCGAATACAAGCTTCTGTGCATGTAAACATTTAAGGCTTAACAAAAACAAACAAAAATAATAAAACGCACACATTTTAAAGTTTGTGTTATATCTATTAATCGTCGGTTCTATAAGATCAAGTCGTCATTACATTTCACTCAAAATCGTGGGCGTCGCCATGTTCGAAACGGCCGCGGCGGGAACAACATATACGATGATTCTTATTGGTTCGTTTCGAGATAGAACAGTTGCATTCTAATTCCGTTGCAATCTTCAACAGACGCTTTGGAGATAGAACACATGCATTTCGCACTTCAACTAAACAGTGGAGATAGAACAGTTGCATTCTGGCACTGCGACGTGTTGTCTCTATATAAAGAGCTGTCTGTTGCGATGTTTGAAGCGAGATTGTTTACTCGTTCTATAGAGTCGACGATATTGACGAGAGGCAATCTTTTCGTGATTTGCAATAAATGTGTGCCTAAATATTGTGTTCTAGGGGAGAAAATTTGATTAAGTTACATTTGGGCAACATTGGTTTTAGGATTTAACAAGAGGATTTCGGAATTTCGTTGACTTTGCGCACTTGTTTTATAATATTTGACAATTAATAATTTTTGTTTTTAAGATCTCGCTCCTCTATCTCTCTCTCTCTGCTTGCGGGAATTTATTGTGGGATAATAATAATACATTATGATGAGTAGTGTCCGTTATCTCCAACTAATTTAGAGTATTTTAATATCAGAATTATGATTCATTTGGTGCGATTCCAATCAGGGCATCATCTAACCGGTTTTAGCCTAAAACCAAAAAGCAAACTATTTTTCCTAAACCGATAATGAAGACATATGCGTTAACGTCCTTAATAATTTATTAACAGTAAATATGAAGAAGGGTATACAAAACATGCATGATTACTTTGTTAGAAATGCGTTATTTAGATAATATTACAGATAGTCTGTGTGTTTATTTCTTTTTACAATGCACAATAGTTTTAAATTAGGAAACGTGTTTACTTGTCTACTATCCCTATAAAAAATAAACAGTGTCTAAGTGCTTGGTGGTTTCTAGGTTAATATTTTAAAGACATAATTGAAGTCCAAACTTTGCACTTCATTTGCTCAGGACACATAAATGTGAAGGCTACATAGAACAAAATATACACCCTAAGGCGATGTACGTATACATGGAAAAGAGTGACTGGTCTCAATTATTGTGTTTCGTTTAGTTGTTATTGCATATTCTAGCTGTGGTATTAAGCCGTTCCACTGGTTTTATTTCTTTGATGCATGCATCTATAATTGAGCATTTGTATTTTGGAGTGTGTGGATTATTACAAAAACCCTTGCTTTATGCGGGTCTTAACCCGGCCACGCCCCATGGCGTGTATTACGCTCTAGACCTATGCCCAAATCGTCTTCACCGAGGATGGCTTTGTTTTCGTCAATGTGTTAGCGAGAGGGCAAAACGTGAGTGCTCCCTACAGTAATCATTGCATTTCATCAATCAGGCCTTCCTGCCTACCCAGGCACCAATCAATAGTCATTTTATGATACATAGTAAAAATATGATTTTGGCTGTTTATTTTTGTCGCATTGACAGCAACAGCTGAGCAGTAGCTATCGCTATCTTAGCATTTCTAAAATGAATGAAACATTTGCAATTAAATCAAATGTTGTTAAGAAACCAAAGAACGTCCACAGTGACGACGCTATGGTACATCAGGAATCATTGATAATTTTGTTCCTTCACCACAACAACGCTTGCAAAATAGTCCCTACTCTTTTTAACTTCTATTTTTAATAGAATATTAATATTGAAACAATATCAATAATAAAATGCATAATATTAATATTTCATTATCACTTTTGCTTTTGCTTTTCCTTATTTATTTAATAATTTTTTAGTTTTAGTTTTGCATGGAATTGTTAAGTCATACTCATAATTTCATCACAGATGTGTGGACTTTCGATGTAAATAAAGATTAGTATCAAAAGTGACCTTTCAGGTAATATGCGAGTTAATTAAATTCAGCTTAAAGTAAGGTAGGTATCCGAGTTGTGTTGGAGAGGTAACTATGTGACAAATAATTGCTCACAAATTACAAACATGCATTAGGATAAATATCATCATAAAGGTACTTATCAAATCCTACTCAAACCCCACACAATGTGAGTGAATAACAAAAAAAATACAAAATACAAATGCTGCTCACTAACAGCTCTTAAAGTCATCTCAGATGTGTGGACTTTTGATGCAAATAAAAAGTGTTATCAAAGTGATAGTTCAAGTAACACTCTGAGTTAATTAAATTCAGCTTAAAGTAAGGTATCCGAGTTGTGTTGGAGAGGTAAGAATGTGACAAATAATTGCTCACAAATAACCATTGCGTTGGGATAAATATCATAACAAAGGTACTTATTAAATCCGACTCAAACCTCACACAATGTGAGTGAATTCCATCAAAATAAACAGATACAAATTCTGCTCACAAACAGCTCTTAAAGTCATCACAGATGTGAGGACTTTCGGTGTGAATAAAATGTAGTATCAAAGTGACAGTTCTGGTAATACTCTGAGAGCGAAACGAAATTTGCTCATATTGGGTTAACTCTGTGTGCTAATAGAGAGGACTCAAAGTGTTGCATTTTTGCATGGAATATTTAATTCAGTCACATTCATCTCACATTTTGCTTACAATGTGTGGGGACTGACTTTGTGAGCTATGTGACAAAAATAAACACATCTCTGAGTGGTGTTGTGTTTACTGGGAATATGTCACTAGCATCAAAACCCCTCAAAACTATATCAGTAATTAGACGAGGGAGCGAAGGGACTGAGGACACAATTCATATCAAACGGCGCTTATTCTGTTCTTCTGTACGTGTGTGTGTGTACGCCGAAAATCAGCCGAACTGCTGAACAGATTGCGCTGAAATTTTACAGACATCCGGTACGAGTTAACTGAGAACTGCTAATCAAATCAGCTATGTGCTAGATCCATTGCGATTTAAACCTACAATAAATAAAAATGTGGGTTAAAAAATAAATTAAATACGTATTTTTAAAGTTGTTTTGTGTAGTATTTTAGAAGAAGTTATAAGGTGTTTTGCTGAACGGAAAAAAGAGAAATTTATCGACGAATTTAATTTTTTGCGTAAACCCAGATGATTTGCAGAATATAAAATTAAAGCTGGGATTTCTTGGGGGCCAAGACCCCTAACTCCACCCTGATACGCCACTGGGTGGAGTACACTTTAAGTAGGTTTAATTATGTATAATTATGTGTAATTGTTTAGGATGAAGACATAAGATCATTTGAAAAATAAACAAAACGTATAGTATTAAGATAAGAATAAATTATGTAGACATTTGGACATGAATGAGCCACGAGAGTGTTTTTTGCCACTTGAATATCACATGCTGCAGTTTCTTTCTGCGTTCAATCCATCGATTTATTAGTTAGGCGCTATCGGCCTACATTAATTTAAATGTGCATTTTTGGATGAGCGTAGTGAGAGAAGCGAAGATTCCATTTCACTACACCGGAGAAAAAAAATCGTTTTTTTGTTGTATTTTTGTGTGTTTGTTAAATTAACACGATTCCGGCTTAACCGATACTCCAATTGCGATGAAATTTTCTGGAGACCTTCGAAATCTCTGAACTTAGAACTGCCACGTTTTTGAGCGCAATCAAAAAATATGTTCTCATGAAAATCACAATTTTACTATTTTTTTCGATTTTTAAAAACTTTCTTCGATTTATAACACCTACATGCTTTATCCGATTGTAATGATTTGACACATGGCTCGCTCACATGTCTATTAACGACTTTGGCGTTTTCCTAGTAAAATTATCCTTATTGAAATTATCATTTTTTGGGTGTATTTTATGGTGGCGGATCTAGCCCTGATTCATGGGATTTATTTTCAAGATTTGCAGTTTTCACATAATTATTTAACAAAAACTGTCTACGTATCTAGAGGGGGGGGGGGGGGAGCGAGTTCTATTTTGCAAAACCAGGATATTTTTTAAAAATTCACCCGTTAGGGAGAAAATTTGCAAATTTACTACGAAAACACGTAAAATATCGAAAATGGCAAAATATGGGTAATAATAATTAGCTGCGCAATCAAAATAGGAATCTCAAGGGGGGGTTAGGAATGGATGAATACCACTTTTTGAATTTTGAATATTTTGTTTGGAGGTGCTCCAAACAATCCGAGGGGTGCTTCAGGCCCTGAGCACTCACGGAGTCGGCGCCCCTGCTGTTAACACAATGCATACACCGCCCTTAAAAAGGACTGAAATGAAAATACATGAAAAGTAATTTTAGAAACTACCTTAGACTGTCCATTGACTTAAGTTGTTTCTAAAATTATGTTTCAAAAATGAATTATTTGTGACCCTATCGAAAAATGATGGTGAATGATAATTATGTTGTTTCTATCCAGAACTGTCCGTAAGGTCGATCACAATATAATAATAATAATCAAAACTCAATTCCAACAACGTCAGGTTGAGTGGTGTTCTTCACACCGATATATTCTAGTGCACAAAAAAATTCTTCGATCTAAATATGAAAAAAAATCCGGATATCGAAAATAATGAACTTATGGTGTTTCTAAAATTACATATCCAAATATAGCTTGCCCAACCCATGCATGCGTCAGCGTATCGTGACTGCATGTCAAGCAACTGATGCAACGAATCACATATATTTTTTCAGACTTTTAACTGCATCTTATCACATTACGTTATGTATATAATTATGATATGTATGTATTTATTTATAAACATTAAATATTCATACTTAAGTGCTAGACCAACTTAGATTTAAGCAAACTTGACGATTATAATATGTATGTACAATGTATGTACCCACAGGATGATTAATAAATTAAATAAAAAAAGCAGTTTAACAAGAACTGAATGACAACAAAAAATTGCAAACTATAAAACGAAAACCTGAACAGAAAAAGAATGATTTTATGATTGTATTAATGAGAAAAAATTCTGTAGGTAAATTGTGTTTTGTTCCAGATCAATAGAGGTGATTTTTTTAATTGCATAAATAAAAATATGTTTTTAAAAATCTAGTCTAAAGTGTAGTGAAAGTCAGTTGAATCCAGTGTGATCCTCTACCAGTTACATCCAGTCAAATCCAGTGTCAAGCAAAGTCCAGTGAAAGTCAGTTGAATCCAGTGTGTTCCTCTACCTGTTACATCCAGTCAAATACAGTGTCAAGCAAAGTCCAGTGAAAGCCAGTTGAATCCAGTGTGATCCTCTACCAGTTACATCCAGTGAAATGCAGTGTCAAGCAAAGTCCAGTGAAAGTCAGTTTAATCCAGTGTGATCCTCTACCAGTTACAGCCAGTGAAATGCAGTGTCAAGCAAAGTCCAGTGAAAGCCAGTTGAATCCAGTGTGTTCCTCTACCAGTTACATCCAGTCAAATCCAGTGTCAAGTAAAATCCAGTTGATTCCAGTTTGATCCACACCCAGTGAAGTCCAGCCGTATCGAGTGTCAAGCAAAATCCAGTAAAAACAATTTGTATCCAGTGTGTTCCATTCCCAGTTACAACCAGTTTGTTCCCGTTGCCCATTGTTGTCCAGTCTTTACTAGTGGTTTCCTGCCATTCATTTGTGAACGCATGTAAAATCCAGTTATGGCCAGTTTAAAACTGGAAGTGGAATGTTCTTTTCCACTTTCTGCCAGTGAAATGGTGAACTGGATCATACTGGACTGCACTGGAATTTTTAGCAGGGCTATGTACAGTAGAATGTGGGCTGGCTACCCATTAACATTTTACTTCAACCCCATTTAGAAGTTCAATAGAAAGAGAAACTGAAAAATGAAAAGCATAATTGCCCCTGTCAAATTTGACAATTTACACAAACTTTTTTTTTTTTTTAATTCCTTAGCAGAGAGGGGCTTCTTTAGCCAATTAGTTACATCTTATTGTAATAAGCTACTGGTAAGTATTTATTTCATGATAGGTCTCCGCCTAAGTCTATTAAATTTCAAAGTTACAATAAGTAAGCTTAGCTTAGATATATATAACTGTCAAGGAGTGAAAATATATTTAAACATGTGCTAAAAATGGATTTAGAAAATGTTCAAATGTAAATTTTCATTCTTTGTTTGCAAGTGTTTGGAATTTATTGTTCATTTTAAATTTAACTAGGGAAACGCCAAAGTCGTTGTTAGACGAGTGAGTGAGCCATGTGTTGAGTACTCGGTAACATTCCCCTTCTTCCCCCTATCTAAGGCTAACCGTTAGGTCCTAATGCACCACTCTAGCCTAGGGGATGTGGGAGGAAAGTCCAATGCTGGTCAGAACCAGCCACAGGTAGGGGGAAGAAAGGGGAGTTATCATGTCATTGTCATCATCGGTTGTTATCATCATCGTGTTGTTTTGGCTGTCGTCGTTGGGGTGGTGGTCAAGGTAAGGAGGAAAGGTCCCCAAAACGACTGCCAGAGCTCGCTTCCAGTTGCGGGGAGTTAAAATCTTCCATGGATGTTTGCACCTTGATCACTGCATAGGCCTACTGCATTACAAATATTATTTCCACTGCCTCCATTGCAACCGAGTAGCATAGAAGGCAGTGATTTTTTCCAGTGCAAAACCATTGTCGTTGACAGAATTCCTAAACATGGTAAGCCTATTTTTCAGTTTATTATTTCTTGTAGTTTTAAATCGCAACCGATTGTGCTCATTTTGTTAGCAGTTCTAAGTTACCTGGTCACGGATGTCTGTTTAAAATTTCAGCTCAATCTATTTGGCCGTTCGGCCGTATGAGCCCGGACAAACAGACAGAATTAATTACAACAAGGCCCGATCGAGTAGCGTTATAAAATCCTTATTCGCTTCGCTCACTCGTTTAAACTAATTGGTGCTGCCATTCCATACAGTCTATATTAAATCCCAAAGTTTGAGAATTCTTATAGCCTAACTAAATGGCAAATTGCAACCCCATGTGAAGAAACGGGTGAAATAGTTTGTGTATGCTTTGTGTACCGGTACGTGTTTTTTCAACCTTTGCTTCTGTGACGCTAGGTATTACTAATAACTACCTAATTAGGTATAAGGTCCTAACAATTCAGTTTCCATCTGATTACCCTATCCTTTGGGTTAGAAAGCCCTAGGTGCTAATTCCATGACACTCACCTCTCATTTACTACTTTCCACCAATCAGCTCTTCTAGCATTATCCACTGGACCACTTGTTGCATTATCTACCAAATTTTCTCTTTCCTGCAGTCCTGCTACTACTGCCATTCCTAATATTTAATTATTAATGTTTGTTTTTAGAAAACTCTCACATGGGGCCCGTGGTTTTGGCACCACACGGTAATAGTTGGCAGCACATCACTTAAAGTCTGCGACTATTTGGGCGAATCATTGGCCAGTTTCTTCGGCATCACAACGCCAAAGTATCAATATGAGATTGAAGAATACAAAAGAATGATTGCTGAAGTAAGTCATTTCAATTTATTATTAATAAACTGCCAGTATTGTTGTATTCTACTTCTAATATGTACTTTAAATCTGACCTTCCCTTAGGCCCTATTTCATTTTACTTCAATATTCAACTATATTCTTTAGACAAATTATTTGATACAGTTTGCAATTGTATTCAAAATGTAACCTTTTGCTTTGAAATAAACACATTAATATTAGCACAGAATAATAATTTAATGACTAGGAGTACGAGTAGCGTGTACCCAAATAATAATTCTGACTCGCACATATTAGGACGAAGAGTTGAAAGCGCGCCAAGACATGGAGATGGGAGGCTGGACTAAGGATTTGCAAGCAGGTGGCGAGGCTATACAGTTAGCTCCTACAGCTGGTCAGAAGGATATGGCTGCAGCACCTGAACAACCTGTTCATTTAAATGATTATGGAGACTCGGAGAACAAAACACACGAGCGCTACTAACAAGCATGCTTTTATTTTCTGGTCGTACCTTCATAATTTATAACTTTGCATTTATTAAAAATAGCCATTAAATCTGTGTGTGCACACAAAACAGCAGTCACCTGTTGTTCTAATCTGTTGAAAGTTTAAACATTGTATGTTGTATTATTATTTAATATTTATTGTTAAGAGTTTGGAGGATCTCTGGAGTATTGTATTGCCGGTACTTTAACCAGGCTGGCCATGTTCAGCAAAACCTCAAGGATCTCCTTGTCACTCAATGACGCAATGCAATAAATCAGGGATCATTCAGAACTCGCTGGCCTATAGGTCGGGGAAACATTTTTCATGATTATTATTAAGGTGTTTTTGTTTTGTTATATCATTAAGTACTATTTATTGTTATGAGCCGGAAAGTCCTTCCTAGCGACTTTGCATAATGCTGTTTTTATTACAAGGAATCTATATTTATGATTATGATAATTTATTTTTTATTATCCATAGAATCTTAGCACTGTGTTAAAATGCATTCAAACCAATGGCCTAGGAACGACATATTAATGATATTGTCCAAATAGGATTAGGAAGTCAGTCCCGAGTCACTATGTCTTTCACCATATCCGTGTGTCTAAATTTGTACCAGCTTCCAGACAGATACACTACACTAGTAGGCCTAAGTAAGAAAGAAAACTCAATTGCTTACTTAATTTAGCATAGTAGAGGTCAGTTCACTTTGTTTAAATTAACTGGTTTGTTTTTACAAATAAATTGGAGAACCAATTCCAGACTGGTTCCATCTTTGATCCAGATTCAATTTGGACTAAAGTTAAACCGGTAAGTACGGTAAGCTATATGCTTAACTATTGCAGTGTTTATCAATACAACTTATTCGAATTAACTCTAAATTCGAAGCCGTCTGCAGTGGCACATACGATTAGGGCACTGGTCCAAAGTGTATGGCTCTTTTGAGGACGTGGGTTCGAATCTCGCATAAGGCATGTTTTTTTGTAATCGTCCTTCATCGTCATCCTCACCACTAGGGTTGTGCAAACCTGGATTTTTAACAAACTCAAAACTTTCAGAAGGGTTGTCCGTCAAACTTTGAACTTCTAAAACAATTGACACCTGTGTAAAGGTTCGTATCAATCTTGCAAATTATCTCAAAGCTATAAATTGCTGCCTTAGTCAACTAGCTAATTTGATTTTGTCTCTAACAATGTATGACACTACTAAAAATATGAAAGTAGCAGTAGAGCTGAAATGGCTGGCCGTTAGCTTACATACTACGTCAAGGCTAGTCTGCCGAAGAAGCATTGGGATTCATTATCACTGGCTGCTGGAAATGTCCCCCCAAAATATTGCTGGTGGCCTATTTATTGGGGTATCATTTCACGTTGTCGCTCTCAAAGGTTAAGATTTTTTCTTGTCCCCAAAATCAGATGTAATCAAATTTGATATACATAACGCTAAACTAGTATTTCATGTTGGGGATGACATCAGCAGGTAGTAAATTTAAGAACCGGTTTCAACTCTTTTGGGATGTGGGTTACTCAGATTTTATAACTCCGTAATAAGACACGAGTTTCTATTCTTTCCAACAACTCATTAAAATCATGATTGAAGATGTAGATGATACATTTTAATTTTTAATGTTATTGTTTTCCTATAGATTGTGTTCTCTTCTTGTTAGTAACAAAGTAGACATTTTCCCTCTAGGACATTGATGAAACAATTCAAATTATAGTTTACATTAGTAGCCTAGTACTATTTCATGTGTTCCAAACATTTAGGTATTTTCAACTTTGTACTTTGTGTACAAATAAACATAAAGATGAGACGTTTTATTTTAATGTTTTCCTATGGATTTTCCTCATCTAAAGTAGTCATTTTCCCTCCAGGACATTGATGAAACAATTCAAATTATAGTTTACATTAGTAGCCTAGTACGTAGTACTATTTCACATGTTGTAAAAAATTATTTTTCAACTTTGTACTTTGTGTATAAACATAAATAATTAAATATATAATATAGGCCTATATGTAGAGAACAAAATATTCTTGCACAGCTAACTATACAGGCCCACATACTCTATTAAATATTTATATAAAAACTTACAAAACTTGTTTAACTTATTCTAGTATTTATGAGTACTATGCCATTCATGCACTGTGTGGTAAAAAATTACATGTTTATGCTTAAATTTTAAACAAGCTAATATATTTATATATTGTGTAATGTATAATTTGAATTTATATTAATTAATAATTAGTAAGAAATAAAAATAAAATATTTTTCTAATTGTGTTAAATGTTAATTAATATTGCCTCTGGAATCATAGTAGAACGTCGTTCTCATTGATTGTCCATACTCCGATCTTGATAAAAACTTGAAGACAAAGAGTTACTACTACGTATTATTGAATAGTATGGCTAAAATATATATTTTTATCCATCCCCATTTCCAAACTAATGCTCAGCTTAGGGAGCATTAACTTTATTTGCTCAGGCTATTTTTGGCTTTCTTAGCTGCCAACTTCTTCATCTGACAACTCTTCCATATCCTACTGCTTTTTTTACCAAATCTCTCCATTTGTTCCGATCTCCCCGCCATCTTTCCAAGTTTACCTCCACCCAAGACATATTTCTCTCTTCTGCGCTTAGTTTAATTTGGTCAATCCACCTATCTCTTGGTCTTCCTACTTTTCTTTTATTCCCTGCTAACCTTGCAAATTCTTTTCTCGGTATTCTTTCTGGTTCCATCCTTTTCATCTCTTCCAATACGCCACCTCAAACTTTCAACACCCAGTTGCTTCCTCATCGCACTACTTTTCAATTTATCCATTTTAGTTACCCCCAATAAACTTCTAAGAGATTTCATTTCTCAGGCAACTAATCGACTTTCACCTTGCTTTCCCAGAGTCCAGGCTGCTGAAGTATAGGTCAGTATTGGGACGAAATATAGTATCTAAAGAAGCAGCTTGCATTTTCTGGGCATATTAAAACACTGAAAATCTGTTAAGAAATCTTGTGCCGCGAAGAGCCTCGCTGAAGCACGTCAAACTAAAATGCCACATGTAGTTGGTTCTCCCACAAGTGCTTCTTGCACAGGGAAGGGAAATGACTCGCTGGGCAGTCTTTGAGGGCGGACGGCAGGTCGTTCCATGGGTTAACAACCCGGAAAGAAAAAGCACGTCGGCCGAGCACTCCTTTGGCCGGAGGGGGTTGGAGGTGAGGGTGCGTACTATCGTCGCCTCTCGACACGCGGCCCTGGATGACTCGAACCGAACTTTAGTACCGCAATAAAATAGTGCTTTCCGGAATAGATATTTATTTGTATGTTAAAATTGTTATGATGACACAGTCATAGTAGGCAAGCCCTGAGCAGGAGTGGGATCGTCAATCCCTTCTTCTACTAATTGTTCATTATTATCCATTGTAATTCGTAAGTCTAGGCTAGTCGTCGGGTAAAAAAAAAAACTGGAATTCGAACCTTAATTTTGTAACTTGAAGTTCGAGTACCAAACATTCAGCCACCCCTAGACTAAAGCATTGCTGTCTTTTTACAAGTTTGTGTGTGTGTGGTACAGAACATACTGCAAAAAAAGCTTGGTCATCTGAGCTGAATGACACTGATTAGTTGGCCACTACAGCTTGCAATAGGGAATATTCCAGTTAATATTTTATATTTTATTTTAATTCTTATTCATGTCTTAATAGTCACTGCACTTTTTTTTATTTAAAAAAATGTTTTTTGTGTAATTTAAACGAGAAGTAAATTGGACCCCCAGTTTGCGCGCCAAAAACGAGCGTGCGCCATCTTTGGACGGTACTACGTCATAACTGTGCTGAGTCAAGGCCAATTGGAAACTAAATGTACGTATATTTGTATATATTTACATACAGACGGCGGTGCTCGCCCATCCGCTCAACACAAACAACTCCACAAGGATGTACATTTTCACCGTCTTTTGTTTTTCTTTTTTTGTATGTGACAGGAGATTTCGCGAGATCATTGTAAAAAAGAATAACGAGCATTTGGTATTGAATTTTTGCATAGCCTAGGACTATCATGGTATTCTTTATCTACAATAGGCTTTAATTAGTCATCAAAGTAAGTTTTTTGAGCGGGGTGTGTGTCAGAACACGAAAGTGCAGGTTAGGGTCGGCTAGTTAAGCCTAGGGCTTGTCAAGTGAGAAATTTTAGTCTTCACATACCAATGCCTATATCCTACAGGAACGATTGGCCTAGACTGTTGTATTATAAATAATTTTCTACGTCTAGGCCTAGACCTAGGACTGTTTCAGTTTTGTTTTTTGATTTTGTATTGTATTGTATTGTATTTCTTTATTTCTGGCTCATTCTAGCCATTTCGTTACATCTTACATCACATTTATAGCATACAAATACTACACAACATCAATTACAACAAACAACTTGAAAACACTTTAAAAATTAACATTACACTATCATACTAGGATTTTACATAATATTTATTTAGACCTACTACTCAGCTACCTAACAATGCATACTTCATTTTCCCATATGTTCAACCTACTTAGCACTACTTTATTAATACTTAGGCCTTTCTAAAATCCTTTCTTACCTTACATTATTCTATAAATCTTGTAATTTAATCCATTTTTTACATTTACTTTTAAACATGCCCAAACTATTTATTTCTTTGATTTCCCTGGGTAACATATCGAATTCCTTTACACCATTGTTAAAGACTGAGCCTAGCCATTTTTTACTTTTACAATTTGACCTCCATGATTTTCCTTCTTCTGCTCCCCTAGTATTGCAATGTCAACTTTTCTCGTTTTCTGGCTAGGCGTTAAATGTAAAATGTCCGCCATCTGTTTACATTACTGTAGGCTACGCTAGGCGCTGCTTTGTTTAAAACACCGCCGTCTTGATGTATATCTCGATCCTACTATGGTACTACTACTACTTTGGTCTGGATGTATGTTTATCCAGACGGCGTTGGATCAACACAGTTCTGACGTCACAGTCGTTTTTGCCGCTTTAAAAAACTGCTGCTTTTAAAACGGCTATAAATCACTGGATTATTATTTCACGGAAAAACAAAGTACATATTTGTAATCGGGACGAAATACTTCTTCTAAAAAATCTATTCGTACAGTATTTGGCGGAAGTGGAATATTCCCTATTATGGAACACTGGTAACTAGGACGATCAGGATTTGTCAATTAGGAGGACTTGACTTGACCTAGGAGGACGTCTGGTAACCCTACCCTAGCCTGATTCGCGTATGCAACTTGGAAAAAACTCAAATCTCCTTAACATGAATACATAATGTTTGAAATTATTTTCAGCAAAACTATGCCCGTGCTCAGCCCCTACAAGTAAAACATTAACATAAGATGTGATGTAATTTAAAATCGTAACCTAACAGTTACTTCACACGACTGCCTAAATGAATTTAATACATTGATTACCCCTACTCATTCTACTGTAATGAACAGAATCCATAAAGCTGTGCCTGCCTTGGACCAGGGTTACCGTAACAACAACCTTTAAACTCTCGAGATCATTATAAACTATAAAGGACACATTTGGAAGTTTGTTGGCAAAGCTATTCGTTATGCCAAGAAACATCAGACTTTTATGAAACTTTGCGTCGTTATTAAGAAATCATACATGGACAGCCCTACAGTAGTAGATTATCAATGTTGTTTGTGTTATAAATAATAAATAAATCCGTATTTAGAGTCTACCCACTCAGCCACATAACTGATTTTCAGTAGGGGACAGTAAACCAAAGCGACCAAGCCAACTCTGTAGGCCCCGACGCAATCGACGAGTGAGCGATAACCAACCAAAGATCGATATCTTTTTAATAGGAAATATAGCAATCAGTGGTATGGACAGTGCGAACACCCGCAGATCAACGCCAGAATCAACAAGGCCGATTCAGAACAACTTTAAATTTATTATGTGCCTCGTTGCTAGGACGGCTCCAAAGTCACCATTTACAAATTCCTAAGACAAGAACCGATGGACTTAAGTCCAAATCAGAAGTTAAAAAACTTCAACGGGAATCGAACCCTGAACCTTCTGCATTGGAAGCAAGTAGGCTAACCACAAGACCAACGAGCCACACAACAAGACCAACAATAAGCCACAAAAGTCAAATGTTTATCAGATAGGAACAATTCACGAAAATGGTAAACACACATTCCAAAATTGTAAAAATCTATTTTCGTAGCCTAAATAATTTTAAAATAATAATGTTTAGTGACTAGAGACTTTCATTTCCACTTACGTGACAACTGTAAAATTTCAAACAACTGTGTAAGTGAGCCGAGCAAACAGGAATTTGTATAAAATGCATGTCCTATGTAGACCCACCCTGTTCATTGTTTGACATCCCTTCCCTAGAAAATCTCAAGTAGCCTACATGTACTAGTTTTAATTCTTAACTTTTATAGGCTTAAAGGAAAACTGATAGGAGAACCAAACTCACCAATCAATTATGTTAGGAAATATTTTCTTTATTCTGAATTGTAGGCCTATCCAGTTTATAACACTCTGTAGAGTTTTACATTGGCCATATCCTCGGCTGCAAGCGTGACTCCAAGTGCATCGGGGTTGTAGGGAGGAACTTCTTGGAGCCATTCGTGAACATTAATTCCCGTCTGTAAAAGAAATTTCAAGAATCTATTATTAATTTTGTTTTTGTTTTGCCCTACACGGGGCTTTTCCCAGCAAGAATTGAGCACAAAATATTGCTTAGTTAGCATTTTTGTAATTGGTCTGTTCTGTCAAGGGAAAACAACTAAAAACAAAAGAAAACATGAGTCAAATCATGAACATCATATCTCAATTCCTGACAAAGAAGACTGGTCTTTGAAACATACATAGACATTGAAACAGACACCGCACCACGACAGAACAGCCCGATCAATACCAGTAACAAAAATGTCATCTACGGGTCATGAAATGTTGGAAAGTTGAAATGCATTCATAGATATGTAGGATGAAATGTAATATAATTTAGGAGTTGCAAGATTCAGGTTACCTGATTACCAGAAGTTCCAGACCGGATACAATTTTGTTACCAAATGACACCCTACGATGATCGGTAGATTTTGGAATTAATTTAATTCCTCAAAAGTCAAAATGTATAGGTATAAGCAGAGTCGATAAAGAAGTTTCCCCGTTGGGGAGGTCCTCCAACTCCCTATCCCGCCCTGGGTTAAATAAAAAGCCAATTTTTTGCGTTTGGAATCTAACTTTCCGCCCGACTGTTTGACAATTGATAGAAACTCTACTTCAATGAAACTACATCACTTTCTACTAGAAGGTAACAGTCGTTGACAACGAATGCCGTGAAACATCAAAATATTAAATACGATCAAATGTGGGCGAATGTTTTGGCATAAAGCAAACTCTCTTTATTGATGAGGATATTTCTGACAGTAGAAGACCTAAGCCTAGGACCTAGGCCAACAATATGGATTGTTCAAGATTTTGATTTGAATGCCAAGGGTGTACTTACATCTGAAAACTGTATTGTGGCCTTGGGCCTAGGCTACACTTATGTCCGTCAGGCTCAAATAAGGCATATCTCAATTTATTTCGTACAAAAATGTCAGTGACACCTGCGCGACACTTTAAAGTACAATAACAAAATAATATTTAATAGTTTTATAAGGCTAGGGCCCTGGGCAAATATGATTGAAATAAAATTAAAATTTTACATTTCGTCTGTCATTTGTTAATTGCAGCGTCACTGCATATCAATAATCAACTGACCGTATTTAGCGTGCAGTGCTTTTAGTAGTTTCACATTTGAGCCACCCATAGCGCGCAGAACGTTAGATTCCGTTTTGACTTGGGAGGTGTAGGACCTCCCCAACGGAGAAACTTCTTTATAGACTCTGGTATTGGGGCCTAAGCTACATAACAGTTGAAATTTTTATTTATTTCTAGCAGCACCAATGGGTTATATTTGTAATTCTTTGCGGGGAAAATATTACAATTATATTAATGATGTAGTCATAGAAATAATGCAGTAGGCCCCACAGTAAATACTAAATACATCTATCTATGTAGATGGTAGATGATTGTTTATGCTATGCAAGGAATTGTTAGGGATTCACTCTTCAGTATACAGTCTACTTCTCATGAACACAACAAGTAGTTAGTATAAATATTAAACACCATCTATTTGGGGCATTGGGCCTCCAAAAATAAACCACATTTACTAACTTTGCTTTAGAGTTTAGATTCATCTAGAAAGTAACTGATACCCCTACAGTATAATATGCAAATATGCCCATCTTTGTAAAAAAACAAAAAACTACTTCCTCCCCATGTGGGTGATGGTCAGTTGGATAGGATATTGTCATACTCATAATCAGGGGCAGGTATTTAAGTTAAAAATGAATTTTTACCGCTAAAAACCGTCAATTATAAATCATTTTCAACACCAATTCACTGCTTTTGGTCAGAACAAAACCAAAGATGCAAATAAGTTCCACCACAAATAGCTGCCTCTGAATTCTCATAACTAGGCCTACATGTTATTCTATTATTGTAATCTGCAATTTTTTACAACGTCCCACACCCCAAATTTTCAAAAATATCAAGAAGGAGAGAGAATATTGAGCTTTCAACTAAATGTTGAATTATTTTACCACCAAATCACCGCTTTTGGGTTTAATTAAAACTAAATTTGACTTTTATTTTTACCCCAAATACCTGCCTCTGCTCAGTCATAATCATTCATTAGTTCTTTAAAAGATAACAGGCCAAGTTACCTGACAAATAAACAAGGGTTCTTACTTGTCGGATCGTAAAGACATTTTCTATGGCGGGGATAGTGACGAGTAGTGTCCCTTGTTTAATGACTTGCTTCAAATATTTCCAGATGTCGACCTGCTTCTCAGGAGACATGAAACACTCGAAGACATTGTTCAAAATGATGACGTCAGCTCCAAGAATAACATCAGCTCGATCCAGAATATTTCCCTGAATCACTTCGATCCGTTCCTAAGAGAGGAAGCAATACATAGCTGTAATTAGACGAGGGAGCGCAGCGAGTCAAACGACACGAAGTCTTATTCTGTGCCTGTGTTTGTGAGTGAGTGAGTGACTGTGTACGCTGAAAATCAGCCTAATCAATGAACCGATTGCGCTAAAATTTTAACAGACATCCGGTAAGAGTTTACTGAGAACTGTTAACAAAATCGGCAACATCCGTAGCGATTTAAACCTACAAGAAATAATAAATTGAAAATACCGTATTTACTCGAATGTAAGTCGCACCCCAGTTTTGAGATGTCTAAAATCGAAAAGCTGGTTTGCATGCGAATGTAGGTCGCACTATTATAATATGCAGGTAGACATGCCCTGTAATTCTGTACATTGTAAAATAAAAAAGGACAAGGTAAGTAACCCTCAACATCAACATCCATCAGCCTTGGGTCACAAAAGAAGTTCTAGGATGTTGCAAAAATATTATGCAGTTGGGTAAGTCTTGTTCAGTGGTAGGACTACAGTAAAACCTTTGCTAATTCAATCTCAGATACTTCGAAAAATGTTGTACTTCGAACAAAAACATCGGTCCGACGATCAGTATAGGGTTTAACAGTGTAGGCCTATTAGATTCTGTTTATTCTAAATTCTCTTTATTTCGTAATTCGAAAGAATATCTAGGCCTTTACAGTCAATTTACGTGTGAAATAGTGTGGTTACTTCGAAGAACTTTTCCGCAAACTTTTCCGCCCGAAGTTTGAATTCGGAAATGTGTTTTGAAGGTCTGTAGTACGAGCGAATACAACTTGCCGGCCGGCCGGCCCGCCCAGTCACGTGGTGCCCGCGCATCTCCTTTGTCGGACGCTGCAGCCGGCCGGCAAGTTGTTTTTGCTCGTACTACAGACCGTTCAAAACACATTTTCCAAATTCCTACGTCTTCAGTTACGAGAGTATTTGCGTCGAGTGGTAATTGTTCTGTGATTAGCTGACCCCGCACGTCTTGGTGTACATGAAGTTTTCGTTTGGGAACATCATTATCTATTGAAAACCGCCGATTTTTTTTTTCAAAAAGTTTGCATGCGATTGTAAGTTGCACCCCACTTTTAGACCTTTCAATTTTCAATTCTTTGTGCGACCTACAATCGAATAAATACGGTAGTGTGAAAATTTTTAACATTTAATTTACCGGCAATGGTTTTGTTCTTGAAGAAATCATTTTTATCGAATCTCGTTTTGAATCTCATGCAATCCCTGGTGAAAATTCTTGGCAAGATCTTGTAAGATCTTGCAAGATCTTGACAAGAACGCGTATTAAGTAAGATCTTGCCAAGAACTTGTGTTAAGTAAGATTTTGTCAAGATCTTGCCAAGATCTTGCATTGAAATAAGATCTTGTTTATTTCTTGCCAAGATCTTGCCAAGATTCTTGACAAGAATATTCTTGGCAAGATTCTTAACAAGAATATTCTTGGCAAGATCTTGGCAAGAACTTGGTTAGAAACAAGATATAAACAAGATCTTGTCAAAATCTGCCACCTGGTGTTAGCATCTTGAACCTCATCAGTCATCACTAACAGTTACATCAAAGCCATGCAAGCCTGCATTTGTGCTGTCTCACTGTTTCAGTTTATTTAGAACTAGAGTAGACAGTTGATAATAGACCTGGTCTACATCGTAAGCAAAGGCCACATACACATTTAAATAGCTACAGATAGTTGCCATGTCTTGTACAGACCTCAGACTATGTGAGTATTTACAACCACTACTGTAGCCCAGGTAGTAGGCTTAGATGACAGTTGACTAAAAGTATTATGCCTTGCACTATAGGTCTAGGCCTGTGTTTGCCCTAGCCTGCAGGCAAGCCTACTTGCTTTGTGTTCTTGTTCACAGGGCCTAGATTAAACTCATATGACAGCCATGGCCGTGTTTGCCCTAGGCCCTAGCCTAGATTAACAAGCCACGGATAAACATCTAATAAGGTGGCATAGTGTGTATCGAAATTGCATCAACTAGGCCTACCATCATAAATAGACCAACCACAATCTTGTCAAGATTATAGGCCTACAAGATCTTGCCAAGATTTTACAAGATCTTGACAAGATTATACAAGATCTTGGCAAGTTCTTGGCAAGAAAAATCCAAGATCTTACAATACAATCTTGCCAAGATCTTGTCAAGATCTTGCCAAGATCTTGCCAAGATTTTTCACCAGGGATGTCATGCATTGCAGTGACCAAGGTGAACCGAATCTTGCACGCTCAAGGTTCCCCAAAATTCCGCTGGGAGATTGAGAAAACCTTGCAATCATCACTCGTATTTTGTACTGCCCATGTTTTCCATAGTATTGTATTCATGTCAAAAAGTCCTATAACTTTTTAAATACAAGCCAGAAATTGAGGGGCCGCGAGCATAGGTAAGGTGCTTTACCCGGTTTATGCACGCACGGCCAGCCGTGGACCCACCGTCCTGTTTGAAGTCAGAATACACTTTGAGTTCACCAATTTGTGATAGTGCCACACACTGAACGAACATATATTACCATGCAGTTGTCTACGCGTGGCTCCTAGCTTTACCGGACGATATTGCCGCCGCCGCAACATGATGTGCATGTGGTCATGAGTCATATTATACCAAAAGATTTCAGTCTGTGTTGTACACAGTGTGTGTGTGCAGAAGCCGGTGTGTGTCGTGTGAAAGTGTAGTAGAATTGTCACAGTGAAGAGTACCTTGCAATGTGCGACTGTCCTCACTCCTCTACCCCCACCAACCACCCCCCTTATGAAGGCCAAGCAAGATAACAGGATCGTGAATGAAGACTGTATGTGTGGTGTGTACCGCTACCACTACCACTACCGCTACCGCTACCACCACCACCAACACCACCACCACCACCACTACTACTACTACTACTACTACTACAATAATGTCCCCCACTGAAAACCGGGACACCTGAATAACGCCGAAAGAAATAATGCCGAATCAACCGTATGTAGTGTAGGTAGGGGAGAGTGGGGAGGTTTGAGCCGTGGGAGGTATGAGCCAGTGAGGGTTTTAGCTTATCAGTTTGATATTATGAAAAAATCAGAATAGCAGAATTATGCATTAACATCTTCAACTTTTAAACCAAACAAGATTCAAATTTGACCCCAAATATGCCTTCTATAGATACCACCTGGTTAATGCTGCTAATATTGTATGTTTCCCTCCTATTTGCGAAGCAGCTGTGCAGTGTCATGATTCATGACTTGAGATAAGCTCATCTTAATAAGTACTTAAATAATGTTTAATTATCATGTAAAACCATGCCAATTTGATTTAAATTAATTTAAGAATAATTTGAAGCATATTAATCAATAATTGGACTGAGGGAGGTTTGAGACAAGTTTTCGAGGGAGGTTTGAGCCAGACACATAACCTCACATAATAGTGGTATTGCTTGTTTTCCAAACATTATAATGGTTTTTATCCTTAAGTAAGCCATAGTTAACATACTTAAGTTATAATCAACATCTTATCTTTCATTTTAAGGATACCTTATACCTGGAAGAAAAAAAAATCTGATCGTAAAGTAGTAAAGTAAAAGTAATGACGATGTTTGGTGTTGAACACTGGAAATGACCAGATACACCAGACCAGAAGTATGATACAGTTTCAATAATGCAACCAAACCAATATTCTGTTCCCGAGATAGCCAAATATCGCAACATTTAGCTATAAACTTTAAAACCGTACACTATAATATAGGACTATGCGGATGCCTATCTAAACTTTTGTGTAGGCCTAAGCCAATGTTTACTAATATGCATGTTGTTTCTTTTCTTATGCGATAGAAAAATCGATACAGGGTATAAGCACATGTTTTTTTTTTTTTTTCTATTGTAATATTTGCAAGTGACTTCAGCATTTGTTTATTGTGTGTTATTCTCAAAATAATTCTTAAATAACATGGTAAACACCAAAAATCAATAATAATAAAACATAATATTCATCTTAAATACATGTGTTCACTCTGCCCTAGTCTAAAAACGATCTATTATATCTATTAGTGATTCAAATTGCAGTTGACTCATACCTCCCACCATCCGACTCATACCTCCCACCTGTAGGGAGGTTTGAGACATTACACATAACATGCTTTGATTACAAAATACTAGTGTCATAGCAAAATATAGTCTAAACCAAAGAGTGCAATTTGAAGCCAACATCCCAACCATGAATCAAAAAAAAAAATACAAAAAAGTCTACAGTAAAAAAAGATACAGCAATTCTAAAGAAAAGTGTCTCAAACCTCCCCACTCTCCCCTACTTAGGCCTACAATTTTCCTCCTAACATTTTTAGCTCCTAGCTCAAAAGAGTAGCGTGGTACCTACATACACTACACACGATTGATTCGGCGTTGTTCCATTCGGCGTTATTCAGCGCGCCCTGAAAACCAATTAATCTTATAGACCCTGTGCTTACAAAATACAAATACTGTACTTGTTTACCTGGTACTTGGATATTAACTCACCTGAAAGCCATACTTTTTTATAACTTCCTTTTGTAGTTTGTAGAAGTCACTATTAATTTCAATCCCAACAATTTTAATTGCTTTTGTGTAGAGAAATGCTCCATACAAAGCAGCCCCCAAGCGAGATCCAACGTCTAGAACTACTTTTCCATCTAAAGGTGGCAGAATTGCAGTGAAGATGTAAAGGAGTTGCTGCTTTGATAAGGAATGAGACACGAACGCTGAAATACAACAAGTGAATTACTACACGTACTTGTAATTTAAAATTTAGTTTTAAAAAAAACATAGGTTTAACTAAATTTTGGGGCATGTCCTTTCGTGAAAAGGTGAATTTATGGACAACCAGTGGCCCTACATGCTGTGTCTGTGCTGCTGGAATATGTCCGCGATGTATTGGGAAGGCAATCCCTGACGTAATGTCAGCCATTTTATGATGTCAATTGCATGTACAAGGAAATTTAATGGGACCAACTTGATAATTTCTGTGATTTACGAGCGCTAAGTGGTTGTGAACAGACCTTTAAGACTACTTACTCAAGGGTTGTGTTTTGTGTGAACCACATTGTAAGCAGTAATTCCGGTCAAGTTTCCCCTCGTCGCTGAGTGCATCGAGAAGATCATCATCATAGAGAAATGAATCGATATGAATGGTGTGACTGGGGTCCGTTGTTCCATCACTAGAACTTCTTATCTCCTCAGACGGGAGAGTAGCACCCGGTGGTAGATTGTCTCGAATGTCAGATGCAATTGCATTCAGAATCTCATCCGGCAAATCTGCTTGGTCTGAAGGGAGAGCTGCATCTGAAGAACAAGTACATCACATTAACCCTGCATTACTCAAGCGTTATTATTTAACGCCAGTACTGGCGTGGGGTAAACAACCCCCAATAATTTAAAAACCTGTATTTTGGAGTTGTGATGGTGTTTGGTTGGATACAAAGGTTTACATATTTTACTTTATTGGAATGTACTTTACTGTTTTAAGATAGAAACACCACTTAAGGATATTGGAATGTACTTTACTGTTTTAAGATAGAAACACCACTTAATTGCTTGAAATTATGTGGCAGGTCCGTCCACCTATTGAAAAACATTATTTAATTTCCTTAATATGATCCTAAGCCTACCAAGCCCTAGGCCTACGGTATTGTACATTTAAAAAAATACTTTTTAATTTTAATTTGTTGACATTATTAAGCCTATACAGGTGAAATCAAATTTTGTTAGGGCCCTACCATTTGATCTTTAAAAAAAAAAAAATACCCGTCCCGTTAGGCCCTACACCAAACTGAGATTTATTATGTAGGCCTAACGGTGTTATAGAAACAAACAAAAAACTTCAAAACCTTCCTTTATAGGTCTATTTAAAATAGCGACATTAAAGGTTTTGTAGGCGTTATAGTAACAAACAAAAACTTGAAATGAATTTTTTTTATTATTTATTTATTTAACGTCTATCCTATTCAGTTATAAAAACTGATTTACAAAGGAGGATGAATGAATGAATGAATGAAACATAAGTGTATTTTTTATTTTTAATAATATAAATGACTATTTATAAAATCTTACTAAATTTGAGGTTGTTTTTCATTATTTTTATTGAAGAAAAACAGTGCTAAAAAACTGGTCCATACCAACCGAAAAAGTACCTTTATATTAAATGTAGGCTAGTACCTGGACAATTCCACACTAAAGTGGGCCACGTCTATACGTCTGACGGGGGGCGTACAGCTGAGTTTGTGCTATACGGCGGACGGCCAAGGAGCGCATAACTTAAGGATTTTGAATGCACTCTTATCGATTATTTCCTAGAACTAGCGCAGCGTACTACAACTAGGCGGAAAGTCCGACTAACCTAACGAAAGTACACAGAGAACTTAATTACGTCCACAAGCTCGGCGGGCGTACAGCCTGTGGTGTGGTTGCTTGCCCGTCCGGACGTATGGACACTTCGACTAAAGTGACCATGAAATTTAAAAAAAAAATATTTAGGCCTAGCAATAATATTTAGCAAGTCTTCAAGCCTCCAGATATTTTACATACAAAAATTCAAATTTAGTCACAAAAAAATAAAAACTCTTGTGTACATGAACACAGGGTTTGAAGGGGTTTAAACAATTTCAGACAGGACAAATAAACAAACCTTAACCCAGGCCTAGCCTAGACCTAGAGCTCTAGGTAAAGTGAGGTTATGATTCGAGTATTCTATACATTTCACCAGGTTCCAGGGCTAATACTTTTCTATTGGGTCCCTCTCCTAGTTAGCTGTTTAGCATACACAAAAATCTATTACCTTGCATCCAATTTTCTTTTATCCAGGACAAAAATTTCCCTTTATCGTCCACTTGCAAACTTCTTAAAATGTCAACAAAATTGTTTTGAGCACATGGCAATGTCAACTGTTGCCCTTGCTGTTGAGACACAACCGAAGTTACTACTTCATGATTATAATTATTTTCGCACATCGTGATAGCTTACAGTTGCAGGTAGGCTCCCTAAACTCATAAAACTCTAAAAACATAGGGTTAACCATTAACCCAAATTTACAAAATCGAACACGCGCAAACAACGGCCATGACATCGACGCCCATTCGACGCTTGTTTCAATCATCTCACAGCCCACCTAAGAATCGTTCACAGTCCACTAGACTCCTTTAAAAGGTAGGGAAGACTGCGGAAGACTGCTCCAATTTTGAAATTGAACCTTGAGCTCTTCCGCTTCATTACAAAGCATTTACAATATTTGAACATCGAGGATCAACATCTATTACACTCCAATGCAAAAATAGGCATATTTAAAGGAATAATACTGATACTCATCAGTATAATACAAGAAACAAGGACAACCTACATACATATGACAACAGTTACTAAATTAAAGATTATAGATAAAGGAAAGCTCCTGTTTATGCAGGAAAAATGCTATTCAACTACCTGCCAGATGAAATAAAAAGGCAGAGGATATTCTTACGGCATACCGTAAGAATTACTAGAAATTATTCTTACGGCATGTGTTTTTATTGGTTGTCTCGCCTCGCAACTGCCGACGCGGCCTAAGCTGGAGACGCCTACTAGAGGGCGGGGCTATAATTTGACAAAACAATTTACAAAAAAAACTTCAAAACCTTTAACGTTTCTAATTTAAGGATAATTGCCTTTCAACCGGAATCTACTCTAAACCGAGGCCATTGATTAAAGAAGGCTATCCTGACAAAGCATTTACAATATTTGAACATCGAGGATCAACATCTATTACACTCCAATGCAAAAATAGGCATATTTAAAGGAATAATACTGATACTCATCAGTATAATACAAGAAACAAGGACAACCTACATACATATGATATTAACACATATTAACATTCTACAGCTTATACATAATGCAAACCATCTTGTACATACACAAACAACCCAATGAACATACCCTCAACAGCGACATCCATTCTCACAACACCCGTCAAAATAAACATATTCACACACAATACCTCAAAACTAAAACACTACAATTAAATTCATCATACATAAACTCAAAACTTTACAACAAATTGCCACAAGAAATAAAAAATATAAACAATGTAAACTCATTCAAACACAAGCTGAAATCAATTTTTCTAAAAAAAGCATATTACTCAGTTCAAGAATACCTAGAAGACAAAAACATATAGGCCTTCAAAGATACCTACTGCAATAAAAAAAAAAAAAAAATTCAATATGTCCAGGTTACAACCAAGTGCACTAGTGACTAGGGGCCTATGGATTTTAAAATATATTTATTTATCTCTAATTCAAAATTTAAGTGTAATATTAATCGTATTTTTTATTTTTTCATTGTATTATATTTAAACATTTTTTCCAAATACCCTATTGTAAATAATCCTCTACAGAGGATTAGATGGGTCAACTAACAATGTAACATTTGTATTGGAAATAAAACCTACTATACTACTACTACTACTACATATGACAACAGTTACTAAATTAACGATTATAGATAAAGGAAAGCTCCTGTTTATGCAGGAAAAATGCTATTCAACTACCTGCCAGATGAATTAAAAAAGGCAGAGGATATTCTTACGGCATACCGTAAGAATTACTAGAAATTATTCTTACGGCATGTGTTTTTATTGGTTGTCTCGCCTCGCAACTGCCGACGCGGCCTAAGCTGGAGACGCCTACTAGAGGGCGGGGCTATAATTTGACAAAACAATTTACAAAAAAAACTTCAAAACCTTTAACGTTTCTAATTTAAGGATAATTGCCTTTCAACCGGAATCTACTCTAACCGAGGCCATTGATTAAAGAAGGCTATCCTTCTTTAATCAATGCCGAGGCCAAATAGTTTCGCCAAAAATAGAATTGTTAGGGCTTATCTACTCTAACCTAAGCAAAGTATTTGTATTTTGTATTTTATTAGCAGCTGTGGATTACATGTGATGCCGTAACTAGTACGTGTATCGTAACATAAGCATTGTCAGAATTGTTTGTATATACATGGCATAGGCCTAATTTACAATTACAAACTACTTTACTAATACAAGATAGATTATTTACTAATAATTACATCATTATACATTTACATATATACATCATATATACATCACTCGTCGAGTGAGAAGCCTCTCTACACATAGCCTACAGAACAGTAAGTAGTAGTCATGCTTCCTTAAAATCACTTATATTATACAGACATTTTTCTATAAGGTAGCATCTCAGTTTTCTTTTAAACATGATCATGTTTGCTTCACTTTTTATTTCCTCAGGTAAATAATTGAATAGTATTTTTCCTGCATGGATTGGGGCTTTGTCAATGACTTTTAATTTAGTTGATGGTAAGTGAAGGTTGTTCCTGTTTCGAGTGTTGTACTGGTGGGTATCGGAGTTCTTTACAAAGGTATCAAAGTGATGTTCACGCACAAAGACTATAGTGTAATATATGTATTTGGAAGGGACGGTAAGGATCTCTAGCGATTTAAAATATTGTTTACACGATTGAGTTGGATTGGAGAGACCGTAAGCTAATGTATTTGCCATTTGGGGCCTAAAATTATTTAATATTTCATAAATATGAAACCTACAAAACCTTTAACGTTACTAATTTAAGGATGATTATTGGCTTTCAACATGACTCTATACTCTAACCAAGGCCAAGTGACTTTCAACCAGACTCTACTCTAGCCGAGGCCAAGTGACTTGGTAGATTTTTTATTTTATTGAAAGAAACCTAGGCCTACAAAACCTTTAACGTTTCTGATTTAAATATAAAGGACTTTCAACAGAAAAGGGGTTTTGCAATTAAAAAAAATAAAAATAAAAATAACAATGATTTGAACCAGTGACCTCTCGCACAGAACTCGAACGCACTACCATTCTGCCACGCGGCACTGTGGTTATTATGCGCATATAGTCGCCTATAGCAAATAGGCCTAGTTAGCCCTGCCGTAAGAATAATTTATAGTAATTCTTACGGCATGCCGTAAGAATATCCACTCCGAATAAAAAATGTCACAAACCTAGTAATATTTAAAAGAAAATTGAGAAGTTACCTAATAGAAAAATGTTTGTACAATATAGATGACTTCAAGAAAGCAGCTTAGCATGAGCATACCCTTGTAGAAATACATAAAAGTAGGTAACATTTAGGCATATTGCTGCCAAATAAATGAATGTACTAATGTTAATGGATTAGTAAAAATAGCCTACAGATGTATATAGTATGTATATAATATCTTAGTTTATAGCCTGTAAGTATAACTCAATGTATATTCTCTTGAAAAACTTGACAATGCCTATGTTACGATGCCCGTAATTGTTACGGCATCACCAATGTAATCTAACAGCTGCAAATAAAATACAATACAATACAATACCTAATCAATTGACAGTATTGTAGAATATGCACACATATTTCTAGCCTACAACAGTAATAATAATGCCTTAAGGCTATTCGACCGCGTTTTTCTATTTTACAAAATATGCTACCAAGTCAAAATATAGTGAATGGCTTTGAAACCTGGCTATTTTAGAAAATCAAAAAAAAAATTCAAATTTTTCTGATGCGGTACACGGCCAATATAGCCACCTCAAAATAATTTCCAACTTCAATTCGCCAAGACACACTATTCGACGAAGGGTGTTGTTTTTGTGACATTAATTTTCAACTGTTTTTCTATAGACCGACTGAAAGAAAAAAGATTTTTTTTTAACAATTGTCTTTCCTGCGAATTTTTTCGTTTGGCAGTATTTTTAGCGATTTGTACTGCCAAACGAAAAAATTCGCAGGAAAGACAATTGTTAAAAAAACTTTTTTCTTTCAGTCAGTCTATTGAAAAACAGTTGAAAATTAATGTCACAAAAACACAACACCCTACGTTGAATGATGTGCCTTGGCGAATTGAGGTTTGAAATTATTTTGAGATGACTATATTGGCCGTGTACCGGATCAGAAAAATTTGAAAAAAATATTTTTGATTTTCTTAAATAGCCAGGTTTCAAAGCCATTAACTATGTTTTGACTTCGTAGCATATTTTGGAAAATAGAAAAACGCGGTCGAATAGCCTCAGAGTAAATAAATTACAGCTTAGATTTCTCAACAAAACAATACAATATTATTTTGTTATTGTATTATAATGGTATTATATTCAAAAATTAGATAACATTTTAAATCTTCCTCCTCTAGAGAATAACATGCATTTTTTCCTAGACAATCTGTGTGGCTACTTCTGAACTTCGGTACCATACCAATATTCAGTTGTGCGTATTGCTATAGACAAAAGAACTGGAACAGGTAATTCCGTGTAATGTAATGGGTATTGAGAAGAGTAGAGTAGAGTAGAGTCGAGTATTTATTTACCATAGAAGTTGGAACCGTTACCTGCACGCACCGGTACCTTTTCGGTTGGGGCGGTCTAACTATCAACACTGTTTTTTCCCCCCCAAAAAAAACTAAAAACAACATTCAACAACAGTAGTCAAGCGGATTAAAGGAAAATACAAGAACAATTAGGGTTTTGTGGTAGAGGGCTGAATTTTGGATTGTATACTCAGAACAATATAACAAGAAAATTGCCTCGAGGAGCCATGAAAAAATCCATCCGGTTAAGGGGGTGGAAGGGGGTGAAAAAATAGCATTTTTCATATATTCAAAAATTCAAAAATCAAACTAAATTTGATCCTAAGTGTACAAAATTATTACATATTGTAGATAATAGTCTAAATTTTAATAAAAAAATATATCTCACCATATATGTATATCTATCCAGATTTTGCACCCTTTGTCTTTTTTTCACAAATTTACCCACTGTGCTGGGAGGATTAGCCTACCAGTTACGGGTTAAGTGATAGGGCAGTGAATTTTGTCTGAAACACTCAGAAGAATGATCTCAAAAAATTGGCCCGAGGAGCCCTCAAAAAAGTTGCTTGCTTATAGGAGAAAGGGGGTGTTTACTAAAAGGGGTTGATAAAACTAAAATAAAGAAATCCGTAGTAATATATTATGTTAAGAACGCCATATTAACGTGTATTTTAGATAAAGGTCTAAACTTTAATTTAAAATTTAAAATTTCACCATATATGTAAATCTGATCAGATTATGCGCCCTTTTCCCATTTTCATAAATTTCCTCAATATTACGAAAGTGTATCGTGCGACCACTCTTTTTGTCACAAATTCTCCTAATATTAAGAACTAGGACGAAAACAAGATTTTGTGATGCTTCGGGTACATTTTTACTCAATGGACTTTGATCCCATTTTAACAAATTCACTCAATTTTAACGAAAGTGTATCGTGTGACCACTCGTTTTGTTCAAAATTATGACAATAATAAGAACATCGATAAAAAAAGTTTTTTAACACCTTAGGTACTGTTTCACTCAATGGACTTTGACCCCATTTTTAAGTTTACTCGATATTAACAAAAGTCTATCATGTGATGACTCGTTTTGTCTCAAATTATCCTAATAATACGAATTAGGACGAAAATAAGATTTTGTAATACCTTTGGTTTATTTTCACTGAATGGACTTTGATGCTATTTTCACAAATTTACTCAATATTAACGAAAGTATATCTTGTGATCACTCGTTTAGTTCAAAATTTTCCTAATATTACGAATTAGGACGAAAATAAGATTTTAACACCTTGGGGACATCTTCACACAAGGTCTTTGACCTATTTTCTAAGAATAAGCGTAAAATAGCCTATTTAGAAACATAGCCTAATAAATTGGTGGTTTTGTAGTCGAGAGTCAACACACCTATTCGATCAAATAATACATTTATGATGTTTGAATTATGCACTCTGAATACTGGCCGCGTTGCGTATGCTATTTATTACAGTCACGTTGATGGATGAGCGTTTTTCATCAATCGATCCTCCCGTTTGTATGGTATTTATTACTACTGTTTTCTTATGAAGTATCTTATGAAAGAATTAGCAACAAAAATTAATATATGGCAATATCTATCAGCAACTCTAACAAATTTACCCCACCTGCGCCCGCCGCCCGGGGTAGAATTTGGCCCAGCGTATTAGCGTAGCTCTGCTGATCATACAAGAATACAAAAAAGCAGGGTCCTTCTCGCTAACATTGGCTGGTATGTGAGGGTCGTCGTCGGGGACCCCTCCCATTGACTGCGGCTCGATTTGTCCTATCGCCGCCCTGCGTTTGACTGTATTCGCTGTGCAAATACGTTTGTGCGTGTGTGGGAGGGAGGTGGGGGAGGGCGGGAGGCGAGGTGATTTCATTAGTAATGCTTGCGTGTGGTTTAATCTTACTCATGGTCTAATGCAAATTATTGAAAAGCTGTAAAGATGTTGGGCATTTTGGTTGATATTTGAACTGTTTTTAGGTATTTTTCCGATAACGGAATGACGACCCCATGGTAACGGAACTACACCAGCGAATGTTATATTTAAATAATGCTTGCATATGGTTAAATCCTACTCTTAATGATGGTCTTATGAAAACAAGGGTGATTACTAAACAAGGGAGTCTACTTTACCTTCATTAAACACTGTTTCAAAGCAATAGTGTTCAGTAATTCCGTTAACGTAATTCCTTCACCAATGAAATGTGGAGTAAATACATTTTTTTAATAACTTTTTTGATTAAGCTCTTCTTTATTTTCAAAGTGCATGACAATATATGTTCCCAATGCGTGAAGAATACTTATGTTGTACTAATTCGTATTATTTGAATAATTTGGGACCAAACGAGTGGTCACACGATACACTTTCGTTGATATTGAGTAAACTTATGAAAATGGGATCAAAGTCTTTTGAATGATAATGTGCCCAAAGCATGACAAATCTTAATTTCGTCCTAATTCGTAATATAAGGATAATTTTGAACTAAACGAGTGGTCACAAGATACACTATCGTTAATATTGAGTAAATTTGTGAAAATAGCATCAAAGTCCATTCAGTGAAAATAAACCAAAGGTATTACAAAATCTTATTTTTGTCCTAATTCGTTTTATTAGGATAATTTGAGACAAAACGAGTCATCACATGATAGACTTTTGTTAATATTGAGTAAACTTTTAAAAATGGGGTCAAAGTCCATTGAGTGAAACAGTACCTAAGGTGTTAAAAAACTTTTTTTATCGATGTTCTTATTATTGTAATAATTTTGAACAAAACGAGTGGTCACACGATACACTTTCGTTAAAATTGAGTGAATTTGTTAAAATGGGATCAAAGTCCATTGAGTAAAAATGTACCCAAAGCATCACAAAATCTTGTTTTCGTCCTAGTTCTTAATATTAGGAGAATTTGTGACAAAAAGAGTGGTCGCACGATACACTTTCGTAATATTGAGGAAATTTATGAAAATGGGAAAAGGGCGCATAATCTGATCAGATTTACATATATGGTGAAATTTTAATTTTTAAATTAAAGTTTAGACCTTAATCTACAATACACATTAATATGGCGTTCTAACTATAATATTTTAATACGGATTTCTTTATTTTAGTTTTATCAACCCCTTTTAGTAAACACCCCCTTTCTCCTTTAAGCAAGCAACTTTTTTGAGGGCTCCTCGGGCCAATTTTTTGAGATCATTCTTCTGAGTGTTTCAGACAAAATTCACGGCCCTATCACTTAACCCGTAACTGGTAGGCTAATCCTCCCAGCACAGTGGGTAAATTTGTGAAAAAAAGACAAAGGGTGCAAAATCTGGATAGATATACATATATGGTGATATATATATTTTTTTATTAAAATTTGGACTTTTATCTACAATATGTAATAATTTTGTAATCTTAGGATCAAATTTAGTTTGATTTTTGAATTTTTGAATATTTGAAAAATGCTATTTTTTCACCCCCTTCCACCCCCTTAACCGGATGGATTTTTTCATGGCTCCTCGAGGCAATTTTCTTGTTATATTGTTCTGAGTATCCAATCCAAAATTCAGCCCTCTACCACAAAACCCCTAATTGTTAGGCTACTCCGCCTAGCTACAGTAAAGTAACTCATTATTAACAATTTATAAACAACAAACAGTGTGAATAAATACAATTAAGTACCTAGTTTATTAATACAGTAAGTGTAGACCTAGACCACGTAAACTCCACGCAACTCATAAGTTACTTTTGTTTATAAAACATAATAAAATAAAACATGTGAGTACATTTTTAAATAATATAAATCTGTAATTATAAAACATAAATCATTACAAGTTAGTTATTTATTGGATGAGCGTAGCGAGCGAAGCGAAAACTTCAATTTCACTGACCCCTCAAAAAATTTAGCTCCAATGTTTTTTTGTTTGTTTGTTTGTTTTTTTGTCTGTCTGTTTGTTGTTCGCACGATTCCGGGCAAACGGCATAAGCGATCTTGATGAAAATTGAAGGGGACCTTCGAAATCTCTGAACTTAGACGTGCCACGTTTTTGGGAACAATCGAAGAAATATTTCTCATGAATATCGCACTTTTAGGATTTTTTTCGATTTTTAGTGCGATATTTTCGTGACATTTGGGCCGATTCTGACCAAACGGGTGGGGATACAAAGTTCATATTTTACATGGACATTAAGGTTATGGTGATGTAGTATTTTGTGAAAAAAAAAGTTGAAAAAGTTAACCAAAATCTATCAAATAAACGTACATTTACGATTTTTTGTGCGATATTTTCGTGACATTTGGGCCGATTCTGACCAAACGGGTGGAGCTACAACGTTCATATTTCTCATGGACATTAAGGTAATAGTTATGTATTGCTTTTTGAAAGAAAAAGTTGAAAAAGTTAGCCAGAATTCATAGAATAAAGGTTTTAATATGAGTTTTTTGAGGTTTATAATAACAATATTAAGAAGTAACAATTGAAACATGACAGCAATCACCTACAATGCTTTCACAAAGCACTTGCAAAGGAAAAGTGGTCCCACGCAAACTAAAAACTTACAAAAAAGCTCATCCATCAACGCGGCGGGACTTTAGAGTTTTTCTAGTTACTATCATTCACTTTCATAGTTGGACCGCCCCAACCGAAAGAGTGCCCACGCACCGGGCTCCCGTTGACACATCTACTTAGTAGGGCCTACTTATACACACAATTTTAATAAGACTTAAAGTAAAGGAGTGATCACTTCTAGCACTCTTTGTGCAAATGGTCTTCCATAGGCTAGCAAAGGCAATAAATGGTCAAATGTTTCAGTCAAATGTGATCAACAATAAGGTCTTTTTTACAATGGGCTTACTCATACTAGAGCAAGTGGCAAATGCTTTTTACAGTCACATTGATAGATGAGTATGTTGGGTTCATTGAGACATATTTTCCATGCTATTAATTTATGTAGGGCCCTGTACGTTGTTTTTGTCATTATTAACAGACAATTTTAATTTTTTAAAGCAGTGTCAAAATTTGTTGGACAGGACACCAGACTACAGTTCTTTTGGCAACTTCTTTCCCCAGCATTGGCAGTTGGACCCATAACCTCATGAATGTTACCAAACATGGCAAACAGTGGCGCTTCTAGAAATGTACAAGGGGGGGGGGGGGTCGTCATGCACAAAAGAAAGGTGGGGGTCTCTTAAGGACAAAAGCCCCAGCCTCAAGGCAAAAAGTTTTGGACTGTAGGCCTATTTGATGTTTTGAACGCCTGTAAACACGTTTTAGAAGCAGACAATACCTGAGAATAATGAAATGAAATACCCAATCAGTATCACAGAATATCAAAATTACTTAAGTACGTTTTAGGGCATGGGGGGGGGGGGGGAATCTCCATAACGTCACCTTTGGATACGCCACGCCACTGTCACTAGAGCTATTCAAAATTGATACTTGCAACAGAATAGAAGCACACAGTGAATACACTTTTATTCAAAATTTCATGCTTACAGTAGAGATATGCAAACGTTTGAAATTCGAACTTGAACTTTAAAAAAGTTTGAGTGAAAAATAAGTTCAAAATCGGTAAAGTTGTTTTTAAAATTTTTATTTTATTACTAATTTATAGAGGTGTGTGGGCACCCATAATTTGACATAGGCTATTCAAAAAAAGGTTCTCAATTTCCAGGTACAAACAAAATATAAATTTATTTGATGGTGGAGGGGCCGGTTCAGACATTACTTACTTTCTTAGAATAGAATATAATAGAATAGCATAGGTCTTTATTGGCGAAGTTAAGCTCATCGCTTTTCTGCAAGTAACAGATTAGAATAAAAAGGTATGAGTTTACAAATAGGAATAAGTAATTTAGTATCTAGGATATAGTAGGTTTACCAGTACATGTACAACAAAAGATAATTTTACATAAATACCATCTTGCAGTGACAGTCTACATATCATCGTACATATCACATATCAATACATATCAATATGAGGATCATATCATTTACAAGTTACAACTAATACTAAAAAATTAATATAGGTAAGTTATAGCATATAAAATATGCAAAATATGTCATAACTTGCTAAAATCTAGAGTTTTGTAGAGTTAGTTAAGTAACTAAAACTTAACACTTTGCATAAATTAACATTTTATAGGCTGATGGTGATGGATGAGGTGGAGGTGCTGACCCAGACTTATCACTAGTAAGTAGTTAACCTACTAGGATATGACTATGCTAAGGTGGTTTGCAGGGATTCTCCGCCAGGATCGCACGATCGGGGTTTGGTCACAGGACTCTTTACATTGTGGTTCCAGTGGAACTTACACATGGCGGTGACCAAACGTCGATCGTTCTGCACTCTGGTGGGAAATCTGTCACCCACCACAACAATAATGCACTGCCGTCAAAATGTTGTAAAAATTCCTATTTTATCAACGTCCAGACAACTGTGACCAAACCCCGATCGTTCTGCGCTCTGGGGAGATTAGTTTGACCATCGCCCTTGTTAGTTCAGATTTGGTTCAAAATTTTATAGAAGTTCAAAGTTCGACGGATAACGTCAACTCATCTGAAAGTTCAAAATTAAAAATTCAGTTTCGCACAAGTACAACAACAACAACCCTAGTATAATAAAATTGTACCCAAAACAAATTTAAAGGTTGGGATTTTTGTGCTAGAACAAGTTGATTGCAATAAATGGATCCATATTGTAACAATGCCATTGTAGATTTAAAAAACAACTAGCCACGTGAAACACATTTTTTTAAATGAACCTGATGGTTTTATGCATTAAAAGTGGAAACACATCTGACACATGGCATATTAGAAAAGACAACCAATACTTTCAGTCCTTGTGTACCCGTATCATACATTGTGTTCGTTATGCATCATGTCATGTTCAATGCAATATAAATATACCTACTAATCTATTATCTTCCACAACAAATTTCAGTTATAGATTCACATTTAGATATCAAATGCAAACTTATTCTTATTGAAAAAGCTTTTATTTAATAGTAGATGATTTTTTCAAAGATTTTTATTTTATTATCCTATGCAGAGCTCTCCTTTCTCTGACCTGCAAATATCATTGGGTAGGGAGTCAATGTCATTCTAGAGTGTGGCACACCTAAAAAGGTGCGCTCTGTCTTGGGATTCAAAATTACATAATTTACAAGTGGCCGGTTCGGTGGTGACAGTACCGGCGCTAGAACATGAGGGGCTCCGTGCCAAGAGTAATTGTGGGCCCCTATGATTTGTCTGCGATGTCGTATATGCCAAACCCGGACGGGGTCTGGGGCACAGCCCCAGCCGCCGGAGGCTCTTTCGCCGAAGTCGAAATTTTTTTTGAGGTCCTAACTGTTAAAACGCCTATAAACACGTCTAAAACATATTTATGGTTACAAAATTGATTGTGAATCAGAGTCCCATCCCATCTAAAGAAAACTTATCTTTAACAACGAGGGAGGACTTTCGGATTTTTTTTCCTTTTTCAATATAGATACATTACAAATTGTCAATAGGTCGAAGTTAATTTAATAATTTCGGCCCCGTTCGGCTGCACGGTTCGCACATGCCTGGCGCCGGCACTGGGTGGTGATGTTGAATCTGTTCAGATGGTGTTGCAGAACGGCATGGCCAGTTGTAAGTTAGAACCGGCCTGTCGCAGTTTTACAAGACCAATTTTTGTCTGGCCCTTTTTTATCTCATCCCACCAAGATTTCATTATTGCAGCCTCTTCTGTGCTGTTTTTGAAGACCTTTTTCATGACCAAGCCAATCTCCCTTTTTACATGGTGAAATGTCATAGAGAGGGCTGGTGGGGGATCTTTTTTTTGGTGCCGCTTTTAGCTAAAAAGTCAGCTTTTACGTTCCCAGGATTTGACAGTAGCTGGGGATCCAATAAACTTCAAATGTTCCGTCTTGTTGACGGAGGCTAGCGAGAGAGATTTTGAAGAGCAGCACATCAGGGTGGTAATTAGCTGCTTTTGTGACAAACTGTGTGGCTGAGCTGCTGTTGCAGAGGATGACAAATTTATTTTTGTTGAGCGGAAAGGTTGGCATCTCTGCAATTTTCTGGGCTTCCCTGGGGAGTGCTGCAACTCAGCATCAAAGTACAAGATGTAAATCACTATTAGTCAGTTGAGCAAATTCACCCAAATGTACCTATCTGTACTACCATTTACTATGTTATTATCTGTACCTGATTAGTGATTACCATCACCATTATGTTATGCAATACTAAGTGCTTTTAATAATTGTATCTTTACTATCTGTACCTTTTTTGTTCTATATCTTCAATTATAACTTATTCTTAGTCTTAGGTAGTTGCACTATTTCTGTATGTTACAATATTATGCTTTTTATTATTTTACAACCTACTGTATTTTAAATGTTTTGACAATGTCCATATCATGAACTCTGTACCTGTCAACGGAAAGAAAATAAATGCAACTATGTAGTAAACATTATCCACCAGCTTTGCTAGATAGACACACACACACACAGGAATTCTATTTATGTATGGGGTAGTAATAGGTTTGTAGAAATAATTCCAGTTTGTTTTAAGTCCAGTTTTAATTACTACAAAGAAAGAGTCAACATAAATAAACCACATACAGCACATTGAAAAATTGAGGAAGTAGTAGTATATAATACTAGAACAACAACACAGCCTGCTGCTATGCAGTAGCCTGGTTAAAATACAAATAAAATACTGTATTTGCTCGATTGCAAGCAGACACCGAATGCAAGCCGACCCCTAATTAAATTAAAAGTTCATCTAACAAAAAAGTGTAGCATTTAAATACTCATAAGTTTGCTATCGAACCCAAGCTGGGGTGCCATTTTGAACTGCAAAAATGTGTCAAAAAAGGTAGGCTTGCAATCGGGTAAGTACGGATGTATATAAACAAATACAGTACAAACATTTTATAACAAACAACCCGTTATTAGCAGATTATTATTTACGGCATTATTGTTGAGTTAACAGAAAGTTAACAATTTACTATTTTTCATTGTCTTTGCTTAGAAAAAAGTGGAATGTTGAAAAACTACCTTGCAAGTAAAATATGTATGAGCTTTTTCATGAAGTTGATACTTGATCTGGGAGAGAAATGCCCGTCTGGTCTGAGCATCCTTTCTTCGATGCCACACAACAGGAACAGCACAAGGCTTCAGAGCAAAAAAGTCCAGTAATTAATGACAATATTTAATAACATGAAACTACCAGTACATCGACCAACACGTAAAAAAATAGTAGAGAGAGAATATAAAAGCTATGGTCTTAACCTCTCGGTTGGTCGGTATCGCTTCTGGCTGGTATAGTTGTTCCAAAGCAACTAAGCCAAGCTGACATCACTGGCGGGTGGATTGTAGCCAATCAGCAGTCCCCAATTTAAAATACTGATTGCTTATTGGCCTGATGAGGGCGTGCACATCGACATACTTGCTGCGGTACAACTATGTATGTATACTGAATGCGCATAGGTCCGCGGCGATTCAAAACGAGAAATTTCTTTAATATGTCACTATGTGCAGTGTGTTAGTTAGAGATGGGCAAAAGCATACTTTACTCAACGAGTAAAATCTTGGCAGACAGCATGTGTACACGTGTAGGCCTACTCTTAAAAATACTACATTATACTTAGGGTTACTATACATTGCGCAAAAACCCGGATTGTCCCAATATTTATCTCTATTTTTTGTGTCCTGGATATTTGGAAATGTCCCAATTTTCAAATTTGGCTTGTCTTTATTTAATAACTATTATTTTTGGAAGAATGTTGGTTACAATGTAGTGCTCAAGGGAAATTTGTTCATCTCTTGTCACAGCTCACGAAGTTTATTAGCTAGAAGTAGAATATACTTGATGGAAACGGAAACTGTTCAAATTTGTTCATAAGCAAAAACTAGGGGTGTGCGAAGCTTCAGAATTATCGAATCCGAATAGAATCTTTTAGTATTCAAATTCGATTCGTCGGTCGAATCCTAAATCGTAAAAATTTGAAGTATGCAAAAGAATTCGAATCTAGCGCCAAACACCTGAGAAACTTGCAAATATATCGATAGGTCGAATCGATCACGAGACAACATAGCCGCCGCGTATGTAAACGAAGAATTTCCGTTCGCGTCTTGTAGTTCAAGAAAACGCAAAGTTTTTCCCGCACATAGCATTCGAAAAACAAAAGTGCGCTCTCTCCTCTCTCTCTTGGATGATGCTGGCAGGCAGCGTGCTCTGTTTCTCTCACTTACTCACGCGAGCCCAAGCCGGCTAACAGCTAGGAAGACAGGCGGGCGCCGTGTTTACGCCAGTCTCCCTTCATATCGCGATGCGGATGCATTACGTGAACGATGCCTATCTCCGAACTTGTACGTAATGAGTGCGGGTCTATGAAAAGGCCAGCGGATACAATAAATGTTATGTTTTGGCCCACTAATGTGCTCTTAAATGACAGCAAGAAGTTTCCTCACGATGTTATCTTGAAAAGTATAACAATGCCAAAACATAAGATAGGATAGGCCTACTGCACGAGATAAATACTTTGCGTTCAGAAAAGGCTGGATGGATGAAGTGTTGTTGATTGGCTAAAGATGTCAAGAGTCTCGAAAACATGGTAAAAACAATGAAAAACAGTACGGGATCATGAAATTATGGCATTTCTTTATGTTACTTGTTCCGTATGAGGTAAACCAATTTCGGATTCAGATTCGCGAATCTTTTTGCTTGGGATTCGAGATTCAGATTCAAAATTCAAAATTGGATTCGCACACCCCTAGCAAAAACAAAACACTTTCATTTTCATTACCTTACCATCCACCAGCAATAAGAAATGCAAAAGTAGTCGAAAAGCCACAAAATCTCGTAAGTTGAAATAATAAAACTGCAGAACCTGGACGAAAAAGAAAGCAAGCAAAAGTAAGAGAGTAATAACGACATTCAGCACCCTCGTTCATTGTCTGCTGTTGAAACTAGCTAGTTAAGTTTAAGGGCTGTTGACAATATTTTTCTTTATTATTTCATGCTTGGTGAAAATATGCCCATAGTTTACTTGTTTAAGAGACACAGTCAATGCCTAGAAACTAGAAGTACTGTAGTGTATAATACTCGGCTACCCCATTCCCTTGACGACGATGACGACAATGACACCACGACCTCCCCGGCGACGATGACAACGACACAACGAACAATGACAAAGACTATGGCGACCGCGATGTGAGGACCCGTGGCTGGTTTTGACCAGCATGGGCCCCTCCTCTCCATATCCCCTAGGCTAGAGTGGTACATTATGACCTAACGGTTGACGCGTCCTTAATCCAAGTAAACAAATAAAATACTCAGACCTCACAACCTCACTCTCAGAGTGGTACACTCAACTGGTGTCAGGAGGTACTGCAGGTTTCCAACTGGAAGCATTGCGAAAATTAAAAGTTGTTATACGAGTGATTCTATTCAAGAGAACTAATGATAATGTAGCTGTGCCATTAATCGACGTGAACAGAAATATATAGACAAACAAGTATGTTGCCGACGATTTGTGCCTACTCCAAAATAAATGCATCCTTTACATGCCAATTATATGCTAGTACGTATAAATTCACCAGCTACATTAGCCAGATGTAAAACCAGTGTTCACTAAATGAATGTCACTTTGGAATACAACATTATCTCAATTTAATTAATTGGGAACACTCCCCTAGGTGTAATTGATTTTACGATTTCCAAATAAAAAATTGTTATAGTTTTACTTTAGCTAAGAAAAATAATTATAAATGTATACATATAATTATAATTTAACTAAGAAAACTAAATTAGAGAAGATTCTTCTCTAATGGTCGAGTGCTCAATGTCATGTAGGCCAAAACATTCCGACATTGTTTTTAGTGTCTTCGAGTCTTGTGCAGTTAGCTTCCGGTTTCAGGTAGCTGTTGGTCTCCTGTGACCTTTCCCTAGCCACAAACACCAACTCAAAAGACTTTTAGTTACAACAAGGAGATCATCCCTAAGTAAGGTTTTTACTTTTTAATGTTGCACTTGATACTAATAACTTAGGCTTAGGATTCAGCTTTAAATATAACATTAGATAAGCATCAGGTAACACCGATATAACACAACAATCAAACAAAAATCTCTTTCTCAAATCAAATGAAACAACAGAACTGATTAAGATCAACATCAATAAAATGTTTTGGTCTCATAGAAGATACATACTACATGTAGTTTGATTGGAGCCAACAATCTGTTACGTCTTCTGTTGTCAACAGATATAGTTACTGCTTACGGGTATGTAATATGTGGGAAGTATCGCATTTGCTTATTGGTAAAGTGGCTATTAAAAAAAGGGGCTATTGCCAATGAGTGGATTTCTACTTAAGTAAAGCCATGGTGATCATTCTGTTGTCAATCCATGCCAGGAGGTGCCGGTTCCAGCCGTAAGCCAGGCTCTTCCTTAATGTCCATTAGTAGGTCCATGGGGGACATCTAAACAGTGAGACAATATGATTAGACATCATCACCATAAGACCAAAGCAGTAGGCCCTACTTTGTAAGTTGATATTGGGGAAAATGTGAAGCAAATATGTCTACCTGGGACTTGTTGGTCCCGTGAACTTATATCTGTTAGTATCCATGCAGACGGTCAATTCCCAGTTCAGGCACAAGTTTTTCAATTTTCATATCCATTGACATTGTAAACAATTACCTGACCTGATTTATTGTGAATAGGGATGTGCGGGTAGTGGTTTTTGAACTCGGGTCGGGCTCGGGTCGGGTAATTGAAAGTACCCTCGGGCTCGGGTAATTGAAGTACCCTCGGGCTCGGGTCGGGCTCGGGTAGTGAATTTTTTTTTATTTGTGAATTCATAAAAAAAAAAAAAAATACAAAACAGTTTTGCATTGGTTGCAGGTAGCCACTCTGGGCTGTATTGACACAAAGTACTTCCAAATTGGCGTCTTATGAACTTTTGCTTGAGTATGCCTAGGCCTAGGCCTAGTACAGTGAAACCCCGCTATTATCGATTTCCTGCATCAATCGTTCGTTATTCTCGGAAATAATATCGTAACGATCGTTTTCTAATATTTCCGATACGAAAACCCCAAGAAAAACCGATGCGATCGCGTATTTTTCTCTTCCGGCCGACGAAATCATCATCATGCGTTTGTACCAGCCATGCATCTGACGAAATCGCGCGTTTGCACCAGCCTTTCGGTCTGACTCCGCCCAACGCTCTGCTGCGCGCAATGATGCGCATTAGATCGGACTTGTTCTAGGCCTGCCGCCTAGGCATTAGACGATGTTTATTAGCGTTGTTTCTTTTTCACCATTCGCCTACGTACGTAATATTCAACTTGCTTTATGCCGTTAGAAGCGTTGAATAACCAGAAGACGAGTAATGACGGTCAGTAGGGACTATTACTTTAGCGGGGACAACGCCGGAAGAGCCAAGGACACAGCATCATAGCATAGCCGCGCCCACGTCGTAGCGATTGGTCCGCTCCGACGTCAGCTGTTCGTTTGGCGTCTGAGCGAGAGGTTTAAAAGGAGCAGATTGGCGTGTTTCTTTCTTACTTCTACCCGACCCGACTTTTTCGGGTAGGAATTGACGGCCCGACCCGAGGTCGGGTAATTTTACCTACCCGAAAATTACCCGTTTTTCGGGTACCCGCACATCCCTAATTGTGAATGACATAAAGAGATAGATAATACTAGGGAAACGCCAAAGTCGTTGTTAGACGAGTGAGTAAGCCATGTGTTGAGTACCCGGTAACATTACTTTTTTTCCCCTACCTTCGGCCTCCCTAGCCTATCATAGTCTAGAGTGGCGCATTATGGCCTTACAGTTGACGCGCCCTTACACCAACTTAACTTTAAAACCCAATTATTTATTTATACGAATATAATCAAACTTACCTAAATATGCAAATGTTGCCGGGTACTCAACACATGACTCGCTCACTCGTCTAACAACGACTTTGGCGTTTCCCTAGTCTGGTTGGCCAAGGCGCCCTTATAGCCGAAATGTGGGAGACGTGGGTTCAATACCCTTGTCGAAAAAGATTTTGTAATTTCTGGATTGTATTTTAAAAATTATTTAACATGTTTTGAAATGCATATAACGCAGTGTAGTCCATCATCTGTGACAATACTATGGAAATCATAGCCAGTACGAAATACGTGAAAATATTGCAAGGTTTACTCAATCTACAAGCGGAATTTGGGGGTACCTTGACGTTCAACATTCGATAGACCTTGCATGAGCACGGCATTTCACAGCCAGGTAAATAACAAACAAAAAATATTTTTTCTCATTGTCGTTAAATAAATTTCTTTACATTGGCAGTCTATTTTTCAGTTTATTATTTCTTGTAGGTTTAAATCGAAATGGATTGTGCTCATTTTGTTAGCAGTTCTCAGTTACATGGTCACGGATGTCTGTTTAAAATTTCAGCTCAATCTATTTGGCCGTTCGGCCGTATGGGATCGGACAGACATACAGACAAATCTCACGGCCAAGGCCCGATCGAGTAGCGCTAGGAAAGACTTCGTTTCACTGCTCTCACTCGTCTAATAATATATAATACATATATATATACATATATAATATATAAATATAATACATAAAGATAGATAATCTTTATGTCATTCACATGATCCAGCCTTTTGGCATTCCTTTCAAACACATAAATTGATTTATTGTTGGTTACGGTCAAGATATAATGGTTTGTATGGTTATAAATAAATAAATAAATTTTATTTAGAGTCTACCCACTCAGTTATATAACTGATTTTCAGTGGGGGACTTTAAATCAAAGCGACCAAGCCAACCCTGCAGGCCCCGACGCAATCGAAAAGCGAGCGATAACCAACCAAAGATCAATATTTTTAATAGGAAATATAGCAATCATTGGTATGGACAGTGCGAACACCCGCGAATCAACGCCAGAATCAACAAGGCCGATTCAGAACAACTTGGGGGGGACCTCCCCCCCCCCCCAAAAGGAAAGTAGGTTACTGGGGTTGAAGGGGGGGTGCGAAGCACCGTGGGGGGGACCTAGCTGACCACGGCAACACACTTCATGCTCCCCCCAACCCCACTAACCTAAGTTTCCTATTCGGGGAGGGGGGTCCCTATAATGAACAAGTAACGATATAATATAGTATGTATTCAGTATTGTCTTCTTTTGGTTTTAGAAAATGAATGTTGAAAGGTAATCTCTTGGTTTTATCACTCTGTTATTACTTAGGCTACAATTTCTCCATACTTCTAGTTAGACGAGTGAGCACAGCGAACGTAGCCTACAACGCAAGACAAACGGGCCTTCATCGTGATTAATTTATTGTATGTTTGTAAAAATATGTTTGTCTGTTCAGTACCATACCGCTCTACCCATACGGCCGAAAGACCAAACCAATTGAGCTGAAATTTTAAACAGACATTTGTGCCCAGTTAACTGGGAACTGCTAAAGAAATGAGCAAAATCCATTACAATTTAAACCTACAAGGAATAATAAATTGAAAAATAAATGTGTAGGTTTTATTTTTACGACAATGGTTTTGTCATTTTTATCGAATCATTTATGTCAGGCTGTGATTACATGCAGTGACCAAGGTGTATCGAATCTTGCATGCCCAAGGTTCCACTAAATTCCACTAGGAGATTGAGTAAACCTTGCAATCTTTACTCGCATTTCGTACTAGCTATGTTTTCCATAGTATTGTATGGATTTCAAAACATGTTTTATAATTTTTTAAATACAATCCAGAAATTACAAAATCTTTCCTGACCGGGGGTTGAAGTTGAACCTAGGTCTTACACATTTCAGGTATAAGGGCGGAAAATGCCAGTCGTTGTTAGACGAGTGAGCAAGTCATGTGTTGAGTTTCTGGGAACATTTGCATTTAAGTTTGATAATAATTACATAGGTATAAATAATAGGGTTTTGAGGTTAGGGTGTAGTTGGTATTGGGGCACGTCAACTGTAAGGCCATAATGCGCCACTCTAGCCTATGATAGGCTAGAGAGGCCTTAGGTAGAGGGAAGAAAGGGAATGTTACTGGGTACACAACACATGGCTCACTCACTCATCTAACAATGCCTTTGTCATTTTCCTAGTTGTTAGCTGATGTCAGCAAAGAGCATACATTTTAATATTCGAGTCTGAATAGTCTACTATAGACGATCCTACTTACTTCATTATTTTTGTCATATCCATCGACATGAGAATTGCCGACTATGACTTCCATCATAGACGGTGAAATGTGAGCCCTCTGAAACAGAATAATAACATGAATCCATAGAATCTTAAAATTTGAATTACTATTACCGAAAACAGTAGTTTCTTTAATTAAAACCCAAAAAATTCTGCATGCAAATTCTTTTAAGTTTTAATTTAATATTATTACCGTATTGTTCCGAATATAGCGCGATGTTTTTTTCCGAAAATACAATCTCAAAAACAGCACTCGCGTTATTTCCGCGCGCTTGCATTTGAAATAGCGCCTGAACATAGGCCACGCCTCTATACAACTCCCGCGCATAGTCTGCTGCGCTTCGCCCCGCCCACCCACTCGAAGCCACTGAACTCGGCCGAACCTTGGGCGAAACTGTCTGCTAGTCGTCAGAATCCTTAGCCGTGATCACATCGTGACCTAGCTTGACCTACATAGATTTTGTTTGTCGGGGTTGTCTATCTACGTTGCTAAGAGTCTACGTAACGTAATAATGAGTGATGAAGGAGAAGATGAAATGGCTCAAGATGAACAAATGAAGACTGCTGATCGCGTGGAAAAGAAAGGTTCCTCTGCCTTACAAATCAGCAAGGGATTGCGAAGGAGCTAGGCCTAGGCCTACGACCATAGATACTAGGGCCTAGTATAACCCCCACCCCCCACCCCCCCCACGACGTAAACATTGAAGACCAGGAATCAGACTGGTGAACTGTGGTTGACATGTGAGCTTGTGCTTGGTTGGCCCTACCCTGTAAAAAACCATAGGCCTAGGCCCTAACATTGTTCAAAATGTTTTGTTGTAAGTGTTTCATGTACATTTTAATTTTCTTTGATTTTTTTCTTTTTTCTTGAAATGATTCTGAAAAATTGGGGGTCGTGTTATATTCGAGGTCGTGCTTTATTCGGAACAATACGGTAATATGCCTAAGTGTAGGCTACTAATAGTACATATCACATATCAGATCACTATCAATCAAAAGATGAATACAATCAGGTTTATTATTATTAGAATTAGAGATGACTTCGGGTACCTGGAAACCGGTTCCAAACCGGTTCCCTTCCGATCGGTTCCAATTTTTTAAATCCGGTTCAATTTTATAAAAAAATGCCTGTAGGCCAACGACAATGCTTGCACCGCCTATAGGCCGACCAGACTACCCCTACTGGACGTCACAAAACAACAAGTTTTCCAAGAATCCTTGAAAACTTGGCGTCAATGTCACAAAGCTTAGGAAATTAATATGCATGGATCTGAAGTGTTTGACTGTACTAACTAACAAATGTATATGCCTTATGTTGACCGTGAACATGCAGCTCTCAATTGGGACCGACATAGTGACGTCAGCATTGCGCACGTAAGACCGGCATATCACCTACCTACTGGCCTTGGCCAGGCCCGCAGAACGTAATGCGGCACGGGAATAACTGCAATATCGATAACCAACTTCAAAAGTGCAATACCATACCATGATAAATTGCCTTGTCTCCTCCGATATTGATGATTTTTTTAATCATTGGGCAGCCCTACTCTTAATCACATGTTGATTAATTATTTTAAGAGTAATTAAACACGTGTATGTACTTGCATTTACTGGTGGCAAAGCGGTAAATCTAGTGCTGTGAAGGTTTGTCAATAGGGATGTGAAAAAGCATGTAGTATCCTGAACCAGGGCTGCCACTGACATTTAAAAAAAAATCCTGTTGGAGGACATTAAAAATCCGCAAAAATCCGTAAAAAGTCTAAAAACGTTAATTTCATTGATCAAACTATGAAAATGGCTAAATGTTATGTTTATATTTGTTACCATCATAACCTAAAAGTTGCTAGGGCCTAGGCCTATGCACAGACGAGAATAAATGAGCCAAAAACGCCGTGGTTGCTTTAATTAAGATTGCATAAAAATGTAAAATGTTACTTATTTACAGAAAATCTGTTTTAAATCTGACCTGGTTAAAAAATTCTTAGGCCTAGGCCTAGCCCCTAGCCCTAGCCGCCTAGGCTAGCTAGGCCCTAGGAATGTTGCATCACAATTTTGACCTAGGCCCATGTGTTGTGTTTATTAATAACATTGCAGTCTTGCAGAACTTGTTAATAACATTTTAATCGGTAATTATGCCGAACACGGTTGCCCGAGAAAAAATGCATAAAATGTTTCCAGCTTTTCACAGTATGTGTAATTGATAGTCCCTAATTCATTTTCAGCTACCGCATTACGATCTTTTCACTGTTACTAATGTTTTTCGTCTTTTTACCTGTGTAAATTGTGCTGTCACTGTACGTACTGTACGTAGGCCGCCATACTGGTTTGGAAAGCGCTATCTCCTCCGCTACGTCTCTTCCGCTGCGTACGCAGCGTAAGAGAGTATTTTTGTTTAAAATAGCGACGTTAAAGGTTAAAAAAGGTATTTTTGTTTAAAATAGCGACGTTAAAGGTTAAAAAAGGTATTTTTAGAAATTGTGCTGTCACTGTTTTTTCCGTTGTGTTTTACTAACAAAACAAACCTTCAAAACCTTTAACGTCGCTATTTTAAACAAAAATACCTTTTTTAACCTTTAACGTCGCTATTTTAAACAAAAATACCTTTTTTAACCTTTAACGTCGCGATTTGAAACAAAAATACTTTTTTACGCTGCGTACGCAGCGGTAGAGACGTGTCAGAGGAGATCACGCTTTCCAAATCAACATGGCGATGTAGTATGTGGACACACAAATGACGGCTCAATTTCCACTAGTGAAAAGATGAAAAACATTGTTTACAAAATTAAAAACCATAATGCGGTACCTGAAAATGAATTAAGGAACATTAATTACACACACTGGAATATGGTAAGTAAATTTTTTCATCTTTTTTCTCGGGCAACCGTGTTCGGCATAATTACCTTTTAATCATATACCAATTCTATTTTTCACGTTTATGATCACATAATCCAAACTTTATAAACAAAAACGAAAGAAAACAATTTTGTAGGCTCCAATCTTCATTGTTTGTTCATGGCTCCTCCCACTCCCAAAAGCAAGCAGAAGCAGTTCCTACAATGTCTAGGAGTCTAGGACTTGGCTCCGCCCTTGCTCCGCCCCCTATCGAAAGTCGAATCGATTATCGCCCCGCCTTCAATGTTTACAATCGAAATTAGCCCGCGCAGATTCAAATATACAAAAATAAGCATAGAAAACGTAATTAACGAAATATCCGTAAATAAGACTAAAAATCCGTTTATCCGTTTTGCACCCTAAATATCCGTAAAAACGGATAAAATCCGTTAAAACGGCAGCCCTGTCCTGAACATTTAACCCCTTAACTTAAACTAACCACATTAAAACAGTAAACCATGTTGTTTTTTAGGCCCGCACAAGTTGGTAATTAAACGCGCCGTTATTCCGGCGGTCTATTTTCACGGAGCTCTCTCTACTTCTCTCTCACGCTCCTCGAGTAGTTTTAGAGCGCTAAATAACAGTAAAGATTATTCGATAACTCCCTTACCTGGTTCTCTGTGAATTCCATAACGTGCGCCAGCAGCGGCTGTTGCAAGCCCAGAGAGGCGGCGAGAACGTCGGCGAGTTGAGGCGGAGGCAGCTGCAGCAACACCTGGAAGCTCTGAGGCTGGGTGCGCTCACAGCACTTGATGAAACCCTCCCACACTTTCTTCTGTTTCCATACCTTGGGGAACACCACGAGGTTAAGATTAACTTGTTACTCTGTCCCAGAGTTGTCGACTGTTCAAGTGAATGAAAGATGCATCTACATATTAAATTGATCAAACAAGATAGAATAACATATTCACAACAACGTCCATTTAGGGAAGGCGTGTTAATAAATTAAATGGCTTTTAATTTTAATGTTAATATAAATTAAATAATCACAAGTTCACAACAAATTTTAACAACATCTGTTAAGGGAGCCGAGGAGGCGTTTAAAAATAGATTATATATTTTAATGTTGAAAGAAATTAAATACGGGTACCATTAATAATGCATTAATGCCGTGTGGAGGCCTACGTTAATTTTAGACCTTTTTACAATGAATGTTTCTAAGTGTGGAAAAGGCCTATTGGCTAGTTAGATTGGAGAGAAGTTGACAGTTTGGAAAAGCAAAGATAACATCACACAACATTACATAACATAACAGCAATGAATATGATTAAATATTAATATTAGTACTATAAGTTATCTTTGTGCTGCATTAGTAGTTAGTACATGAATACAAATTTGTGGACACTTTATAGCACTGTTTTAAGTAGATTTAAGATTTATGGAATACATAATGAACCCATTGTACTGGTATGAACATAGGCCTACATGATATGATAAAATTTTTTCACAATTTTTACCCAGGTAATATACTGGAAAAATAAAAAAAATTATATGATTTGACCATGGTAATTTTTTTTTTTTTAAGAATTAAAAGTTAAAACCAGTATAAACACTAAACAAAAAGCACATAGGGCCTAGGCCTACAGTTAATATTGGTTTAAAAGAGTAAACAAAATTCTAAAAAAGTGACATTTAGGTGACTTTGAACAAAAAAGTTACAAGATGTGATTTCTTCAGTGACTGAGTGGAAGCCCTGCAGTGTTCACTTGGCCTACCTGTTTCATGATGAGTCTCTGAAGTATGTTCATAACGAAGCCAATGAGACGGGGGTAGAGCGACAGGGATTGAATTACCGTTCGCATCAGTAATGTGGGCAGTGGGTTAATTTCCATTAGGTTCTGCATCACGACTGCCAACACTTCTTGAGTGTAGGCTTGTTTGTCATTGAAGCACAACGATGTGGCTGCAACGAAGAAATGTATCATTAACCAGCGACGGCATAGGTTTAATTTAATGCAAATTAATAAGTGGTGTGCGAGTATTTAATTTCTTGAATCCTTTTTTAAAGCTCAACGTTGGACTGATTATGGACCTAGAATTTCATTAAAAATGTTAGTGCAAACTTAACTTTGGACTTAAGAACACCCTTGGCCTACTTTGACGAAGACTTTTATGACTCAGCAATAACATAATATGCACATTTCACTGCACTATTAACCTACATTAAACTAAGGCCTACAAATACTTGATATGTGAAAGATCGTGAGTGAGCCTCACTTGTATCTTCAACTTCAACTATTCATTTTGTTCATTAATGCGTCGTCTTGTTGCACTCCACAGCAGTCAATAGCGTCAGTGTCTTTGTCTCGTCACGGGACACCTACAGGTGTAGAAGTTATGGCAGCGGAAGACTACAAAAGTCCCGATCAAGGACATTTAAAAGAAGCTCAGCTCAAAATCAACATTACAAATAGGATCAACTTTTAAAACCATAGGTTTGCACAGTGCACACCCCTCAAAATAACTGATCTTAAGTCTAATCCAAATCTTATCTTTTTTCCCTTAATTATTTATATTTCCTGGAAATGCTATGTAGGTAGGGTACATGAAGAGATGGGGGGAGTTGTAGCATCATTCCGTATTAACTGGATTGCAAGTCGACCCCTGATTAAAAGTAGACGACAAAAAAGTGTACCATGTAAATACTCATTTGCCTTTGATTCCAAGCCAGGGTGCCATTTTGAACTGCCAAGAGTGTCAAAAAAAAGGTAAGCTTGCAATCGGGTAATACAGTATTCTGTATTTACTATTCAGGTTACTATGGTACTTATTTTCTGAGCAAAATATGTACGTTACTGCTTTGTTGTATGTGGTAGACACTAGACCTACTTTAAAATGATTTTTTTTTAAATTTTGTTAGTCCATTGGAAAGGGCAAATGTCTTGTTTTTCAGCTTGTTATGTACCATTATTACCATACCTTTCATAACCAGCTTGAGTTCAAACTTGGTGGTATCTATGTTGTGCAGTGCAATGAGCAGTTCAGCCGGTGTAATGGGTGGGATGTGAACTGATGCATCAGTGTGTGTGCCCAGTAATCTGAAAATAAAAATAGCATAATGATAATGAAGTGAGTGGAAGGTAATAAATGGTGTACAGTATGCACCAATAGGTTGAAAAAAGGAACTCAAATGATGGGGAACAACGGAAAGAAGCTAAAACATTTAACTTTGGAGCCTCGTTGCTAAGTGAGCTGTGATGCCTAGAAACCCGGCTCATTTCAAGGATTATATAGAAATCAATCCAGAAATAAAAAAATGCATCTTAGCGGGGTATCAGCGGGGCAAAATCAATAAGCAAATGCACTGTTTTGCAAAAATACTAAATTCTGCCCTATTTAGCAGTATGGGATGCTTAAGGCCTAGTAGACTCAAATAGGCCGAAAGGTCCAAGTCGACAGTCCGGATCATCGAACTCTCCTTCTGAGGCAGTCACTATAAAACTGTCAGTGTCAGCCTAAAAAAAATCATTATTTATGAGATGTTAAGCAATATCCAATCACACAATCAATAATTCATTATTGGCATTTGAATTTGATCATAAAATAAACAACAACAAAAGACTAACACATTGTGTAAAGCGAAAAGTAACTGCAATTGCCATTAGCAATCACTGTTTAACACTAAATACAGTACTTGGATTTATTCATCTAGTAAAAAATCAGCAAATGAGTGCAAAAAATCCATCTCCAAGCAGTCTATTAATACATAATTAAATATGTAGATGGATTCAGCAGCATAGGTCTACAGGCCACAAAATGATAAATTCATAAACTAATTGCGATGCAATGGTTTACTGCCTTTTCTTCGAAGTAGGTCTGTTGAAATAGGCCCACTCTAAAAATGGCCATCTCACATTCTGTATATTTGGCTGAGTGTGAATGAGGGGGTCATTTAATTTCACAAAAACAATAAAAAATGCATAGGCCTAGATCTGCAACAAGCAAACAACCCACAAGTCCACAAGGGATTTCAAGGAACTACAGTCAAATTAATAATGTTTAATACACGTTTGATCAATTGTCGATTAAACGTTTTTAAAACCATCCCATCAAAGCAAAGAAAGCATTGATATTTTATTATTAAATAATAACGCACCTCCAGCCAGCTACAAGTTAACCACATTTTCCCTATGTTATTTCCAGGGATAAATAATATAGTTACTAGGGTTGCTATTTGATATGATAAAATAACTTTAAGATAAGATTTATTCTTCATACAGACAATTGTTTTACAAATTAGTTTAATCTCTGCAGAGATGTGGAAAGAGTGGTATATGAAGCCTAGGGCCTATACATTTTAACATACACACAATTAACATAATAGAGTTATAGGTTAATTGAAAATCTAAACGAGAGAGCTTAGGCCTAATACGACTGTACAATATTTGCCTATCTAAACTAAAAGTTAAACAAGAGTATTGACACTCAAAATGTGCAATACAGTGATACAGTGATATATCGATCATTACGGTTATTTTTTAAAAGACTAATATAATCGATTCACTCTTCCAGGATAGATTATCAAATAACTCGCCAACCCAAGATTTTGAATGAATCACTGGTACTGCAAAATGTTATCAAATATTAGCCTACAATCAAGACATAACATTGAACAATAGAGAACGTTTGTAAAAAAAAAAAAAATCACCAGTTTCCCTAATGCTCAATACAATGGGTCCATCACGAGACCTTCAAACACCCGTATGGTAGGGAAAGATTGACAAGAAAAAAGCAAGAAGTTGACCTTTAAAATACTGTAAAACAATTTATGTTGAACATGTTACAAGTACATAACAAAAATCAATTTTAATGCTTACCTGTTAAACACTTCTTTGACGACAATCGGATTGAGTTTGATAAGCTTGGGCAGCGCCGAGATGATCTCCTTCTTTGTGAGTCCGACGAGGACCGGAATGAGGAAACGTACATCGGACACGCGCGTGTGGTACAACTCTCGCACGCGTGCCACAAGGTCTGCGCTGGGCGGAGCTGGGCGAGAACAAGGTACATACATATCACGTACAAATACCACGTGTACAACACAGAAAAATATAGTTTAAAAAATTGCAAAAATCATGCAAGTTTCTCTCAGCAATCTACTTAATCATTTTCCCAATAACAATCTAGTAACAAAACTCAGTTGAAATAGCAAAATTTGTTTATTTAATTTAATATAATTGGTCAAACCTTGATTTCTAATTTTTGAACCTAACTCAAACTTTTGAACCAAAAAACTTTCAATTTCAAACTCAAACAGAACACTTACAAATTTAAAAACTGAAACCAAGTTGCCCACAAATTAGGAAGAATGTAGAATTCCATTTGTTACTACAATAAAGATTAAGATGTAAATTAAAATGCCACATTTGGCTAATCAATTTCGGTGTTGGAAGTGATATTGATAGGCCTACCTAACCCCTTGGCACTTACCAACATCAACTCCATCATAAATTAATTAATAAATAATAAATTTTGCAACGGTCCCAACACTACATTAAATATTGTCCTTACTTTTTTCGGTGAGTATGTGCAGTGCTCTTGTGACCAATGGCTCTGCACCTTTGGGACACTCCTCCACAAGAGTAAGAAGATCAGGAGACTCCATACCCATTGCACGTACAGGCTGCTCCAATAAGCGCAACACTGTACGCTTCACGTCGGCAGAAGTTTGACAGTAAACACGGGCCAACCTGAAATGAAACAGGACTTGGCATTTTAAAATCCTACCAATGGAAAGTCACACAAATTTGAAGTTGCTCAGAAAATTTAAAGTTGACATGATATTTTCTGACTATTTTGATAGCAATAATAGGCCTATGCTATGTTTAAGAGAATTTTAATTTTCAAAAATTATACTGCATTTTAGCCTACCTGCAATGCATCATACTTTGCTAATAGAGAAGTCAGCTAGATTTTTTAGTTTATAATGAGAGCACTTTTGATTGCAACTTTTTAACTAACTCAAACATTTTTTTATTTTTTTAAAACTTGAACTTTGTTTGAACTTGTCAAGTTCATGTTCGATTTCGATTTTCAAAAGATCGACCACCTTTCATAATAAATCTTGCCAAAAGGTAACAGTTGTCAAATGCCCATATTAAGAGCAAAATGTGATTGTTTTGGATGATGCTATGGCTACTCACTCTTGAATTAGTTTTTGGTTGAGGGGAAGCAGAGCAAGGTACAGGTACAGACAGGCCTTGACAAGATCTTCGTTCCACGCGTCCACCTTCCCCGGGCGGCCCCTCTCCGCACCAAACAGAACGTCTGGCGGATGCGGCAGGCGCAGGAAGCCCAGGTACAGCACGGAGTACTCCTCGACAATACTGCGGAGATCTCCGCGGTCATACAGAGTAACCACGCAGCCAATCGCTTTGCCGCGGATCTGGACAGAGACAAGAGCAAGTATGGAATTGTTTGTTCAAATTTAGAGCTCATTTGCTCGGATACAGAATATTGATGGATAATCTACAAACTCACAACTTACTTTCTGTATAGTAGATACCATGAAATAAACAATGTACAGTACAGTGTTGATTATACGTTTCCCCATTTACTATATGATTTTGACTCTAGGTACCAGTTTTGTAGATAGTCCCTGTCATTCCTCCATTAGAGTACAGTAATGTTAATTTGTTTCTGTTACATGATTTTCATTTACCATTTTCACAGTTATAAGAGCATACAACCTTCCCGACTATTGTTTTTACGACCGGTTATTAGTATTATTATTATGGGATCCAACAGCTTACCTTCGAAGAATGTACTCTATCCGATTGGCATTCTATCTACATAACCTTCTATTATTAGTATTATTATTATAACGTTTAGTAAAAAATAAATAGTTGTATCCACTAAAGTTAAAGGGTTTAATTTTTTAAATACAATAATTATTGTCATGCCATCTGAAATAACAAACCTTTGCATCATGATTAGTGATTTGTTAATTTATTTTTGCTATCATTTATAATCACGTTGAAACAAGCCAGCTGTTGTCTAACAATACTAACACTGTTGACAAAATGATGTGAATAGTTAAGTTCAACACGAAGGCATCGACGCCGATGATAATTTACACAAATCCTCTGGAATTTATTAAAATAAAATCAACATTTGAAATCGTTTAAGGATAATATATCAACGGTCAGAAGATCAATGAAGAGGAACAGTGGAACGTTATCTTCATGCACAGCACATTGATCGATATAAACAAGGAAAGTGCAAAGCGAACACAACATTAGATTGTTGAACGATCTGAGTGCACAGTCTACGAGTGATAAAAAAAGCGACATCAAACTTCTTTTCCAACACGAGCACAGCTGTAACTTGGATCGACCGCACATCGAGTCTGGACGTCACATGACACTTCTCTCCACCACATAGATTACTGGGACTCTCTGTCTTGCACTTGATACAAAAGAGGTCAAAAAGGTCAAGTTATTGCTTTGTGCATACATAGTGTGGTTAGCCCTGTGCATGTACACATACTTAGCAGCATTTGGACATCTACGGCGGTGTTAGCCCCCTGCAGCCAAGGATAAAACGAACAGAAGTTAAGAGTTGGACAGTAGGCACAGAGAGAGGTAAAACTAAGAACTTGTTTTTCGGGGCTACCATCATACATCCTGCTCTAGTATCACGTAGGGTACCTACCTCTAAGTTCTCGTGTGCCGTGTGGACTAGGAGAGCGTTGAGGAAGGTGAGCTGTCGCGGAGGCCGTCTGACGACCAGCTCTTGGAGAAGCGGAAGTCCGACTGAAGCTCGGGCCTCTTCTCCGCACATCGTCTTGAGTAGCTCTGTTGCGTCCTCTGTTATCAGCGGAGACTCGAGATAGAGGCGGACAAGCAGCCTGTACGGTCAAACCACACATAACTTAAAGTACATTTCAATTAAGTCACATAAAATGTTTGATTGTTTGCTAGGGATGTACTGTAGCCTAAATCACTTATGTAGTACCGTTAGTATTTCCTTATCGATAGAGGGCTTACTCCTTGCCAATTGATCCAAATTTAAAACTAATTAATTACATTACTAACATATTTTCAATATAATATTAATTGACAACTCAGCACCTTTTTGTGTGGGTAATTGGATTAGTAGGTCTAGCATTTTCAAGTGATACACTTAACTATTTGATATACAATGAAACCCATGTAAAATGTTCCCTTTGAAACAGTTTTTTTTTTTTTAAATTTAAATCATTTGATTTAAAGCATTGAAAATCATAGATTTAAATTTAAATATATTATATTTTCTGAAATGGTTGTGACAGTATTAGTTCCACTCACCAACTTGACAAATTTGAAACAATTAGCCTATATTGTTGATTTAAATCAATAAAAATCTTATCGAAAAGTTGATTTACCCATATCAAATTAATCATAATTTATTTTATTTTTATTTATTTGGTTGCAAAACCCAAGCAGACCCTGCCAGAAGTAGGAAGCGGCAATGGATAATGATGATTGATGATGATGTTATCATAGTTTTTTTTCTTAATAAAAAAAATTCACACCCTGCTTTGAAAACTTGAACTTGAGATTTTAATTTTCTTGGTTAATAATTTGTTTAGTCAGGAAACACTCCTGTAGGAGTTAAAAAATCAACTAGGCCTATATAAAAATTAGGTCTGGACAAAGAAATTATATTTTGATTAGGTAGGCCCATTGTGGAAATATTTTCAATAGCCTATCAATATTACAACTGAATACAGTATGGAATTCATTTTTTAATTGAAATAAAAAAAGGCCCTAATAAAACGAGCACCTTGATTTAAACAACACTGTGGAAGGCAGGCATATTAAATTTTGTTTGAACTAGCAGATATCACATACAGAAATTATTTATTTATAATTTCAAATCAAATTTTTGGGGGGAGGATGAAGATGAGGTTCAATTTAAAGTTGATGAATGGAGTGTGGTAGAAGAAGAAGATGGTCCTGTGTTTGGAAGTGGCAAGAGTGAAACAATGCTGAAACACGACTGGTAATGAAACAATGCTTACATGTCTCGGTCCTTACTCTCTGGCATTTCTATTAGGATTTTAACCAGACAACACAGAAGTTCATTGTAGTTAAACTCTGGGCCACGATCTTGTTTTAGAAACACTGGGATCCGGTTGAAGCCCTGAAGATAGCTGTACTCTTCATACAGCCATGCCAAAGCAAGGTCAATGTGGGACTTGATATCTTCCAGTACGTATGTCAAGATGATTTCCCGAACCTATGAAAATTAAAAACCATACTTGTACCAGCTTAATATCAACAAGAACAACAAACCTTGAGTCTAAACTATTAGGTCCGTCTCTATCCCATGTGGTTCAGGCAGAATAATAACCCCACTCACAGCCAGCCATTACTGCCTCTAGTGTTTGTGACATCACTTTTATTGCTAATAACGAGTTCAACTAGCCTAGTCAACTACGGCAAGAAGGAGCTTTGTGATAGACCCTATTAACAAAACAACCAACGAGCTTGGGACACAATATGATATTACCAACAGGCACAACTTGATAATGTTGATGATGTAATCTTGTAAGCTGCTAATAAAATACAATATGATGCAAGTTCATGCTACTGCACACTATACAGACTACTACTGTACATACTGCTTATATGTACCTACCGTACAGTATATCAAAAGAGGCCTACCTTAGGAGTAAATGTAGCAGCTAATGTGGTGATAATCTTGTTGCGAATTGAAGCAACTCCGCCACGTTTAGCATGTCTCTCTGCTTGAAGAATACGACTCATGGCAGAACACATCATTCTACTTGTTGTTTCCTTATCTAAAGGTTTTGTAATCTCCGACAACTTCACCGTCTTGACGCGCACTTTCACAGACTGTAACACAGTTAAGTACCAATAAAATGAACCTATAACTTAATTTAGGGTCTACATAAAATAACTAGGCCTACTGAAAGTGTTTGATACTGACTGTTGGTACACAGTGAAAAGTGTGTCTATAAACTAAACAGAAAACTGTGTGACACTGATGCACAATTAGGTAGGCTAGAGTCCCCTAGGTACACTATAGGTACAACCATTCAAACAATCAATCAAACAAAATTGTAGGCCCACATGTAGCAAGTACTTTAAGAGGGGACGGGTCGCTGAAGGTGATTTTAAGCGCTCATTCTTATGTTTTATGGGAGTAAACTGTGAATAACATATTCATCACATTTCACGTCACGAAAGAATCAATCTATGAAATCCACTCAATCCAATATGCACATTCCTTAATTAATTTTGTAATTTTGATTTCAAAACTGGTTAAATATAAGTAGCCTCAGGCCCGGTTTTTCAATCGTGGCATAAATCCTTGATTTACTAACCATTGATTAAAACAACCGGAGATTTTAAACAGTGATTAGCCATGTTGTGTTTTTCAATCCACATTTCATCCATGGTTAATAAACCGGTGATTAGTGCATTGACTATCCATTGCTATAGAAAAAATGCAACTATAGAAGGCTACGCTATACTCTACAAGGCGGTGAATCAAATCATGAAAGTGGAAACCTAACCTAGAAAGAAGGCCTACTGTCAAATACATGTTGGAACTCTAGGCACCAGCAAAGTTTATTAAAATGAATACGTAAAATAAACGCCTAGGCCTACACTTTTAGATTGATTTTCTAGTTCAAGCCTGCTTAGATTTTATATAATATGGGGCCGTTGACCTAGGCTAGGCCCAAACATTAATAAGGATTGGATACACAAAGGTCAAACTACGCCAACTACGATTTTAAAATACTTAAAAAGTGCATTAATGGAATATTCACGGGCATTATTTCTTCTCAATAGTTGAACGGAAATATAAGTGATAAAGACACAACGAAACCAATAAAGGATATTTGTTTTCGACGCCGTGTAGGTCTAGGGCCAAGGCCCATTCCCGGTTCCCGCATCCAAGTTTCCTTTGTTGTTTATTGTAAATTGGCCCTTGCTCACCGTACGTACGTAGCCTAGGTCTAGCCTAGATAAATTACTAGGAAAACGCTCAGTTGGACGCGTTGTTGAGCGAGCACCGGTACGTGCAACACGACCCGAGTACGACATGCCCATAATCTAGGTGCCCGTTAGGGCGCCGCAGCCAAGCCGCGGTGCGCTACACACTCAAGCACCTTATACACCAAGCAGAGTTGGGGTGATTTCGAGGTGTTACCCAGCCGTCATGTAACGTGATGTGAACTTGAAAACTATCACAATCGAGGGGATTTAGGTACCTGACAACACATGCCAAATTTTATTGGGGTACGACCATTCCTTCTTGGTGAAAAAATGTCTTCAAACATGCTCAAAATCACTTTAAGGATGTTAGCTACTGCCTACTACTGCTAACATCTAGAGTAGAGTAGAGTAGATCTTTATTCACTTAAGACTAATACATGGTACAAGTATACACCTCTTCGTGAAGAGGGAGTGAATAGTTCCTAAGGCTAAAACATGGTAAAAAATGAATAATAAAATAGAATGCATATTTCATGTCAATCAAGTTATATGTATATTACTAGTATGGTATACTAGTATTGAGAATTGAAGTTGTTTGAATAGATTAATTGAGTATTGAAATGAAAAAATGAAATGAGTAATTGGTTTGATATGATACAATACGATGTTATTTAGGATGAATAATAATATAAAACACTAGCATTTGATATGATATAATGATTATGAAATGGAATTAGTATTGTATTTAATATATACGTGTAGTAGTACGAATCTATAAGGGGCAGTTTGTAGTGGACATGGTAAATTTAAAAATTTACTAAATATAAAATGGATAATCAAATAAAATGTGTTTTTTATGTTAATCAAGTTATATGTATTATTAGTATAGTATACAAGTATTGAGAATAGAAGTTGTTTGAATTGATTAATTCAATAATGAAATGAAAAAATGAAATGAGTTATCGATATGATATAATACAATACGATGTTCATTAGGATGTATAATAATATAAAACGCTAGCATATGGTATGATATGATTATGTATTATTGTTTTATGTTTAATAGGGATTAGTTTTGAACTTAAAATATACGTGTAGTACGGATCTATAAGGGAAAGTTTGTAGTGGAGAACAAGGTAAATTTATAAATTTACTAAATATAAAATAAATAATCAAATAGAATGAGAATTTCAATGAGAATCAAGTTATATATAGGCCTAGTACTAGTATGGTATACTAGTACCGGTATTGAGAATTGAAGTTATTTGAATTGAATAATTGAGTATTGAAATGAAAAAAATGAAATGAGTAATAGGTAGCCTATCCTATGATATAATGATTATATGAAAGGTATTATTATTGAATTTAAAATATATGTGTAGGGCCTAGCCTATAGTACGGATCTATAAGGGACAGTTTGTAGGGAGGACAAGGGTTAATCTGTTAGGAATTCATTTAGTGAGTAAAATGCTCTTTCTACTAGAAATGCTTTTAATTTGCTAATGAATGTAGTATGATTTTTGATGTCTCTGATGTGTTTTGGCAGTTTATTGTATATGGAGAGGCAGGCGTATATAGGTCCTTTGGAATATTGCGAGGTTTTATGATGGGGGACATGGATGTTAGAAATTGCACGGGTGTTATAAGTATGGATGGATGAGTTTTTAGGAAAGTATTTTGAATGTGTACGTACAAAAATAGCGGCAATTTGTATAAGGGTACTTACCAGGGTAAGAATGTTAATTTGGGGAAGATTTTACGGCAGGATCTCTGCCATGAGGATCCTGTGATGATGCGTATAGCTCGTTTTTGGAGTAAAAAGACACGATTAGCTTGTGGTGACATACCCAGAATAGAAGCCCGTATGAGATGTGCGAGTGGATGTGGGCATGATATATTAATTTCAATATGTGGCTGCTAACAATTAGCTTCATCCTCCTGAGCATAAAACACCCACTATTTATTTTTGGAGCATACTCTTTCGATATGAGCAGACCAATCAAGGTTCTCCGAGAGTGTAATGCCAAGAAATTTCACGTTGTCAGCTCTCATAATGTTTTTGCCATCAATGCGAATTAGGGGACTACTCTGAGGGGGGCTAGAGGTGGAGTGGAAGTTAAGGTACACAGTTTTGGTTGGTTGAAGGGAGAGAAGGTTATTTTTACAGTATTCCGACATTGCGTTTGCTTGGACATTTGAGTTATGTATGAGTTCTGCAAGCCCATCTCTGGTTGCAGTTAAGAGGTGACTTGAGTCATCTACAAATTGCGTCAGTATGCCTACGTCAAATGTGTTGTATTGTGTTGTGTTGTGTTGTGTTGTTGTCAAATACGTCGGCCCGCGATTCTGACCAGACGGGTGGGGCTACAATGTTCATATTTTACATGGACATTAAGGTTATAGAATGATAGTCTCTTTTGAAAAAAAAAGTTGAAAAAGTTTGTTGGAAGGCTTCCAAATAAAGGTTTTAAAATAAGCCTTAAACACTTGGCATATAATCAACAAGTAACCATAGTTACTTGACACTTGTTGACGGTATAAGCAGAGTTAGGCGGGAAAGTGCGATACGTAAACAAATGGCGGACATTTAAAAATTTTCTTCTTTGTGTGGAACGAGAAAAGGTGTCATTATACTCTCATAAAACAAATCAGAAACCGTCCCTGGCCTAGGCCCAGATGTGGAAAATTATTTATAATGCAAAAGTGTAGGTCTAAAGTTCCATTTGGCTATAGGACTAGATAAAATTATTACTTACATTACATGTTTGACAAGCCTAGCCAACCCTAGGCCAGCACAACATAGTTCTGATATGAACTTGCTCAACTGTTTGTTTACATAATTGCAACAATCAAATCATTTCATACAACTTGTCTTTCGATTAGCCCGCGTTTATGAAGGCACTGCCATCTAGAATAAATATAGAACTTTTTCGAGCTCTTTGCTATACGCAAATCTTTTTAAAGTGTTTGGATTTCGTGATACTCTTTCAACCATAGACATCCTATATAATTGGCTAGACCAGCAGTCGGTGGTCCACTTCCGGTACAATTAGAAGCCATCTTAAAATGACAGTTTACATGTTAATCAAATGGGAGCGATTTGTGGTCAAATAGTTCTCAAGATTGCCGCCAGGTTGACAGGTAAGCATACTAGCCTTTAACACCAAATGATTACTAAATTCCCTTATGCAATCACTTCGTATTGTTTCTTTTGTTTAATACCATGCTGCACAAGCTAAAACCATATCAAACAATCCAGTAAAATACTTTATTGCATTAAAAAAGCATAAATTAAAACACCAAATCGCCATCTTGAAATGGGCCGGTTGAGTCTTCAATTTGCCACGCTCGCGCCTGTGCGGAGGTATAGGAGACTGCTAATCTAGCCTACTATAGGGGTTTAATTAATATCAATGCTTTCAACTCACAACCCATGACGTTTTCCACGATACCGTTCAAGAATACCAATTCCTTCGAAAACGAAAACGACTTCGTTTTCAAATTGCGTTTTCAACTCATCTCCCACGAACTCAAGAATTGGGGTCCAGTCCTTATACCGTCGTTATACCATGGTTATACCACCTATACCCAGGATGTACATGAATCCGGGTCTAGATATTTTACATCCTATATTGTTACTGCTAATACCATAGAATTAAAATCAACTTTGATAAAAATATTATATTTTAGCAAATAATTTTGTAATGGAACTTGAAAAGTAATGAGATCACACACATAACAAAAACTTGTAGAAATACAGCCAAACCTTACACACTCAAAAGGAATGAGATCTAAAAAAGGGCCAAGCTCATCTACCCTTCCACATAAACGTACAGTGTCCCATAACAGCATCCTCGAAAAGCTTGGCAAAATAGAATTTGCATGTTATTACGTTTAAATTAATTAGAAAAAAAGAACTTGGATAAACTATTACGTTAAATTAATAATCGCAAATTCTATTTTGTCAAGCTTTTCGAGGATGCTGTTATGGGACACTGTACGTTTATGTGGAAGGGTAGATGAGCTTGGCCCTTTTTTAGATCTCATTCCTTTTGAGTGTGTAAGGTTTGGCTGTATTTCTACAAGTTTTTGTTATGTGTGTTACATACGTCAATAAGTCTTTAAGGTCTTGACCAATTTAGCTGAAAATTTGTAAAATAGGAGAGAATGGATAAAATCCACCGCCATCTAGAGGACCTTGACATCATTTCTTTGGGAAAACTATTTTACTCTTGATTTCTTCTAGGTGGCAGTACATAGTGACCAGAATTCTTGTGCGACTTTTCGTTGCCATGGTAACGTTACTTTTGTTAAAATGTAATTTCTATCTACACTACTTATCGGATCAAAATAAAATTAACATATTCGTGACCGGACGGACATTCTAAATGATTTGGCTACCTCAGATTTTGTCGCCGTTTAGTTTAAAAAAAAAACTTTAGATTAACTTTAATGTAACTTTATAACTTTTTAAACGATTTTGCCACAAAACTAATGGCATTCAATCGGGAACGAAACTTGCGGATGGTCAAAATTTCAACTCGATCCGAGCCTCCGTTTGACTGCTGTCATGAGCCAAAAAAGCTGTGCGACTTTCCGTTGCCATGGTAACGGGACTTTGTTATAATGTAATTTCCATCTACACTACTAATCGGATCAAAATAAAAATAACATATTCGTGATCGGACGGACATTCTTAATGATTTGGCCACCTCAGATTTTGTCGCCGTTTAGTTTGAAAAAAAAAACTTTCGATTAACTTTAATGTAACTTTTTAACTTTTTGAACGATTTTGCCACAAAACTATACAGCAACCCGCCTAGGTGGTATGTACATGTGTGCAAAATTTCAGGTCGATCAGAGAAACGGTGCGACCTGTATCGAAGCAGTAACAGAAAAAAAAACAAAAAAAAACAGACATTCGAGCCATAAGAGTCAAGTGGAGACGCTCGCTTCGCTCGCTCAATCATTTGAGTTATGATGATTGATGAGTAGGGCCTAGGGCTAGCCTAGGTTCCCCTAGGCTAGGCCTAACCAGCCAAGGCCTGAGCGTAAATTGGCCCTTGCTCAGCGTACGTACGTAGGCCTAGCCTAGATAAGATAATTTATTCACGATTTGATCTGTACATGATATAAAATAGGCCTGTTCCTTGGGCTTTCAAGTTCCAAGTTCAAGTTTTTATTCATCCGCAGGGCCCAGAAAGACCTAAGCCTAGCCTACCTTACATGACAACTAGGGTCTAGGCCAGCTATTTGATACTGCGCCATCACAAACATAAGTCTAGGGGCCTGCGCCTGCATCCATAGGCCCCAAAATGAAATAAAATGTAGCCTAGGCCTAGGGCCTATAAAATAAGCAACCCACCGCCGTTGGGCATCTTCATGGTAGTGTGTACGAAAGTTAGGTTATGTATATGTTTATGTTTATTTATAGGGCTAATTACAAACCCATGTTATATTGTAATAAATTATAATAATTTTCATTACCATATTACAACAAAATGATTACGTAATACGAGCCCATTTACTTGTTTCATCCATTGAAATAAATGTTGGTTCTCAGCTACCGCCATTTTGAAAATATAAATCACTGATTTAGAAGCTTACCGACCCACCAAGGACCGGTTAATAAATCGGAGATTTTAAACACTGATTTAGCTAAATTGGTGATTGAAAAACACCTCTGCCTGCTTAAACACTGGTTAACACTAACCAGACCTTTAATCACTGTTTAAAAGGGATTGAAAAACTGGCCCTACCATAACCTTACGTACCGGTATGCACCTAATTTACTTGTTTTTTTTTTTTAGAACTTTAGGAATTTATTCCAATTTAATAAATCTTCTACTTTATTATCTTTATAATATATTTCTTTCAATTATTACTGTCTGTTTATTTAACAATCATTGTTGTAAACTAAACTATGTGTATCAAGTCAATTCATGTATTTTTCTTGAGAATAAACATTTTTCTGAATCTGAATCTAGATTATTTTAAACTAATTTTTGTATTGGATTCTAACATTTGAATCAACTTGAACGCGAGTATTAATTTTGTAAATCAAAAGTAACGTGGAAGGCTATTAAAATTTCACGAATTGGAACTCATATTCCATATTTTCTACTAATGGTAACTTTCTGGGATAATATTTTGCAGTGATTGTTTGCGGCTAATTCTTTGCAGCCGAGTGTGGATATCAATAGAATAGTGTTCTTAATTTACGTTAGATTAGTGATGACATCGGGTAGTAAATATTGGAGTCGACTCCGGAGCCTTTGGAACCGGGTAGGAGTCGACTCCCCGATCCGCAATCAAAAAAAAAAAAAAAAAAAAATTTTTTTTTTTTGATTTTTTTTGCAAAAGTTATTTTTAGCCCACTACTCTAGTTGCACAACGCTGTCCGGCCGTTCCCCCCCCCCCCCCCCGATGGGCACTGTTAACTTTAATGTTTTGTGCCCTAAAATCCCAATAACTAACTCCACCCGCTAGCTTGCTTGTCTCTTGGCCCGGCCAAGACTCTCGCTGATGTTTTATGTTTAAGTTTTGAGATAAGATAACGACTAACGAGACAACAAGTGCAATCTCATTCAATTTATCATTAAAAAAATTTAAAAAAAAAAAAAAAAAAAAAAAAAAAAAAAATTATTTTTTGGTCGACTCCTTGAAAATGGAGTCGACTCCGATAGGAGTCGGGTAGGAGTCGGGTACCCGAGTACCCGATGTCATCCCTAGCTGAGATATATGGTAGCGATTACTGAGTGATGTGTAGGGGTAACCGTTCAGCTGCAATCTGAAACCTTGGGGCGTGCAGTTTACCTGCACTTGTCTCGCAACTTCTCTGGAAGGTTAAAGTTTTGGTCTCTACGGTACTTTCTATGCTTTTCTTAAATTGCTGCTTTTTCACTCAAATACAGCATTGCTGCCATTTTACATTGAGGTAGACTTAAATTAATTTAAAAGCACATAAAAATATAAAACATACCTATCAAATCCAGATATAAATTCAAAATATTAAAATTGACCGCATAGGCCTACACTTCTGCCATCAAGTAAAAGTCATTCAATCCAATCAGTAATTCTAATTTTTAATAGCTTTCCCGCTTGATCCTTCATTGAGTTCTTTCTTTCGTATCCAACTTCTTTGACATTGAATCAGCTGTAAATATTAAAAAAAAAAAAAAAAATCTCTTGCGAGTCTTGTTGCCCCTTATTGTTTCTTTTGTTTCAAGATGGGTATTAAAAATTATTGAAAATATCAAAAGTCAAAACTGAGAGTTTAGAAAATCGCTATAAAAGTAGGAATGAGACATGTACATTTTTTTTCACATCGACTTTCTGGTTCTGCAATGACATTGTTCAGTCGTCGAGATTTCAATAACTTTATTTTGAAATACGCACTCTTTCAGCCACCGCCCCGCCCCCTTCCCGCAAAACTGTAAGTTGATTGCGATCGCCGATACGGTCATCTAATCATGTATATCGGCACAAAACTCGCTTTTGCGTCAATAAAATTGTGCGCCATCTCAACACTGGTCAGCGGTTTGGCCGCCACCTACGACAGGCCCCTCGATGCCCCTCCCACGAGCGAGTGTGCAAGAGGGAGTGGTGGAGAGAGAGAGAGAGCGGCGAGAGCCATTTCTCGATCGTTGTGGCCGGCGGTATGGTGGGGGTGGGGTTGAGGGGAGGTAGGGGGAGTGGAACCGTGAAATACGGTAGATCACAAACGTAAAAATCCGGATTCCCGATAATTATCGCGATACATAGAACACGTGTACACGAACAGACAGCCCGCGTGTACACGTGTAGTAAGATCCATCATTATATATATATATTATTATTATATTGAAATGGAATAAAAAATTTAGATAACAATACCTCAGGTTCTCTTCATTAGCTTACACATGTTGGAAAGATGAATCACAATAAATTTGGTTTATAAACAATCAAATCAAATGTTTTGAAGCTGACCCTCCCAGAAGTGTGTGAACATTTTATCACCACCTTGGTCCTACGTACTAAGTAATCCGAAAAAAATAAATAAAAAAAATCATCATTTGGATTAGAAGGCAACAATGTTTTTTTTTATGTTAAATAAAGTAGCTACCTGGTAGGCCCTACCATAAGATTATAGGGACGATAAGCCAACTTATCGGTAGGACGGAGAGCCTACCTAGTTTTATCTCTAGGGCCTAGACACGGCCTATGGGAAAAATGGTGAAAAACAATCTTTGCCCAAATTAACTAAAAATATGGTGCCTCTTAAATCCCCAACTTAAACCGACAAACAACAAACAACAAACAACAACAAACAACCAACAACAACACACACACAACATCAACAACATCTAACAGATTTGGTTCAAGTTAGGAATTTTGAACATGAGTTCATCCCTAAACAGCTTAGGGGCATGAAATATCATCATATAGGCCTATAGGCTTCTAGTAACTTACTGAAGGCCTAACTAATAAAGATTAAAATGTAAAGCATAAATGTAATGTTTACTAGGCCTACTGGTAATGGTAGGGAATTTTGGGTTTACCCACATGCAATTAGGCCTATCAAAATTGGCAAACTATGATCATCTTTCTCTGTCTGCTTCCAGTGGCATTCTCAAATATATATAGGCCTACAGAACGTACCTTGGTCGATGTTGTAATGGGTTTCTCTTTCAAATCTTCCTTGATCTTGAGAGTAGATAGCGAGACAATCGGCGTGGATTTCACTTCATCCTCATCGACTTCAATGGGAGTGGTCGGGTATGATTGAGCAGACGGCGGAGGCACGAGCAGTGTTTTAGCCTGTCTCGCACCGGGTCCCAATCCCGCGGCAGTCAACTGAGTTGCCAACAAATGGCTGACCAGGCTGATCTGACTCTGCACATAGTGGAAACAGGGAATTAATAGAAAGTTAGAAACTTGAAACCTACATGAAAAGATGATGAGGCTGGATGAACCATATTGGAGCAAAGAGCCATATGAGGCTAAAAACTCATAAAACTTTCATAACTAGGCCTACAGCCAGTGATTTAAGTAATAAGTTTATGGGAGATGTTAATCTAGAAAACAGAATGAAGTTGTCAAAACCTAACATCAGGGTGGCGCTTTTAGACGTTCAACATGAACTGGAGGTGGAGGGGATATGTGGACAAAAGAAAGGTTACAATTTAGAAAAGCTGAGACAAGTAACTCTGGTACATAACATATGTCATGGCAGATATCCTGAAAGGGCAGTGGCTGCACATGTATAGGCCTACAGACGGATCGGCAAAACCACCTGGAGAAGGCAATGCTGAAGCAGGAATATACTGTAGAGAATTTGAAAAGGCACTACCTGCAGAAAGAAATGGCAGTAACTATGATGGGGAACTAAAGGCAATATTGGAAGCACTAAAGCTTAATCTTAAGCCTACCTCCACGGAACTTCTTCGGTTGGGGGGGGGGGGGCAAAATAAAATCATCATGTTTTTCACTATAGCCTACTCCAAAATACAAAACAAAAATCTACAAATCCTTTAGGCCTAACGTTTTTATTTTCAATATAGGCCCTAAAGGACTTTCAACCGAAAAGGAGTTTCACCAAAAACAGAAACGTTATGTAGGCCCTAAAGGGTTTTGTAGGTTTTTTTGCTAAGTAAAACAGCAAAAACGTGATGATTTTATTTTGGACCCCCCCTACCAAAGAAGTTCCACCTCTCCTACAAACCTATTTTTATGCCGACCGACAGTGTCAACTGGCTGTGAAACGGACATTAGGTAGCCTGTAGGTGATAACCTAGATGCTAAAATTAGAAACTGTTCATTTCAAAGCATCTAGCCTACAAAAAGGCTATCATGAACCGTTGTAGGCATCTGCATACACATAGGCTTACCAGTTACCATAGGGGGAGGCCTACCTAGCCTACACTAATGTTTTGTTGTTAATTAAATTTATTAGCTTTTGATCATGACAACTTTATAGGGTGAGTTGTTGGGAAAACCTACCTGAGTTCCAGCTGCAGCAATTGGAGTATACATGGAACTGAAATGTGGAGGCATTGTGTCAGGAAGTTTCAACATTGTCAATAAAACCAGCTGAGCAGCAAGTTCAGCAGATAAACGTTCTTGAATGAATGCTTCCGTTATGTTGACAGCAACAGACTGTTCTTTGCTGCTCAAGTGCATTGTAACAACTTCGTCATCGTCATCATCTTCATCGGAATCTTCATCTTCGATTTCCATTCGAGCTCTCTTTGCATATGACGCAATAGCTGCGCTTGATTCGGCAATACGTTTTTGTCTTCGTCTTAATTCGTCTAATCTAGGGTATGATTTATTTATTTCATGATTAGTTGCTCCAAGGTTTGTAAGAAGAGTGGCTAGTTCTGTATGATAGTCGGTAGATGACAGTTGTTTCAACATAAGCAGAAGCTGGTTCTTTATATGTTTTGTTGTTGAAACTATCTGTGATGCACTTAATGTTGGTGGGAGATTGTTGCGCAAGACATCTATAGTAGCAAGAACTTTACCCATGAATTGTGATCTTGCTTTAGCAATTGCTAACAAGGATCCGACAGCAGTCATTAAATTAATGCTACTAATATGGGGAGAGTTAAGGAATTTTACTAACAAATCAAATACCATGTTTGCTTCTTCTTCAAGTTTACGACGGCGTGCAATTTTTAGAGTAAGGGGAATATCTTCTAACGAAAAGTCATCATCGCTTCTTAAACTGTCAGGTTGAGGATAAGTTTGTGTCAGTACGACAGTTTCTAAAAATTTGACTGCATGAGTACGAATACCATCATTCTCACTGTCTATCATATTAACAATCTGAGCCTTGATACCTCCTATTACGTGCCATGCAGTCTCTACTTCTGAAGATACTGTACGCCCTTTGGCTAGCCATACAAGTGTTCGCTTATAAATAGGACTGGCAACTTGAATAACTTTTTTCTGCACCTGGGTCGAATAATCCTGTAAAAGCATCGATAGGCTGGTGACAACTCTAGGCAAGATGTTTGGGTCCACTTTGAGGGCTTCATCGATAAAACCGACAATACAACTTCTTACTTCAGCACTTCGATCATTCTGAAATGCTGATACTTCATCTAAGAAGTAATCCAGTAAAGATGGATCTTTCCTAAGGATAACTTCTATGACACGACGAAGATTATCTATCTTTGTCGTGTCTGATGCCAGTGTAGCATCATTTAACCAATTGACAACTAATTGGTAATCACGTTTGTTTTCATTGGAGTCAGTTTCCATGAAAAACTGAACTGCCGCGCTTCGCCTGGTATCCATCGTGAAAGGCAAAGGCAAAACCAACGAGTTCTGAGCCTACTAGGCCCTAGCCTAGGCTAGCTAGGCCTAACCCTACGTAGGCCTAGACCTAACCACACTCCTATCCTCTTGTAAATGAAACGTATAATTGAATGAAAAAGAATACATAGAGTCAAACGTACATTTCTTACAAATAGCCGACAAGATAAACATAAGATACTACGAAATAACGCAATTAATTAGAATTAATAACGGGGACAGCCTAATCTTAACAAACATACGGACGCCATTTTCTTGAATTCTTCGAGTTTTCGAGAATCGAGAGTGGTGTGTGTCGATAGTCGATATTTATATCGAAATGCAACTTGCCACTATTTTTGAATCTCATGCGTGGAGCATCAGGCACGACAGTGTCACAGTGAACCTTGGGCTAGCCTATAAGCCTAGGCCTAGGCCTACACACACCATGGAGTTTAAATAGTAGGCCTACTACGAAGCCATAACTCTGTCCATTATAATTAATGTTTTCTGTTTGAAATATTATAGCCGAGGCCTAAATTCTGAAGATTTGATTTACGAGTTTCACCTTCTAGTTGTATTCTCATCATAACTGCCTACAGATCAAATGACTAAATTGATTTTGAGCGTAGCTACCTACTTGTGCCCCCTCCCCATGCAATTAAACTAAGAAGCTTCGCAAACGCTTTATCAGGCGCGTTGTTCGATGAGCGTATGTTTTATTAAACGATAAAAAGCATAAAATTGCGATCTTCATGAGAAATTATTTTTCGATCGCGCTCAAATTTCCCACCAATATATTAATTCATAAAATTAAGGTTCTGTGAAAAAATCATTACCATCGGATAAAGCAATTTGGTGTTATAAGTCGAAGAATGTTTTAATAATAAAAATCGTAAAATTGAGATTTTCATAAGAAATAATTTTTCGATTGCGCTCAAATTTTACACGAACATATTAATTCATAAAATTAAGGTTCTGTGAAAAAATCATTGCAATCGAATAAAGCATGTAGGTGTTATAAGTCGAAGAAAGTTTTTAAAAATTAATTAATTAGTTTTAAAAATCGATGTAGGTGTTTTTCGATTGCGCTAAAAAACGTGGCAGTTCTAAGTTCAGAGATTTCGAAGGCCTCCAGAAAATTTTATCGCAATTGGAGTATCGGTTTAGCCGGAATCGTGTTAACAAACAGACAAAAATACAAAAAGAAAAAAAAAAAAAAGAAAAAAAAGCATTCCGGATTTTTTTCTCCAGTGTAGTGTAATGGAATCTTCGCTTCGCGCATCCAACAATTGTGTATTATAGTTTTCTTTGAATATATGCCTAGCGTAGGATGACCCGATTAGAGTAGGCAACAGGTAAGTGGAGCCAGATTAAATTATTGAAAAGTGAAACAATTACAAATTGCAGAACAAAAAATAGTAGGCCCTAGCATCAAGCTGTAAAAATCACAAACAGTCGACTTTGGTATGTAAAAGCATATTTTATGAGGAATTAATATAAGAAAAAATAAACACACACAGTTGACTTTGGTATCCAATAAAAGCTTATTTTACTAGGAATTAATATATGCACAAATAGGAATAGGTTCAATTCATTAATTTATCTTCCAATTACTCACATATTAGTTAATTGTACCCAAAGTAAATGTGTCAATAAAAATGTAAACACACACACGCACCAACACACGCACACGCACACATAAACACTCCCACACTCACAAAGTACACTCACACCCGCAAACACACACAATCACAAATATTCACACATAAACAATCCATCCATATATCTCTGTATTTTATATTAAATTATTCAATGATAATTTAAATCGTTTTTCCTGCATGTGTTTATTTATTAATTTAAGTCATGTAAATAATTTGTGCTTAATATGTTTATGTTTGTGTTGTATATCCTATGTATGTCTAATGTATTGCACTTGTGGGGCTTCGCCCTGTTGTCAATAAAATAATCAATAATAATATTGTATAATATTTATATTATCATATTATGTGTACCATTTTCCCACTTTACTAACGTGTAATGCCAATTATTCCGCAATTTGATGGCTCTCAACGAAATTTCTGTAACTTACATGTTTATAAACAAAATTAATATTTTAGTTAAATCTCGATCAAATGTGTAATTCAGGTAACACACTCAACTGGGGTATCAAATGAATAGTATGGCCAAAAAGAACAGAAAAAGAAAGAAAGAAAGAAAGAAAGAAAGAAAGAAAGAAAGAAAGAAAGAAAGAAAGAAAGAAAGATAGCCCCAAAACTTAAACAGCCTTATTGTAAAAGTATGACAGGCTAACGTCCACCTACAGATCATCGAAGAAGAATACCTAAATGAATTAAATATCGTTGTGGGTGGAGGTGGAACCAAAAATTAGGGGTGTGCCAGTACCCTAAATTTCGAGTCGTATTGAGTATTTGTTGCTCGACTTGAACTCGAGTATTTGCTACTCGAAATTGAGTAAATACTAAATAAATTTAAAAAATAACGATTTTGGTGGAGGTGCCGGGTCACACGAGAGTGTGAAAACTTGTAAATCTTTGCATTTTTCGCGTTCCCTTACTAATCCTGTTTAGCCTTATACGAAGACCCAGTAATTTGGTTCTACATATTTTTAAAACTTTTGAACTTTTTTTTTGAACAAATATTAAGATTTCACTACTTTTATATCAACATTTTCACGGAATATCAATTATTGATTGATGTCATAGCCAAGCCCTACTTAACACTTTTTGTACTTGATCATAAAAATTATCTAGGGAGAGAGAGATTACATTTTAAAATCTATTAGATGTTACTCTGTCTTCACTCTTGGAGCCTACACAAAGACTAACATCAATAAATAAAATTAATATTGTACATATTGTAAGTGTATAGACAGTATAGCCAAAGACTAATAGTGAAATATTTAAAAACACTAATATGTTTCGGAAAAAAATAATGAAAACTTTTTCGCAAGAGTTTTGTAAAAGAACAAAAATCATATATCAAAAGTATATCAAAACAAACAAAGACAATAGCCATAGGTAGATAAGATTTAACATTTCTCACACACAAAAACCAAGGTGATCTAAACAAAAAAGACTATTTCCTAGTATTTACTAAATAAATCCACATAGGAGGAAAATAGGTACTCGGCTCGCTTATGCAAGTGTATTTTAATGTTATAAGAGCTGCCTCTTTCAATTTCCTTTTTTTCAAAACGCCGAGATTGAATAAAGTCGAATTTATGAACTTTGTCCCAAGCATGTTCGACTACTTTCGATGACATAAGATAACAGCCATCTTACTTCTCAATGTTTTTCTTATGCTCGTTAACTCGAATATGCATGGGACGTCCGGTTTCTCCTATGTATTCGGCATCACAGTTTCCGCAAGGTCTCTCGTAAACGCAACCACCGTTGGTGAGTTACACACGTACTATGGGGTAAATGCTTTTTCTGCCATATTCTCGCATTCATTTTTATAATATAACATGTCAAAGTAATGTTATAAATGAGAATGCAAATAATAATAAATAAATCTTACAAATTTATGCATGTGAGGTGGAACTTTATTTATAGACAACACTTGATTCCATTGCATAACAATACTGTTCTTCTTGGGTGTCAATCATCGTCCTCGTTGTAGTTGGATACGTCGTCGTCGTCGTTCCCGTCTTCCTCAAACTGGTCGTCTTCGTCGTCGTCGTCCTCCAGGGTGTACGGTTGGAGCTTCTCCCAGGCGAGGAGGTTCCTCTGCTTCCTCCTCACTCGCGACATGCGCCAGACCATGGCCGAGATGGCTCCACCAATCACGGCCAGGCAGAGCAGCCAGTACAGCTGATCCAGGGGGCCGGTGTCGGGCAGCTCGGCACGCTGACCCCACGAAAGCGGTGTTCTTGTTTACACAAGGCAAGCTCGCGGCGGGGCGAACCGGCTCTTCCGTAGACGACTCTTCCAGAGGTACTTTTAAAAGATTTAAATGATTCATTATTATTTAATACAATTCAGGTATAGTTACAAAATCCATCCAGGCGGTGACTTTCAAACCCGGGTCCTACCAATTCCAGGTAGACGCCTTAGTCAACGAGACCACCGAGACGGTAATATTTAAATTCTGAATTGTAGTTGGCATATTATCTGAATGGATGAACATTTATCGACACGAATATCTGTTTACATTGATTTTTTGTTTATTTTGATTAAGGACGCGTCAACCGTTAGGTCATATGCACCACTCTAGCCTAGGGGGGGAGGGGGGGGGAGGGGGCCAGCCACGGATGGGAGAGGAGGAAAGGGGGTTTCTCACGTCGCGGTCGTCATCGTTCGTGATGTCTTGTCTCATCGTCGTCGGGGGTCGTCAAGGGAAGGGGGCAAGGTCCCCGACGACGATTGCCAGAGCTCGCCTCTAGTTTCGGGGAGTAATATACTCCACCTCTCTAGCTGATGTTTGCGAACTTGTCTAAGGCGCCTACCTGGAATGTGGGAGACCCGGGTTCGAACTCCGGTCGGGATGGATATTATAACTTCTGAATTGTATTAGGCCTAAGTATTAACAATTACACCTACGGGAGTGTTTCCTGACTAAGAAATGATTACATTATATTATACAGATGAACATCCGTTATTAAATAAAAACGAGTTTTTAGATTTTAAAGTTTATTTGGATTAAGGGCGCGTCAACCGCTATGTCACTCTAGTTTAGGGGATTTGGGGAGGAGGATCCCATGCTGGTCAGAACCAACCACGGGTAGGGGATGAAAGGAGGTATTCTCACGTCGCGGTCGTCATCGTCTTTGTCATGTATTGTGTTGTCATAGTCATCGTCGTAGTCGTCGGAGAGGTCGTCGAAGGGGTGGGGGAGGGGTCCCTGACGACGACCGCCAGAGCTCGCCTATAGTTCCGGGGAGTTATATTATACACCCCTACATACCAGCTAAGGTTTGCGAGATGCATTTTTTCTATTTCCTCGCCTTTAACGATTAGCAGAGCCATGCTCTGGGCATGAGGGATGTCAATATCCATTAGCTTCGGCTCCGTATACTTCGGGAGGAAAAAATATAATATAGGCCTATGCTTGAATATATTTGCTTGAATATCACAAAATTACAAACCCCGTAACCAAACATCTGCAGGGTGAAGTTTACTGTTTCCATTTCAGGTGAGTATTTTGAAATTAATATTATAATTCTGAGTTTTCACGCGTGAATAGCTAATAATTTCTCAGAAACCAGATTTGAAGGGAATGCACTTTAGTCAAGATAAACGTGAAATTATTGTAAACAATCAAATAACTTTAATTTTCTATAGAAATGTAAACAATTCAGGTTAACAATGGTTTTTGTTAATTATGTGCTGTACAAAACATTGAGCCTCGTTTATTGAATGAATAGTGCGCGATCGAACGAAAACGAAAACAATAAATTCCTACCATGAGAAAAATAGCTTGGAAGTTTTTTTGTTTGTTTTGCGTTTATTTATTTATCTTCTGGTTTGAGCAAACGAGGAAACGGCTATTCCGATTTTGATAAGTACTCAAAGGAACCTACGAAATATCTGAAATAAAACTAACTCTTTTTTGATACAATCAAAGAAAATGTATTTCTTATGAAAAACTTGGCCCTACTTTATTTTCAACATGTTCCCATTTTTGTCCACGACTTTTCTGCGTTTCTTCGCCTTCTACCGAGGAAACTCCGATGTTAATGACATTTTTAGAGAATGATAAAAATCAACAAGTTCATTGGATGACCATTACTAATTTTTATAATACCATGACGAAAACGGGCGTGTCCAAATCGACTCACCTGATCGCTGTTCGCTCCGCAGGAGAAAGCAGGATAATAGGCTAACTACCCTCATCCAGGATGCGAGAAGCGGGCTAGTATAAGTAGTAAGTGTGTAATGTACAGCATAATATCCTGGCAAAGTGTTATTTGCAAAAAATTTAAAAAAAAAAAATGAAAAAAATGAAAAAGTATGCGTGAATATATTTTAACAAGCTTTGTAAGGAAGTATTCACGGGCCAAAGTGAATCTAATCGAGCAAGGTCACGAGATTGAGAGGGTGACCGCTTCTCTACGCGGAGGGGTCGTAGATTATTTGCCAGCTTCGTTCTCAAATCAAATTTTCACGTCCTGACAGCAAAAATAAATTCTAAGCATAATTAAATCTTTTAATATGTAACTGCCCAATTTATAATCGATTATTTATTATTAGTAGCACGTATATATATATAAAGAATGAAAAATGTTATTTGTCTGGTAGGCAACCGTAAAACAGCAAAGAACTTGACATTCAAAGCAAAATGGATAATCAAAACAAAAATAATATGTTATGTGCATGTGGTTTATTTTCAGTTATTGAAAAGTGGATATTAAACAGACAGGATGATAATTTGAATTACTAAAGAAGACAAAAACTGAATTTTAACTATTTGATAGTTAGACAAACCAACTTTTAGCAATATATTACAATAAACAAGGTCTATTCGAGACCAGTAATACGTAGGCCTATTAAAATATTTACAAACTAGGTACCTCCGTACCGTACCGAGTAGTAGGGGTACTCGAAACCAGTACCCGAGCCGAGCGGCGAACTATTGCCTTGCTATTGCTCCGCAAGCGACAAGCAACGACTTCCGTGTAGTTTCTGCGAGCCTGATAGTGTGCAGCAGTAGCAGCAGCACTCTTGTTTGATGGTGAACGCTTTTGGGACGCCAAAAGTTGGATGGCCGGCCGGCCGCTCGCTAACCGGAGGCTAGAATAAATAAAATGGCGGCTGCCGCTTACGCGCGCTTTTCCGTTTTGAAAGTTTTGAAACTGTTTAGTTTTTTATGATCACACATTGACGAGTGAGCGAAGCGTTGAACTCCCTAAATATAGTATATCCACACGATTTTCAAAAAGCAATTTTATTGAAGTAAGGTAATTAAGAGACATTACCGACGCTGTCGAAATTATTCATTTTTTACAATGTCTGTGAATCGAGTTCTGCCACCGACAATCCTTACTGATTTTTCTTGCCAGGGGATTCCACCTTAAAAAGGCGAATACTGAGATTAGTCTTTACCTTTGACATTCCCTCCCAACTTTCCCCAAACCCTCCTTATCAATATAGTAATGTTCTAGAGAGGGGCAAGTAACCGCAAGTTGTTTTTGGGAAGGTAACCAATCGTTCTATAAAACTTGATAAAATATGTTTCTGGCCGAAACAGAGGAAGATTGATAATGTCTGGCAGTATAGTAGTATCTATGATGTCTGGTTTACCATATGTTTTTTAATGCTTTATAAGACATTTGTTGATTTGTTTATATTATATTATATTCATTGTTAATATTTATTCACTGAGCGATCACAAAGCGAGTCCAACCTGACACGAATGTTTGGTGGATGGATCGACTAATCACTTCTACGCATGTTCAAATTCGAGTTGTTTTCAGTCTGCTGAAGTCAACTCGAATCTGATATTTTGGTTGACGGGACTTTTTGATTACAACCAAATGTTTTTTTCCTCTTCACTCTCCCACTTGCACAACAACCATGCATTCATGTAGGCCTACCGAATCAATTCTCTTATCCCCGAACATTCCCCCTTCCCTCCTCTCTTTGATGAACTGCCAAAGCAACCGAACATCAAAACCACGATTAATTACTATTTTTTTAGCGATATTTCGCGAACGCTGCAAAAATATCGCAAACCGTTTGCAGACAGCTACGTGGTTTGTAAAGACTATATAGCCTGCACGAAAAATATATTGTAATGTGATGGTAATTTATTTTTATTTTATTTTTTTAAAAATTAAATGCATATGCCTATTTTGAAATATAAACCGCACGGATTATTATATTTGAGTGTTTTGTGTTGCATAGTATATAAGTGTAACTTATATATAGTATATAAGTATAACTTATATAAAAGCTGTCTGCAATCAGTTTTTAGATATTCTGAACCGTTCTCGAGATATGACGAAAAAACTGTGATTTCGCATGGTTTTAATATTGGTGGTACTGGTATTCTCTTTTCATGTTCAAGCAGGCGCTTAGGAAGGGGGGGGGGGGAATGGGGGGAGTTTCCTACCCCACTTTTTACCGTGACCCCCCCACTTCAGAATCTTAGAAATACAGTCTCGCCGTAAATACGCACGGAAACAAATTCTGAATAACGAATTTTCAATAAAAGTGATTTTTTTTATCCATTATACTTCCTGATAATGACTTGTTGTGGCACGTCTGCAGTGTATTCTCCACTTCCCTTTCCCTTACCTTATACCTCCTTATAGTAATGACCAAAAATTTCGACAATCCTATTATTGTTCGACGTGATCAATGATAAGCCTATGCATATTCAATGGTTGTAGCATGCATGGTCTATCTCTTAACTATTCCAATTTTATTTATAGTTTTATAGTTTTTACTGTACAAAAAATACATTAATTTGGTATTGCATTCAGCCCACGATTTTTTTCTAGAACGCACCAAACACACTCTAAAAACCTCATTTTCAAAATTTTCGCCTGCGGCGCTGTAGTTGGGGGGCCCCCAAACCCCCCGTACTTGGCAGCAGATTTGTTGTTCCCCCCACTCGAAAAGGAGTTCCTACGCGCCTGTGTTCAAGGTAACGAGATAAGAAATGAGATAAGTTAGTCAAATATAAGGTGAGAACATTTTTGTTTATAAATAGCTTTATACAGTCAAACAAGAACAGGTACGGACAGTATATCTAAACCAGGGAGTGAAGCATCTCGTCAAAGAAGTATATAAAAATACTAGGAAGCTTCGCAAACGCTTTTTCAGGCGCGTTGTTGGATGAGCGTAATTTTTTAAAAACGAAAAAAGCGTAAAATTGCGATTTTCATGAGAAATAATTCTTCGATTACGCTCAAATTTCATACGAATATATTAATTCATAAAATTAAGGTTCTGTGAAAAATTCATTTCAATCGGATACAGCATGTAGGTGTTATAAGCCGAAGAAATTAAAAAACGCAAAAATCGTAAAATTGAGATTTTCATGAGAAATAATTTTTCGATTACGCTCAAATTTCACACGAATATATAGTTCATAAAATAAAGGTTCTGTGAAAAAATCATCACAATCGGATAAAAAATGGAATCTTCGCTTCGCTCGCTAAGCTCATCCAAAAATAATTCGCCATGCGTGGCGTGGCGTGGCGGTGTCGGTGTCGGGAAGGCTTACCAAAAAGGTATGCCTCTTGTCCCAACATTCAAAATGGTGGATGCGCCAGGTCATGAATATTCCAACTTTCTGGGGGCCACTCCCCATTACCCCCAGAGTCACTAAAAACATTATGTACCATACTTGTTGAAGGGTAATGCCCAGACACACAAAAACCCATGTGAATCGGACGTCGTGTTCGGTTTTTACCATGATACGTTATAGTCACGATACACAGGCACAGACAGACGGACAGAAAAGTGATGGTTATAACTTAAAACTCTTTTAGAAAGCTTAACAACGTGTCACGTTATTTTATTCAATTTGAAGAAATCCCCTAGGAGAAGCTTTTAAAACTCCAAAAGTTTTTCGAAATCTCTTTAAGGCTGTTCCACCCTGTTTTTCCATTTTTTAAATTATACAAATATGTAAAAAATATAGTAAATGAAATTGAAACCTGGCACTATAATAACACCAAAATTTTCTGATCGGGCACCCAGCAAATCTTGCATCTTCAAAATAGTATCAAACTGCAATTGCATATAGGACATCGTTCAACGAGTTATGTTTCTGTGACATTTAAGTTTGACTAGAATTTTTCGGAACCGTGTCTCCTGCGAATTTTTCCGTTTTCCGGTACAAATTGACAAAAAATACTGGTTATCTAAAAAATTCGTGGAACATACCAAAGTGTAAAATCCCATGTTTTTTCTTTGTTAAACTGAAAAAAATACAACAGTCAAACATTAATGTCACAGAAACACAACTATCTACGTTGAACAATGTGCTAGATGCAATTGCAGTTTGAAACTATTTTGAAGATGCAATATTGGCCGGGTGCCCCACTAGAAATTTTAAAAAAAAAATGTTTAAGTGTTCTAATAGTGTCAGGTTTCAATTTCATTCACTAAATTTTTACATAGAGCTGCATATTTTAGAAAAATGAAAAAACAGGGTGCAACAGCCTTAAGAGTGCAAAAATGTAAAAGGGTACCGGTAGGCTATATAAGCTTGGCCTTTCTTTTAGATGCAATGCTTTTTATTGTATAAGATTTGGCTGAGGGTTGGTTTATCTTAACGTCTATCCTATTCAGTTAAAAAACTGATTTACAAAGGAGGACAAAAACAACAAAATACAAGTATTTGTTGTGTATGGGATGTCGTTACTTTTTAATTTCAATTCTAAAATATTTGTTAAAATAGAATAATTTTAATTTTAATTTTTGAGCCCGGGGTAGAATTGGCCCAGAGCATGGCTCTGCTAATCGAAAAAGGCGATTCAAGAGGAGAAGTCCACTTCGTAAACATCCAGCTAGTTAGAGCGGAGTATATTACTCCCCGAAACTAGAGGCGAGCTCTGGCAATCGTCGTCAGGGACACCGCCCCCTTCCCTTGACGACCTCCTCGACAACGATGACAATGACATAACAAACAATGACAAAGACGATGACGACCACATACCCGTGGCTGGTTCAGACCAGCATGGGTACCTCCTTCCCTTATCCCCTAGGCTAGAGTGGTGCATTATGACCTAATGATTGACGCCTCCTTAATCCAAATAAACCAAAAAAATATAAAGTTAATTGTTAATATACATGTAAAAAGGGTTATACAAAATCTTTATTTAGATGTCTTTTCAACTTTTTCATTTCATTCTTTAAAAAGTACCTATACCGTACATCAGTAAATATTTATGTCCACTTGAAATTTGAGTGTTAAATAGTCACACCCATTTGGTCAGAATCGTCGGGCTATTGAAGAATTAGTACTGCACGAATACATAAACCTTGTAAAAAATACAGCCAAACCACACTTAAAGGGAGGGATTGAGATCTAAAAGCTGCTAGGATGAAGCTGATGTATCCTATACATTTGTGCATGATCCTTCTTTTTTCACCCGTTTTCTTAAGCACTATTTCATCCCCCTCTCATTAATTGACAAAATTGTTTCGACTGTTTTTTAAAGCATTCCATCATCATTTTGCATCATCATCTGTACAACAATGTTCATAATCATTAATTTCATACTGTTGTTATATTTTCTTAAATTATTACTTTTCGTAAACATGTACTTTGTATTGATTAGTACGCTGGATACCCGTGGTCATCCATACTAATTGACCAGCTGTCAATAAAGATTGAATTTATTACTAGGGAAACGCCAAAGTCGTTGTTAGACGAGTGAGTGAGCCATGTGTTGAGTCACCACATTACAACACACACATTACACACACATTACTTTTCTTCCCCCTACCTTAGACCTCCCTAGCCTATCATTGGCTAAAGTGGCGCATTATGGCCGGACAGTTGACGTACCCTTAAACTTAAAAACTTAAAAAACCTATTATTTATATCACAATATAATTACCTAACTTAAATCCAATTAATGTTCACGGGTACTCAACACGTGGCTCTCTCACTCGTCTAACAACAACTTTGGCGTTTCCCTAGTTTTATAAACAAAATGAAAGCACGCCAATAAATGGCGGCGTCGAATGAGTTTTTGTTCACAATAATAACAAAATAAACACGGCCCATACTTTGTGCTAATAAGGCCTGTTAGATATTTAATTGTTTGTACCAAGGCTGTGATCAAGATCAACCAAGTTTCTACAAACCATGGATTTACAGTAACGCCAGTTACTATTCTAATTCCATGTAAAAACCAATCGCATCTTCTGTCGCTAAACACAAATTTGTATAGTATTAAAAAATTACAAAATACATCAAAATTGTATAGGATTATATGCACGTTGCACATTATTTCGTATGCCAACCCTCTAGATTTATAATATTAATTATAATTAATTATTTTTATAGTGTTTTAACATTGCAAAATAGTATGAGAAACATAGCCAGTACGAAAACGAGTTAAGATTGCAAGGTTTACTCAATCTCCATGCGGAGTTTTGGGTAACCTTTAGTGAGCAAGATTCGATACCCCTTGGTCAGTGTAGTGCACTTCCTGACACATAAACAATATATATTCGAGGAAAAAACATTGACGTTAAAATAAAACCTACACATTTAAGCCTATTTTTCAATTTATTATTTACCTACGTAAGATCTCCCTACCCTATTATAGGCAAGAGTGGCGCATTATGACCTTACAGTTGACGTGCCCTTATACCAACTAAATTTAAAACCCTTTTATTTTTTCCTATATAATTATCAAACTTAAATGTAAATATTCCCGTGTACTCAACACATGACTCGCTCACTCGTCTAACAACGACTTAGTCGTTGTCCTAGTCTAGTTGGCTAAGGAATGTGGCTCCGGAATGTGGGAGACCTGCGTTCAATCCCCTTAATTGTTGTAAAAGATTTTTTAATTCCTGGATTATATTTAAAAAATGATTAAACATGTTTTGAAATGCATATAACGCAGTCAAGTCTACATCAACTGTGACAATACAATGTAAAACATAGCCAGTACGAAATACGAGTAAAGATTGCAAGGTTTACTCAATCTCCCAGCGGAATTTGGGGATACCTTGAGCGTGCAAATTTCGATACTCTTTGGTCACCGCATAACGGCATTACAAATATTTTTTCCACTGCCTCCATCGCAACCGAGTAACATCTAAGAGACAGTGATTTTTTCAAAAGTGAAACACATTGTCGTTAAAAAGAATTTCTCCAAATGTTTGGCCTATTTTACAGTTTATAATTTCTTGTAGGTTTAAATCGAAATGAATTGTGCTCATTTTGTTAGCAGGTCTAAGTTACCTCTTCACGGATGTCTGTTTAAAATTTCAGCTCAATCTATTTGGCCGTTCGGCCGTATGAGCCCGGACAAACAGACAGACAGACATTTAACAGACAATGCTCACGGCCAAGGCCCGATCGAGTATAGCGTTAGGAAAGACTTACGTTCGCTACGCTCACTCGTCTAATTATATATTACTACGAGTTTGAAACCCCTGCCAATGTACTTGGTTCCTGCAAACATGGTGAACTACTAAGAATAAAAAGTCATAATGAGGTGCGCCAAAAGATCGCGCTAGCTCTCAAACAGAAATTTGAGGTATACGAGAAAGTCCACGGCATATCTACGAGTGACACACGTCGCCATCGACCGTGAGAAGAAGGAAGGCTTCATCTTGGATCTAACGGTGCGATTTGAAGATCATAAGGGACAAGCGGAGGAAGTTGACTTTGAAAAACGGGGAATTTATAAACCCATGGTGGCTTATTATAAGGACCATTACAATTTAAATAAACTTAGCGCTACGGGAATTATGATAGGTGCAAGAGGGACGATCCCAGGATTCATCAAATCGTTCAGAAGAAGTTTTTGTTTGTCAAGTGGATTACGAGACGACAAAGTCATAAGTGTATTGCGATGGTCAATACAAATATTTAGGAACCATTTATATGTATTATTAGTTATTTGCTTGATTGTTTTACAAATTTAATTTAATTTTAGTTTTACTAGTTTGTTGTTCTGAGTTGCAAGACATCAGCTTTGGCTGCAGACACCTAATAAAGGTTTGTTATTATAAACTTAATAATAATATAAGGTATAATCAAATTATTATTATTATTATTAAACAACCATAATGATTAAAATATTTGACCAAGCATTGAACAGCGATTTGTTTTACATAGTGTGTGGGGATATTAAATATGTTGTGTGTATGCGGAACTCACAAGTCAACTGAAATGTGCTGCATAAGAATACCAGTGTAATCAAACATTTTATTTTGTTTATATTCAGTTACAGGCTTAGATTAAGCTACAGATACTTTCTGCAAGATGGCGGCCATGAGTGGGTTGCTGTTTCATGTGCTCCGTGTTTTTCTTCTGTTTGTCGCATCAAAACAATTGATAAACTGTGAAAAATGTGTTCATAATGAGTGTGATAACTTAAGTAACCTGTGGACAAGTGCTGTGTTCAAAGAAAGTTTACTTGTGTGCGATAAATGCGATATTTCGTGCTGGTTGCTTGTCGCGCGGGCGAGTCCGCGAGCTAGCTTGGGAGCATTTCTACCGAACTGTCGTAAGTCATGGCTTGTGTTATTGCTCCTAGCTCTCAGTGGGGATATTCACCTAAATCCAGGTCCGTGCAACAACAATGCCAACGGTGCTGACAATATTTCTCTTTATTGCATGAATGTAAGGAGCATTGCTGGATCGGAAAAACTTGAGAGTTTCAACTTGTGTTTTGCTGATAATGGCGAATTTGATGTCTTGTGTTTGACGGAAACATGGCTGAATGAAAGTGTTTTTGAAGGTGAGTTACTGGATTCGAACCAGTACTCGGTGTATAGAAGGGATAGGCACTCGGTGGAGCAGCAGGGGCAGGTTGGGGGAGGTGTCCTCATAGCAGTGTCTAGTACATTGGTGTCAAGACGGCGGGAAGAATTCGAAGTTGCACAATGTGAGCTTGTGTGGTCGGAGGTCAAGGTCACTTCTCGACGCAGCATATTTATAGGGTGTGCGTATTTACCCCCCAAACCATCATTGGACCTTGTTGATAAGTTGTATGAATCAACGTCACGTGTGCAGCGTGCTATTCGCCCAAGTGACTGTGTCCTACTCTGTGGGGATTTTAATTTCCCTGACATCACATGGACTCCCAGCCCAAAACACCCCGAGTTGTTGCTGTCAACTCTTACTGGGGACACGAATGTTCGAGTTGCTTCCGAGTTTATTGACACATTGAATGAGCTGGACTTACACCAAAAGACTAACTTTGCGACCCGGGGAAACAACTTTCTTGATTTGTTGTTTATCAGTAATCTGGATATTACCACAGAGGTCAAAGTCGCCGAGCCGGCTGTTCGTTCAGATCACTCGGCGTTTCAGTGTAACCTTGCATTCCCCAGTGCAAAGATTCTGAACAATAACAGAACGAAACAGCAACAAGTAAAATATAATTGGGCTAAGGCTGACCTCAACCAACTAAAATCATGCGCTCTCTGCAGTCGGTGGGAACTCTTGTAAAAACACATCTGATGTCAACAACAAGTGTGACGTGTTCTATACATCATAAACAATGCAATTGACGAGACTGTACCAACCTGTAAGTAAATGCAAGCAAGTATCCGGCTTGGTTTAACAGTGACGTCATCAAATCATTGAAAAATAAAAACCGAGCTTTTTAAGCGGTGGAAGAGAACTCTTTATTATGTCATAAAATTGAGTTTCAAGTCAAGAGGGCTGAGTTCAAATCCCTCATTCGAATCGCGCATAAACAGTATTTAAAAAGATGAACAATGACATTGTTAAGAATCCGCGAATGTTGTGGGGTTATATAAGGCGTAAGACCAAGGTCAGACGAGTCCTGTCGAGGTGGAGTACCAGGGAGCAACGGCGGGTACTGTGCAGATTGCTGTCGGTTGTTCTCAGAGTACTTCCAGTCGACGTTCTACCAGCCTCTACGGGGCGGGGTGTATTGCCAGCGGCACCGCAATACGGGAATGCTTGTCTATCAACTTTTGTAATTTCAAGCGGTGAAATTGAGGAATGTTTCAAATCGTTGGTAGATGGCAAGTCACCTGGGCCAGATCAGATCCCAATCAATGTCCTCAAACATTGTCGACAAGCTTTATCGCAACCATTAGCTGACATTTTTAACAGCTCTTTACAGTCAGGAGTTTTCCCAATTCGTTGGAAACATGCCTCAGTTACACCGGTCTTGAAAAAAGGTAGTCGGTATAAGGTCTGCAACTATCGACCCTATTTCGTTGTTGTCTGTGATGTCTAAAATATACGAGAACCCTCATACATCAGGCCTTGTATAGTCACGTTTCAAAACATATAGCATTGGAGCAGCATGGTTTTGTCAAGCGATGATCTACAGTGACGAACTTAATAGATTTCACTAATGATTTAGCGTTTAACATCATTAACAAATTGCAAGTTGACTCTTTTTTACAGATTTTAAAAAGCATTCGATAGTGTTGACCACGCTCTCCTGCTTCATAAGCTCAAGGGGTATGGTGTTGTGTGGTCCTTTTTTTGACGTTTTGGCAAGTTATTTGTGCGGGCGCACACAATCATTTGTTATTGATGGGGGTCATCTAGGGCAGAAACTATCTCTTCTGGAGTTCCCCAGGGCTCGATCCTGGGTCCACTCCTTTTCACTCTGTATGTTAACGATATCACGACATGCTTTAAGTCGTCTAAATGTCTCATGTACGCAGACGACTTAAAGATATACCGTCCGATTGGCAGCGTGCGAGACTGTGTGGAACTGCAGAAGGATGTTGACAGGCTCTCTGCCTGGTGCACTGATTGGAGACTCGACTTGAATGTTGCGAAATGTAATGTAATAACATCACTAACAAAGAAAACATGTTATTTTTTTAATTATATGATTGATGGCAAGGCCTTGGAAAGAGTACAATCAATTCGTGATCTTGGGGTTATTGTAAATTCTGACTTGTCTTTCAATACTCACGTAGACTCCATTACACCTAAAGCTTATAAAATGCTTGGTCTATTAAGACGCAACTGTCTTAAACATTTTAAAGCGTCAACCACAAGGGCATTGTATGTGGCTCTTGTACGCCCACACGTGGAGTACGCAAGCGTTGTGTGGAGTCCATACCATATAACAAAGGTTGAGAGTATTGAGAAGGTGCAAAAAAGGTTTATCAAGATGTTGTGTTTTAGTCATTTTACGTTGTGTACCACAGAATTAATTATTTAACTCTTTGTAAGGATAGCTCCTTGACGACATTGTGCAATAGACGTAAACTTTTAGACATGTGTTTTTATACAAGCTAGTAAATAATGTGTTTGATTCTCCTTTACTAAGGCTTTTAAACTTTAATGTGCCTGCCAGACAACGAGGAATCATCCAACTTTTTACATACCTAACAATAGGATTAACATTTTAAAACACTCGGGGCTTCATAGGATTCAAACTAATTTTAATTTAATCAATATAACGTCAGCTAGGCAATAGACATATTTTCGGACAATCTAGCCTTTTTAAGGCGAGGATGTGGAGGGCTTTTAATATAGGATAAGTTTGACGTAGTAGTTACTACTACTTATGGGTTGTTCTTAATTTTGTATGATTGTATTAATGTATCTTTATGTCACATGTGTAATAATTAACTTCTTGTTTCCAGGTATTATTGTATTGGCACTTTGTGGAATTTTGAATTCTGTTGTCAATAAAGACATTATTATTATATTATTATTATTCTTATAACACAACACAGAAAACTTGCAGAAAACACTCCTGTTATTATTTATTTCAAACATAGAAATACTGCTTGAGGTTTTAAAATCTATAAAATTAATCAGTACCCGGTACATATGTTGGTAACTACCTATACATAGGTACAGTATGTATGTAGTACTATATTATGTAACTGTTAGCTATGGGCTAATGCTATGGATTAGTATTTGAGCTAGATTTAAAAAGCTAGAACAAAGTGCATCTGTACATGCACTTGGAGAAAGTAAAACTTAGTAACTACTAACTACTAACTTCACTTATGAGAACAGATTAATATTATTATGGGGGGAGGAGGTATTATTTTTGCTCATATCAAATAATGTGGCTATGTCTAAATAAACATTTTGAGTTTTTTTTACAATAATTTTGGAACAAAATTACTATTTTCTGTCATTACTCACTAGCCAAACTTAATATGGCACACATTCAATAAAATTGGAAATATCCCAGCCCCAACTGATATGGGCAAAAGAAAATAGAATAAAATATAGGCAGCAAAATGAGATTATTGAGGAGCACTGAGGTAAAGACATTAAGAGACAGAATCAGGCACACTACTAATTGGAGAAGCTGGGTGAAAGGATGGGAAGGACGCAGTTGAGATGGTGTGGACATTTGAAACGAATGCCGGAAGAGTGTTTCCCAGAGAATGTATGAAAAAATAATGGAAGGAAGGACAAGAAGAAACGGGAGGCCAAGAAATAGATCGAACAAGACAATTGCAGGAGACCTACAGGCAAGAGAAGAGAACTGGGCAGATGTGGGAGAGATACAAATCGTAACCTAAGAACTTATTTGTTCAATAGACCATTTTCATTTTTTTCAATTTAGTAGATGTTAAAATTTGCTTATTGGTGCTTGTTTGTTCTATATCCACTGCATTTAGTCCATATTTAGTTATTTACCATCCGTTGCTACAGTAAACGAGAGGTAGGTTTGTTCAATACACCAGCCTGATAGTTTCCATCAGTGTTTGCTCAATGTCCCTCCTTTGCATGAAATGATGTGGGATATTGAACAAACAAATATTGTCTGGAATTTATGAGAGGGTCTATTGAACACAATATTACCTCTAAAACTAGGCCGCTTCGCAAACGCTTTTTCATGTCGCGTTGATGGATGAGCATTTTTGGTTGAATATTTCTGTACAATTATTACCAAGTTTTTTTTATGTGTGGAATCTCATAAATTTTCAAGTTCCATTGCAAAATGTTTTTTGTTACTATTTAGGATAATTTTTATAAAGTAGTAATTGCTATGGTAATACCAATTAACAATAGAATGTAACATATCTCGAGGCCCAAAAGACTTGCTTTTTGTACGCATTGTAGGTGATTATTGTCCTTGTTAATTATACACCTGTAAAAGGATTACGTATAATAAAACCTTTATTTCTATGAATGATGGCTAACTTTTTCAACTTTTTCTTTCAAAAGGCACTACATCGCTATTACCTTAATGTACATGTAAAATATGAACGTTGTATCCCCCTCCGTTTGGTCAGAATTGGCGCAAATATTACGAAAATATCACATTAAATTTTTTTTAAATCGTAAAAGTACGATACTCATGAGAAATATTTCTTCCATTGTACCAAAAAACGTGGCAGGTCTAAGTTCAGAGATTTGGAATGTCTCCTCCAATTTTCATGAAGATCGGATATGCCGTTTGCCTGTTAGAGAGCGAACAGACAAAAAATAACCAAAAAACAACAAGAAAAAAACACACGAGCTATTTTCCTCGGAGTAAGTGAAATTGAAGTCTTCGCTTTGCTCATCTAAAAAGTTAAAATGGTCTATTGAACATTTTAATGGATATTGAACAAATGTGACAACTCAAAATAATTCTTCCTGTCATTCTCTGTTCAATATCCAATCAGAGATACCAAGTTTGGGCACCCCTGATGACACAAATGAAAAATTGAACTTGATTTTATATTTAACAGCACTATTAAGAGTTTTTAAACAAGAAATGAGAATAATATCCTTTTTAGATACGATTACTGGATTAGTATACAATCAAATCTTCAAGCCTTATCTTCAAAAAGCAAAAGTGGTCTTTAACAAATAAGTTCTAAGGCAACGAAATGTGGGATGATAGGAAGAAGTGGAAGAACCTGGTTAAAAAAACAAGCTAGCCCTGCGAGAAGCAGGAAGTGATACTAACATTTTTAGAACAATTCAAACTTTGCATAGGTCTACACATGGCTATGATTTCGTGACATAGGTCTACACATGGCTATGACCTCGTGACATAGGTCTACACATGGCTATGACCTCGTGACATAGGTCTACACATGGCTATGACCTCGTGACATAGGTCTACACATGGCTATGACCTCGTGACATAGGTCTACCAGAATAAGTTAATTAAAAAAATAAAGTAACATTTATAGAAAAACAATTTTTAAAATTAAACTTTTTCTCCTGAAAATTCTACATCAGGTGATTTGGTTTTAAGTACCGTACTGCTAGTTAGCATTATCAAACACATGGAAATTTCCATTTATTAATACTAATTGCTTTGCACAATGAATGAAATAGGCCGTATTCCCTTATTATATACTAATATGTTTAAAAAAAAAAAAAAAAACTGTACATTAGTCTAAAAATAAAAAAGAACTAGGGAGGACATCTGGTATTAAAATTTGGATTCAGTTAAGTCTAAACGGCATGATTTCAAATAGTGTAAGCGTTAGGCAAAAATACTGCTTACAAAATAAAGTGGTAGTTTCTAGGGATGTGCGAACATTTGACTTAAAAAAGTTCGAGTTCAAGTCCGAATGAAAAAAAAATCAAAGTTTGAAAAAGTTTGTATTTTTTACTAATTTGTAGTGGTATGCGGGCATCCATTATTTGACATGTCAAAAAATGGTTCTCAGTTCACAGGTTCAAATTTGAAAACAAAAAAATGGATGGTGGAGGGACTAGTCCAGAGGTTACATACTTTCTTGGTGGAGGTGCTGGTCCAGACTTATCACTATTTTACCTACTATAACAACACTGTTTGATATCCCTGTTTGGTTCGGTAGAAATTTTTGTAAAGTTCGAAGTTCGATTTTCAAATCTATGAAAGTTTGAGTTCGAGCTCAAAGTAAAAATAGTGAGATTGCACAACCCTAGTATTTTTGTCTAAGGTCTAACCAAGAATACCAGTACTATATTTAATACACTTCATTTGAGTGTAAGCTACTAAAACTCTACTGCGACAATGAAGCAAATGAAATGGAACTGAATGACAAACGTAGACACAGGTTATCTTTTTAACTAAAACATTGTATATTACAATTTATTTCTATGAATGGAAAAGTCGTGGCCATGGAAACTACCCAATATGTAGTTCAATTTGTATCAAATTTGAACTTGGAGACGGTTTCCGTGACAAAGACTTTTTCATTCATATTAATTTGCCGTATTTTAGTCTGGTAATGTTGTTTAATTTAAAATAAAAATGTACCCAAAAAAGATTTAAACCAACCTGTTAGGCCTTCCGGTACTATCAAAAATAAAAATTATTACGTAAACAAAGCGTATATAAAATTTACATACTATATCATACTTTATGTTGCATTTTTTTAATGCTACTTAACAACTATTTTAACCAAAGAGCTCTAATAATGGCACATGTTGAAAGAATTAATAATCAAACGTGTAAGAATCACGTGCTAAGCATAGCAATTTAGTGAAAGTCTGAAATGGCACACAAAATTACTTATAGTGAAGTCTGAAATGGCACACAAAATCTAACACATTTTAGTGACAAAGTAAATGGAACTATAGTCCTTTTACTTTAAATGTAAGGTGTCACCGTGTCATATTTTAAAACATTCATTTTATGTTCACATTTAAAAAATTCTATATCACCATATTATATGCATGGCAGAAAAGTTGGAAATAATTAACTTTTCTATTTCAACTTCATATAGGCCTACAGTTTTAAATTTATTTGAGCCGGTTATGATAGGCCTATGGTAATAAACAAGCAATACCGTATGTACCGGTAAAGCATCCGAAACATGATCTTTGCAACTACTAGGTATGTTTATACCTTTCTACTGTAGTTTCTATCTCCATCTTGATTAACTTTTCTATTTCAACTTCATATAGGCCTACAGTTTTAAATTTATTTGAGTCAGGTATGATAGGCCTATGGTAATAAACAAGCAATACCGTACGTACCGGTAAAGCGTCCGAAACATGATCTTTGCAACTACTAGGTATGATTGTACCTTTCTACTGTAGTTTCTATCCATCTTGCTTTTCTTTCTATCTCTTCTCTTTTTATTATTAGTGGATTAGAATAAGTTACTCGGGTTGGCAATGGCATAGACTAAATCTAGGTCCAATAGGATCTGTCGTATTTAGTTGTTTTTGCTATCAAAAGCTTATTAAAGTTAACATGAAAATACCCAGATTAGAAAAATTGTACCTGTTACCGTAGTAGCTACTATTACAATAAAACACTGAGCTACAGTACAAAAAATGAACACAAATTGAGTAGAGTGGCAAGCCAAATAGATAAAAGTATGCTTTCATTATAATAAAGATAATGTGTAACAATAACTGTCTAAAAAGGTACACCCGTATCACAGACTAACAAAATCTATTGCAATTCTTCATCCACTTTTCTCATCTCTTGGCAGGTCAGAGATCATTCTGCAAGGGGAAGAAGAAAACAAGCGTAAGCCCTACTAATGGACATCGACCATTGAAAGGCAACATACTATTGATATTTAAGACCAATTTTCAAGTTTATATATAGCACAGAAAATTATAAAATATAATATTTTTTATCTGCTTTGAATATTTTTCATCAATTTTCTTACCTTCATAAACAGTTTCCAGATCTTGTAGGTAGGGAAATGTCTTGAAAACTACCCTTGACAAAAGGGGTGTTGTCCGTTAAAAATGGACTATTTGAATCCATTTGTAGATTAGTGTGATTTCTTAAATTCCTTAAGGTGGTACGGACATTACTTCTGCAGTACCATTCTACATCTGTAAACAACAAAATATATTTGGTCTATGATGGCTATGCCCTCTTATCTTCTCGTGCAGGGGCGACGCTAGGGGGGGCGAGGGGGGGGGCGGTGCCCCCCCATGAACCGTTTCCGCCCCCCCCCCCAACCAACGTGTAATACTTTTTTTTTACTGCGACAATAATTTAGCAAACGCAATGCGAGTGAAATTCATTAAATATTTTCTGTCTATATTTTAGTCAAGTTGATTTTGTTGATTTACTTTATTTCTTTATTTGATGCAGACGCACAATTTTGGTTTGTCTTTGACAGCTCCTTTGTTTTGTTTTGTTTTTTGTTTTGTTTTCGCAAAGCGTTAAGGTTGAAGTTCCAGGATCGCCAGTAGGCTCCGTGGATTGAGTACAGCACTACCAAAAACGCAGTATTTTGTTTTGCGTGCCGGCATTTTTCGGCTGCAACTTTTCACACCGTGAGCGCAGCAACTTTTATTACTAATGGCTTTTCCAATTGGAAAAATGCTTTATCGTCGGATAAGAGACTTAATCAACATAATAACAGCCAGGGTCATAAAACAGCTGTATTGCGTGGGGCGACGTACAAAGAAAATAATTCAAAGGGTGTCCAGTCAGTAGCTATACCCAGATTAACACGGGACATGCACTTCTCGTTAAAGAAAACTTCGAATACATATCCGTATTAGCAGAAAAGGGGGTTTTTTTTTCCGCGTGCGGGTATTTCAAGTGTTCACGATGTTCTAGGGGGGGGGGGGGGGGGAGATTAGATTTACACGCCTACATTGAGATTTAGATTTGCCCCCCAACCATTGTACTCACCCCCCAGTCGCCCCCCCTTATGTAAGATCCTAGCGTCGTCCCTGTTCTCGTGTACCCTCTGGTGGCAAAAAATGTAAACTTGCCGAGGATAAAAGTCAGTTTGACAGTAAGTTGGCAGTAATTATTATTGTCAGTGTTTTTGTGTGTTTAGACCCAGTTCCCAAATGTCGTAGGAATTACTATTTTTAATTTTTAACAAACATTTGTTGGTTAGCACGTAACAAGAGAAAGCAGGGATACAAGTTGCTGGACTAAGGGGGCAAAGTTTTCCTCCGTGAAGACGAACAATCACCCGTCATATTAATAAGGAGTGAAACTGACATTCCGCCTGTGGTGTCGTAGTGTGTTTGTTTGCAGTGTGTGTCTAACTGAATGGAAATTTGGGAAGAGTTAGATAAAAGTGATACTATTGACTGTACTTATATCGATGACATTAGTGGTTGGTATGCGGGCGGTGACCGTGGTTTGTCAATCATCTCGAAAATTATTCACATAAACATTCGATCTATAAATAAACATTGGGACGAGTTGTGTTGTATTTTGCAAGATGTCATAGGGTTAATCGATGTTATAGTTATAAGTGAAATTTCTAATTGTGACGTAAATTTATATAATTTGCAAGGGTATAAGCAAAATATCAAGCAAAGGGTAAGCAAACTTGGTGGTGGTTTTACTTGTATTTGTCAGGGAAACAGTGAAATTTGTTGAGATAAACGTTGATTTTGTGCATGCAGAAGCGCTAGGCGGTACGATTTACCTTAATGATGTGGTGTTTATTTGTTAGCTCTGTATCGTCCTCCTAATTGTAGTCGCTTAAGATTTATTGAAGAATTAGATGTGTTTTTAGAAAAAAACATTGGTGCTAATGGGATCATAATAGGAGATATAAATATTAACTTGCTTGATACTTTGGACAGGAACACTGAAATTTATGAAGACGTGTTGGCAGCATGTGGCTTCATTAAATGTATAAATAAAGTACACGCGAAGAGTATAAGTCAGGTAGGTTTGTATCATCTTGTATTGATCATATTTACCTGCGCGGAAGATACTCATTATGCAACTCCGCTATCCTTACTACTAAAGTATCTGACCACTATATGGTGCTCACATTGCGTTCAATTATAGGAAGGTCTCTTAACGTAGTGTCGCAGAATAAAAACTTGATAAGTGATCAAGTTCCTCTCCCAATTAAGTTGAACGAAAGAACATTAAAAAATTATCTGTCTCGTATCAATTGGAACCATGTTTACGACAATGATAATCCTGAGGAAATTTACACAAAAATATGCGGAGAGTTTTCAAAAGCTTACGACAAATCTACTTTTAGGAGAAAGAATGTTTCCAGACCAAGAGAAAGGCCTCGCAAAATATGGGTCACCGACGACCTTGTTATTATGACAAAAAGACGAGATAAACTTTTTAAAGATTGGAGAAATTGAAGAGACTTTGGCGAAATAAAATCCCGTCTAAGAGAAGAGTACAATACTTAAAGCAAAGATAAAGTTTTACCGTAATTTAATATTCAATGCGAGAGGAGATGTAAAAGGAACGTGGTAAATTATTAATCAAATTACTGGAAAAAAGAAACGTATTTCAGTTGATGACGTGATATCTAAATATTTATGTAAAGACGTGAATACGAACTAAGTCCTTAATCATTTTGTTAACTCTTTTGTTGACGAGATAAGTACATTGAAATATGATTGCAACATTGTAACATTTCAGCGTGCACGCAATGAAACTATTCAAGTGAATCATTCGTTCTTCATGAAACCAGTTACACTTACTGATATGAGAGCAATGATCGATTCTCTGAATGTAAATAAACAGCCGGTGTTGATAGTATACGTGTTCAAGACCTTCAATTTGTCAATGCTTCTATTGCTCCTGTTTTGGCTGTATTGATAAACAAATCTATTGAGACGCGTATCATTCCTAAGCGACTCAAAAAAGCAATTATTAAACCTATACATAAGAAGGGTGGACCATAAAGTTTACTCAAATTACAGGCCTATAGCTATATTACCAAGTATTGAGAAACTCTTAGAAAGGCATGTTGCTAATAACTTGGTGGAGTACTTAAATAAACATGGGATTCTGAATAGTAAACAGTTTGGTTTTCAAAAAGGAAAAAGTACCTCTACCCTGTTATTAGAGTTCTCTAATTTGTAAATTCTAAATTAACGACAACATGCACATTCTTGCTTTATTTGTGGATATTATGCATTTGACACGCTAAACCACCAGAAACTTTCACAAGCTTTAGAGTCCATTGTCATTCGTGGTATTGCGTTGGATTGGTTTAGAAACTATCTTACTGATAGATTCATGGAAGTGCATGTAAATGGCCACGTTAGTGAAGAAAAAACATTGTGATTCTGGAGTCCCCCAGGGTCTATATTGGGACCTACGTTATTTTTGATATATGTTAACTTTATGTCAAAATGTCTTATATATGCTTTATATTTTCTTATGCTGACGATACTGTTTTACTCGCGGTGCATTTTAATATTCGTGTTGCGCATGCTATGCTACAGTCTGACTTTAACAGTCTTTTACGTTGGAATCACGATAAAGAACTAGTAATTAACTCTTCTAAAACCAAAATTGTACATATATGCACACCCCACAACCACGAAAAAGATTTTCCAATTAATATTATTTATCACGATTTCAACTGCATTCATACTATGGCTGAATTGACCGATTGTGAATGTAGTGGGAAAATTGAATGTGTAAATACTTATGAGTACCTGGGATTAACTGTAGATAGGCACTTTTCGTGGAAATATCATATTGATAAATTATGTAACAGACTACGCTCTTGCTCCTCTCGGCTTTATATTCTAAAATATGTATTACCTTTTCCTTATTTAGAACCGTGTATCAATCCTTAGCCGAATCTTTGATTTGTATGGCATTTTAGCTTGGGGCAATGCTTCGCAGTGTCACATTCAAAGGGTTGAAGATTTACAAATAAAAATGTTAAAAATGGTAATGTGTGACTTTAAAACCGATTCTGAACTCTCCCGTAAACAAATATTTTCTTTTGTAATGTGCTGCCAATATCTCATTGTTCATATATAGATTTATATTACACTTCTATTTTAAATCAGATTTCAAGATTCTGTTAGACTCGTGCAAGGATACAAGGCTAAAAGTGGCGGGGCATTCAAAATTCCCATTTTAACAACAAATATGGCCAACGTTCACTTTCTTACTCGGTTCCTTCTACGTTCAACTTGATGCCTCCTCACTGAAAACCTTGTCTAACATTTCAAAAATTAAAACTGAACTAAAATCTTATCTTCTTTCTGACACCTTTGACAATGTTTTCCGATTTATTATTTATTTTTCTAAGCTCTTTGTTCTTTTTCTGTAATTTTTTGGATTTCACAAATTAACTGAATATGTCATGCAACCAAAGTATTTATACATACATGTTTTTCATGTTTATTTTGGTTATATGTCCGTTCTCTGTATTGTCACCATCTTAAATAATTTATTAATTGTCTTTACCCCACAGTTAAGCCTTTTTCAGGCTTTGTGGGTTTTTTGATTATATTCTTGTTAGATTTATTTCTGTAGGCCTATGTAACATTAATTATTTATTGTACAATTTTGCTATGGTGTATGAGTCATGTATGTTCTATGTTCTATGACAAAAAAATAAATTTGTATTAATCGTTTTTTGATTTAGTTGTGAGAAATTATTATAAAAGCTTATCCCCCTCATGCACAAAGACTTGCATCCGTAAGTTTCGGACGCGAATATTGGCAAGATGGCCGAATTGTCTCCGGCGATAATGTTTGGAGATGTATGGAATTGAATGCAAGCAAAAACCCAGTCCCAAATGAAGTGAATAAATTATTAAAAAAAGAGTATTTCTAGATAGAAAACAGCAAACATTAAATTATGTGTTTTGGGTAACCTGCAACGTATGCATGGTCCACCGACCACTTTGTAGTGGATAACGAGAGGCATATCTATGCTGAGGGAGGCGGGTTCAAATTTCACCCTATTTTTATGAACTTAATTGCAATTTTTTACTCAATATTTAATGTTTCTTACCTGCTTTACTGTATGTTGGTACAAAACTTTTAGTACAAATATTGATTTGCTGATACAAAAATGTAGGAGTCTACATTTGAGACAGATCCATCGACTTGCGGACGCAAGTCTACTAACGCAACTATCTTTGTACCCACGGTTTTTATAGCCCTATTATTTAAACATATGGATTTGACCTTGTCCACCATTTTTAAGAGATGCAACTTTGCTTCAATAGATCTTTGTGCAAGAGGGGGTATAATGACAACAGTATCCTTATGACGTATCAATCAGACGTCGAAAATCCTTACGATCAACCCACCAGAAGTTATACTTGACAATGAAAGGCCAATAAAATAATATTACTAACCAATCAGTCTTGGATTCCTTAAAAGAATAACACTGTTGTTATGACGGTGTGGGATCGGGGCCTACAATACAAAACAATCATCCTCTTTAGGCGGCCATGTTTAAATATTACTTCTGTATATAGAACATTCTCTAGGTGTCTATAGTCTGTATGTAAGGAATATTGTTCAAAGTGTGGAAAAGGCTTAATGGCTGGTTTAGCTTATCCCTTCAGGCCGGGCTATATGTTCTCTATTCTTTCCCAGCCTGTCAACCGTTTTCTAATGTATACTATGTAAGTAATAGGTAGTATGTTAGGGCCTATGTCACAGTCAACAATGCTATACTAAAATAACCGACTGGTTTTGAAGCACAGGCATAATACTAATACTAATCAAGTAATCATTATTATCGACGTTGTTAAAATAAAATTGGAATATGAGGTATAATTACGAACTGGTTAAAGCAATGTGTGTAACTTATGAATATCATTCATCAATAGACATGGGGGGACAGTGGGGGGGGACTTCCGACGCGTCCGTAAGATTAAAAATTACACGTGCCCCTGGATCACGCTAAACGTTCGGACTCGAAGATGCCAAAGCAAGTTAACAGGAAGAGATAGGGAGAGTGGAGAAAATGTGTCCTTTTCAGGCAACGTCACCTTGTTATATTGGAACGCAGGAGGGCTCTCCGACGAAGATAAATATTTAGAACTTAAGAAGATTAATTGTGACAAAAATGTAGACGCATTCACAGTGGTGGAAGCAGGATCAATCTCAGACAACGAAAAACTGGACAAAGCCATGACTAAAGGCTACAAAATATATACTCTCCCTAGACAGAGACAAATCTCTTCAGGCATCATAGTTGGTGTGAAAGTAGGTCTGACATCTAAATTTAAAATTTTACACAAAATGGACGAAGAAGACAAGATAGAGGTGGTACAACTAGAACTGTGGAAAAATCACACTAAGACCACATACATCATTCTCTATAACCCACCAACAAACGAAACAAAATTTTTAGATCTAGTCACTATTGACAGTACGTCAGTAATTGTAGGAGATTTTAATGCACCAATAAGCCTGGCTTACAATACAACAACAAAAGTTGGACACATAGTTGAAGAATACATAGACAGCAACCCGCATGATGCTACGGAAGCAGCAGATCCATATACCTTCCTCTCATACAGAGGAGGCCTCTCCAGACCAGATTTAGCCTTATGCCACACAAACTTATTCAATCACATGAAACAGGACAACCTAGAGTCTCCTTCCGGTGCTGGACACAAAATTTTACTTATAACAAGACAGAAATGTAAACCTGAAGCTAGAGAAACCAAATGCCACTTGGAATTTTAAAAAGGGTAACTGGAAGGAGTACAGAAGAATTACCGAAAAACTATTCCTGGAATTTGAATCAAGGGAAAACATTGATTTAGACAACCAGAAAATTATAGATATCATGCAAACAGCTGCAGAAAAAACTGTACCTAGAGGAAAACAAACAAATTACAAACCGTTCTGGAATGAACAACTACAAACTCTGAAACAACAAAGAGATCAAGCAAGGAAAACTGCAGAACAAACTCAAGACATGAAAGACATGATTCAACTAAGAAGAGTACAAGCCATGTTAAAAAGACAAATTTTGGAAAGCAAGAGAATAGCATTACAAGAATATGTGAGCAAATAGATTACAGAAAGGATGGTGTCAAAGCACATAGATACTTCTCCAGTCTATGTAACCAAGAAAAGAGGAAAAACAACAGGAGCCAATAATATATAAAGAAGTCCAACCCCACGAAGATAAGGATAAAGCAGTAGGCGTTCTGTCAGTATATGTCACAACAAACAAGACCAATAATATAATAAACATGTAAAAGTAGAGCAACCAAAAATACATACATGATACAACGAGGACCCTTATAATGCACCATTTAATATCCATGAATTGGGACAAGCATTAAGTAAACTGAAAAACAAGAAGTCACCAGGAGTTGACCTTATCTGCCTGACATTCTTGAAATACCTGGGAAAGGAAGGGCAACTGGTATTACTGACACACTTCAATGCCATATGGGAGGGAAAACATACCAGATATATGGCGAAAAGCAGAAGTTATCCCCATAGTGAAGAAAGGAAAAGACAGTAGTAAAGTAGAGAGCTATAGGCCTATATCTCTCACAAGTATGATGTCAAGCTCATGGAACGTATGGTAAACCAAAGACTAAAATCTACCTGGAGTTAAATAACCTCATAACAGAACACCAGGCAGGCTTCAGGAAAGATAGAAGCACTCTCGACCAAGTGGCATATCTACAGCAGGAGGTGAAGGAAGGCTTCAATAAACAACTAGCAACACTTGTGGTGTATGTTGATTTCCAAACTGCATTTGATGTTGTGAACAGAAAGATCTTACTTACAAAAATGTCGGATATGACATCCCAAGCAACATATACAGATGGACTAAAATTTCCTGACCAGAGGTATATGAGAGTGAGATATGGAAACAAAGATCAAAATACAGAAAAACCAGGCAGGAGTTCCCCAGGGAGCAGTCATGAGTCCTACCCTTTTCTTGATCTTCATAAATGACCTAGCTGACTATATTGAAGAGAGAAGTGAGGTCAAAGTAAAGCTGTTTGCAGATGATGTGGTGCTGTGGTACAGTGGTAGAGATAAAGATAAGATGGAAATTGAAATGAATAAAGCCCTTAAAGCTCTGGAAGAATGGACAGAAAAGAATGCAATGATAGTTAACGAAAAGAAGACCGTGTACGACTACCACACTACGGGACGAAGTGTACCAACATTTTTACTCAAGTACAGAACAAACCTGTTACAGAAAGAAGATAACCCAGTTGTACCTAGGTGTAACTATGGATCAAAAAATGACAATGACCAAGCATATTGAAAAATGCAAGCAGCAGGAAGGAAGCGATTAAACCTGTTAAAAAGAGTTGCAGGTGTTACCTGGGGGGGCAACAGAGAACACATTATCTACCACATATAAAACCTATGTGAGACCACTGCTTGAATATGGTAATGCAATCATAACAAAAGCCCCTAAAAATGCACTACAATCTCTAAATAGGGTCCAAAATTCTGCACTCAGAATAGTTACTGGAGGTGTTAAAACCACACCTATAGTAGCTATGGAAGCAAAGGCCAATATTCCACCCCTAGAGGCCAGACAAAATGAAGCTGCAGGGATCCTATATGAAAAACTGGTAAGACTGGATCAGAACTACTGGGATAAAGAACCATGTGAAAAACATAAAACCCATGTAACATTCATAACGAAGGCACGACAAATAATGAGCATTTAATTGGGAATGAGGCAATTAACAATAGACAAGACCTCCTACACCAAACATAAATGTTGCATTGTTAGAAATCCCACAGCATTGACAATACCTGACATCGACGGTAAGAAAAACAACCACTCATTGGTTCAACTAAAGAAATTGACATTGGCATACATTCGCCAGAAATACCCAGAAAATGAATGGCTACATCTGTATACAGATGGATCAGCATCCCCAGGGGAAGGAAATGCGGGCGCAGGGATATACAGCCGAGAATTTGAGGCTTCCTACCCAGCTGGTGCTAATGGAAGCAATTATGATGGAGAAATCCGAGCAATAGTTGAAGCACTATTGAAACTATCAAAATCTGAAACACGGAAAATTGTGATCCTATCCGACTCCAAGACTGCCATTGCAGCCATTGCAAATAGGGAGGAAAACAGAACCCGAAATTAGACAATGTAAACTACAGATTCTACGACTCATGAATGATGGGAACAAAATTGTGCTACAATGGATACGGCCCACTGTGGCATATATGGTAATGAGAAGGCCGACTACCTAGCCAAACAAAGGTAGCAAAAAACAACAAGAAAGTAAAAAACTGTCACATAAATCTCTCAAATCTCACCTGCATGCGTCGACAGACAAAGCAGTCCGTAAGGAATGGCAAGAGAGGGGGCAGAATAAACTGTGGGAAGATTACACTAGAATGAGGCCGACTGGTAAACGTAAGTGCTACAGTAGAAAAATAGAGACAGCTCAATTCCGGCTTCAAACAGGACACGACCTACTCGGAAAGCACCTCCATAGATTTGGAATTTTGAATCTAGTGTCTGTCGGATGTGTGGAGCTCGGGGAACAAGACAGGAAACATCTTTTTCAATGTACATATATAAAGCTTGAACGCGACAAAATGCCAAATGGCATGGATCGGAGCGAACAGGAGTCCTATCTCTACTGGCTAACTAGAAAACACATGATGACATGAATAATGTCAATTGTTGGCATATGAAAAGAAGAAGAAGAAGAAGAATAGGACAAAGATAGCAAGTGCAGTGGAATACATTCATAGAACAATACTATAATCAAACGATATACGTACCTTTGAGCAAGTAGCCAGTATCTTTGATTGTCTTATTTTCGGATGAGTACACTTTTAAAAAGTGAAATAATACAGCTGCGTAGTATTCATTTACCACACCAATAACTACATCTTGTTGATTGCATTCCCTGAAAAGAAGTACAAATTATTTTTAAAAAATATCTAAAAATTACAATCTCTAGGTAGAGCCTAGGCTATATAAGGGAAAATATAGACTTCAGATATTATTTGAAGATGTAATCTTACTCTCACGCTGCCGTAAGATATGTGTACAGGCATATCTGGCCAATTTGACTAACACAGAATGACAGTAGATCTGAAACTTAAGCTGCACAGTAGTGGCAATCAGACGGTGAGTAAAATTACTTGGAACATAAAAGTCTTTTCCATGGCTAGCCATACTGAAAGTGAGCTTGCAGACACGTTCTTTTTCTATAAGGTTGAAAATGTAGGTACATCGTTCAAGAAGTTAAAAGGAAAACCTAGGAATGTCTGCAGGTTTGATTGTAGGTCGCACATAGAATTGAAAATTGAAAGGCGTAAACTGGGGTGAGAACTACATTCACATGCTAAAAAATGTAAAGTCCTACTCGGCGGGTTTAAAAAGGATTGCAATAATATACAATAGTGAGTGATATATATTATTTAGTATGCAATAATAAGACAAACAATTGTCCGAGTAGGACTTTATATTTTTTTTGCATGTGAAAGGAAGGCACCTTCTTCGACTTTTCTTTCTAGATTCCAACTTCTTTGTCCTTTCACATGCAAAAAAAATGTTTGGACCTTCTTCGACGGAAGGAAGGACATGATGATTAGGATCTAGAAGAGAATAAGTATTGCTGGAGAAACTAGAGAGATTGAAAGTACAAAATTCTATGTGGCGGCCAATTTTGATTTTTCGAAATTGTATATTCGGATTTGATATGAGGTTTATTGAGTTTACCTACGGCCTAGAGAGCTTACCCCGGAACACCGTGCCAAATGATCAAACAGTGCTCATTGTTTTCATGCAAGAATTTGGCACGTTGTGGTTGTGGGTGAAGAAGTCGCACGTGCGGTCTACTACAATGACCTACAAGTCAGGACCACGTACCCCCTGGACTGGTGGCAGGAGGCCCCAGAGCAAAGACGACTTTCATGAATGCCACTGGCTATCATTTTGGATAGCTAGGAAGAAAAATGATTGAAAAACAAGCTTTTGGCATAGGAGAAAAAAAAATTAAAAATAAGAAGAATTTACTGATATTGAATTCCAAGTTGTGATAAAATTACATACCACTGCACAAGCCTTACCAACTGTATAATATTTTAGCAGCATCCTAGGACTTCTTTGGATACAAGGTTGATGTGATGTTGAAGGGTTACTTACCTTGTTATTTTTTAACTTATCCTTTATAGGCCTATATTTTATGTATCCTGAAATTCTTCTTGAAAAGTTCAAATAAATTTCAAGTTAAAAAATAACAAGGTAGGTAACCCTTCAACGTCACATTAACCTCGAGTCCAAAGAAGTCCTAGGATGCTGCTAAAATTTTTAAGAGACGCAATATTTAAGAGACGTAATATTATTACAATAGTGCGACCTACAATGAAGTAAATATAGTAAGTTGGGTTGGGTAAAAGTGTATGAAAGAATGTAGGCCTAGCTTGTTAAAAGATAAGTTGATTTGTTTTAAAAGTAACTACGACGACGACGTGAGAAACTAAGGCGCTTCAACCGGTTAGGTCATATTGCGCCGCCTAAGTTAAGCTTAGATTGGAGAAGGATTGACAGGTTGGGAAAGAATAGAGCGCTCCTCTTCTCATTTTCCACTCTGGCAGCGAACGTTCGGGAAACGCTCTAGTGAGGAAGAATTCTACACTTACTATGCCTCGCGCGTAATAAATTAACTCTTGAGATGGAAGTATTGTGATGATTCTATCCGCGCACGACAACATAACAGCACCTTCCTGGAATCGAGTCTTCAAACATAAAATATTTTTGAACAGAACTAATTCTTCCGTAAAAGGCATTGGATACACTGAAAAAACGTGTCAAACAGCCGACTGGTTAACCACCTATCCTATACTGTTATTTGTTAGTTACCATTTCGTCGTTGAATATTATCTTGTCCACAATCCACCCTACCCCCCACTTGCCTTAGAGTGTGTATTGATGGAGCCACTTATTGAATATAAGTGACTACACACATGCACCTGATTTCTTTCTTTCGTGTAGGAATCTACAGAAATTACGGAAAACAAACACATTCCCTCTCATTAGGTATTCATTGAGATATTAATAAGAGTGGTCTTCCCATATTAATATATTAATTCATACCTTAGGTGATAAGACTAATTCATTTTTGTTCTTAAACATCAGTAGCCCTGATTATATCACAATAAATGGGCCTAGTCCAGATTTACAAACCCAACCTTGGCCGGGTATCGACAAACCCATGGTCGCTTCCCAAAAGCCCACCGAGACCGCGGTAGTGTTTTGTTCATGAATTATTGGTGCATTTTGATATTCTCATATAGTGAATTATCTAATTCTTATTAAATCACCACTCCCATTTTATATCCGCGCAGCCGTCCAGTAGGAGAACCATGGGTTCATCCTGTTTTTTGTGTTATTAGTATTTATCAGGTATTTATATTGGTATTTTTCGTAATCACAATAAAACTCAAAAAATCCCCTCAAGAGTTGTGATAAGTTTAATTTTAAGTATTGCTTTTATACCTGGGCTATACCATGAATTCCGAGAAAAATTACGCACAGACCATGTTGACCTTGGTTATTCCCATGTTCTTTTATATTGGTGTTTTGTCTATATTTTTTATTTTGCAGTCTATAATTTTAGGAACGCATATTGTTTATTTTTTACTGGCTTTCATGTCTTCACTCTTCACAAAAGCTTGAGTGGCTTTATTGTTTGTTGCTTGATTGAAACGCTGTGTGCTACTCATGATATTGCATTACTTCCATTTAGGCCTATTATAGATTTATAGACATTACTACATATTTTTGCTTTGAATAGTAATAATTTAGTCATTATATTGATAATAATTTCACAGTCTGTTTAGAACTCTGTAACTTGTCTCTGGATATACTAACGGCCACAACAATAAGCGGTTTATATCATGGCCTACGTTCACAGGCGCCCGACGACTAATATCTCCATCCGTATGGGAGTACTCCTTTAAATTATAAAATGCTGATATAAATACTATATAAAATCTAGAAATACTTTTAAATCAATAAAATACTAGTTTTGAATTCACTAATGAGCCCACATGATACCTATTCTATTCCCCCAAACCTTATATATGTTACCGTGCTTGTGGTAGATCATATGAGTGGTTTTACAAAGGTCTCCTCACCGGCGGCCAGACGGTGCTGACGCCACCCACCCGCGACACTAGCGACATGTCTCTAGGTGATTTGAGTCCTCTATAGAGAATATAAAGCCCATCCAGTCAATGTGGGCATCATGGTATGCAGTTTATTATTTTACACCATATTCATTAAGGTACGTTGCAAATCCAAACAGAGTAACTTATAACCACTCTTGACATCAGGAAACTAGATCAAAATCAACATAACAATGCTGGAAAGCTTTTCAACCAGTTGATCTGTATGTACATTTTCCTAGTATTCCCACATTCAGCAAAACTACATTTAACACTCAGAGTTTATTTTTTTCACAATAGAATTGAATTTTGGAATTGTGTGGCTCGTTTATCTTGTGGTTAGCATAATCTGCTTCCAATGCAGAAGGTCCAGGGTTCGATTCCCCGCAAAGTATGAAGTTTTTTTAACTTCTGATTTGGACTTAAGTCCTCAGTTCTTGTCTTAGGAGTGTGTAACGGTGACTGTGTGGAACCTCCTAGCAACGAAGCACATATAACTTCAAGAGTTGTTTCTGAATCACGGCCTTGTTGTTGCTGGCGTTTGATCCGCCGGTGTTCGCACTGTCCTACCACTGTTGCTATATTTCCGTATAAAAAAATGGGATCATCTTTGGTTGGTTATCCCTCATCATCGTCGTTGCGTGGGGGGCCTACAGAGGTTGGCTTGGTCGCTTTGATTGTATGTCCCCCCTGAAATCATTTTATACCCTGGAGTGGGTAGACTCTAAATACAATTTATTGTTATTATTTAAATTATTTAATGTATTTTATTTTATCAAATGACGACTAGAACACACAAGCTTTATTGAAGTGAGCTCAATCTATCCAAGCACAAAATAACTCAACATAGCAGCAATGTTGCTGCAAGGATAGTGAATAACTCTGCGTTGGTAACTGAACACTTGTTGTTATCCTCAATATTAGTTTAGGAGTACTTGTTTACCTAACGGGACCCCCTCATTTTTTTGTTAATTGGTCCTCCCCATCGTCGTCGTTTTTTTTTTTTGCTTATTTCTGTTTTACAATAAATAATTACACTTGTGAGGTTGAATATGACTCTGACAGTGAACTTGACTCGCCATGTCACGTGACTAAGGCGAGTACAGTCCATTGAACCGTAGTCCTTACATGAGAGCATCGTCAGCGTGCAGCTGACTTGATGTTCACGGACACCCAAATGACCTTCAAAAAGCCTTTAACGTCGCTATTTTCACAACGAAAGTACTTTTCCATTGACAGTCCTTTATTATTTAAAATAGCGCGTTAAAGGGTTTGTTGTATTGAGTATGTTTGTGCGTAGTCCGTTTCGCCTCTCTGGCGCAAAGTAATGTAGCCGGAAAGTATGTTTTCGAGGCTGTTGTTCAATATTGTGTTTTTCCTGAACTCCCTGAAACTCCAGATGGAGTGTATGTAGTGAGTTATGTTGTCTGAATGAAATTTGACATTCAAGGCAAATATTTTGAAAGTTGATTTTGAACACACTACTATCGGCTATCGCAAAAAGGCCAAGAGTATTCATCAAAACGATAAAAATACAAAATAATACTAGCAACCATTTCTGGTGTAATCCAGGAAGGGTTACTTATTGCTAAAAACAAAATTCTTCCTTCAAACAATAAATTTAGCAATATTTTTAAGAGTGTCATGCTTTGGGTGTATTTTTACAAGTTTTTTGTATGTGTGGTTGGCAATACTAATTAAGTATTTCTTGTACCGGTAACTTGTTAGTAAAACTAACCTGCAGGACGACTCACCTATTTAGTTCTCCATGCCTGAGAGCTTGAAGAGCAATGCATGTGATGTTGAGACTAAGCACCGCCAGGGGAAAGTTTTGCCTCTCGTCGATGGATGTCTTGTACAAGTCTTTAGTGAAGCGGTTCAGTTGAGGGGACGTGGTGAGGTACAACAAGTGAAGCAGGCCGAGCATGCCAACACCTCGGAAGTCGGTGCCGGGATCCGTGCCCTGAAAACATTATTAATTGTTGGCCAATAGATAGGAGAGGCCAAACTGATAGACAATGTTGAAATGGGGTTGTGGAGAGGGAACGTAACAGCTTACCTGGTCGGTGACTGCAGGGATCTCGTAGATATGATTCGTATAGGCAATGTTATTGTTGGCCAACATATTTAACTATGCTCGTTGACCTAATCTAAAGACAATACAAGCCTTGAAGCTTCCATGCACTGTTTATATAGAGCTCTGAGTATTCAGTAATATCCAGTATTGTATCATCACTTGTCTAGATTATTGTGTGAGTGCGTCTGTTATATGTTACTGTTTTCCCCCCGGATACATGCCGTGATTCGATATAAACTTAGTATAAAATATTTAATTTGTGTGTAAATGTGTTATTGTATTCACTGTGTTTATTATATTGCACTTGTGGGGCTTATGCCCTGTTTGCCAATAAAGATTACATGTAAACATACATACATAATATATAGAAAAACGCTGTGTGGCCCATCCACGACTGTTAAGCATGGCCCACGCACGATCAACGTGTTAACTCGCATGGAACTGAAATGTAGGCATTGGAATTTTACACTAACCATGCAAGTGCCATATTTAAAAATTATCCACAGATTTTGGATGTGCTCATGACCAAAACGCTGCATGACCCATACACAAGTGATGGGCAAGTACGGATTTTGAGGTAGGCCTATTCGTAAGTGGCCCATGCCTGGCACTTGACGAGTGGCTACTAGGTGAGCCACATGGTGTATAAATATCTTTAGGTGATTTTCATGCCAGAATTCTGTGTTCTGCTTAATGCACGCGTGCAGACAGTCGCCGACAGAATGCACGACGTGTCGGTGGTAGTCACGTGCGTAGAAGCTTACAAGAATTGCGTCCTTGGACCATATCAGACGGCTCGAATTCGGAAATTTCGAATGTTACTAATCTTTGGTTTCCGCCTACGGATCTGAATGCACTGCCTCTTCATAAAGTGCATACACACCGCCTCTCTCGAGGTATTAGAGGAGGATTAATAAGAAGTTTGGAAAACTTCTTATCGACTTTCTCGTCACGTGACTACCACCTGACACGTCCGCGATCTGCGGATTCCGTCTGAACTGACGTGCATTAGCGGACCACAAAAATAGCATTGCTGGCTAACGCAAGTGAAATCACCTTAAAGAGGTTACCACGCATGGGTGAGGCATAGACTAACAGTATGGAGTGAAACAATGGTCAATACCTGAAAGCCAATGATCTGCCAGTGGTTGCCAATACGAGGACAGTCAAACACGTCCCCAGTAAACTGTTTGTAGACCGTCTGCAGCATCCGGCAGTGAACAGAGTTTCCCCATTCTAAATCACCTATTAAATGAAGACAAAGAATAAGGTTTAATCTTTATCGTAACTTTCTTCTCATGCTCAGTGTATTTGTCACTATAGAGCACAACAACTAATAAATATTATCAAAAACATGGCTACATACATTAAAGAACTATGTTGGTAAAAAATAAAATCAGTACCACCTTTACCAGCTGAAGGGAAGTCAACACCAATTTTTTAGGTCAAAAATAGTGTAAGTCTTTGAGCCTCCGTGATTGCAAAATGTCAACTTTTTATCATTCCATGAGACTTTGATTGAATGTCAATAAAATAATAGGGGGAGGGGGGGAAATAAAAAATCATGAACCAATTTGGGAGAATTTTACTCAGGAAATGTGTAATTCGATTATATTCTCAATATCAATCAAAATGGCATTGAATATCGATTAATACCCCTTAACTTATAAATATAATTTCATGAAATTTGTAAAATAAAAATGGTAATAAATAATAATGCTTAGATTTAAAATAATTGGCCTACAAATTTTCAGTCGATTCTCTTTGTTCCGTTCATTGTAACTAATCTTGCAGGACGCAGATAACTAAAGATTTTCAGGAAGTATGTATGCCCTTTCTTGATTAAAGAAGCCGTCTTTAATCATGGTCATGAGCCTTAGTGCCGGTTACGCAAATTGCCCGGCTCTGTCAGCAAGAATAGTTTCCGAAGGGCCTACTATATGGTGTTAAGAGCCCATCGATTACACATACTAATAACCATTTTTGAGCTCTATAACCGCCACACGTTAAAGGCCCTATTAAATGAGTGTATGAATTGGAATGTTAAACTTTTTCGTTGATTGTTTTGATACAGATCTGATGTATTTAATGTAGTTTTCTCCACACCTCACGAGCATGAGTTACTACTGCTAGGCCCGCTTCCGCGAAACCTTCTTTCGCTAATCGGTTGAAGGTGATTTTGTTTGTTTATATTTTTCGGTCCATGATTACTATTTATGTTTTTTAGATAATTTTTATAATGCAGTATAATTACTTGGGTACGTATAACCAATTAATAATAGAATGTCAATTATCGAAGCCGTAAAAAACTGCTTTTGGTACACATGTAGGTGATTATGATGGCAGATTCATCAAGTTTCTATTATTGTTACTTGTTAATTACACCTGCAAAGCTTTTTATATTAATACCTTTATATATACCCTATATATATATTAATAATATAATATAATATAATATATAATAATAATAATACTAATATAATAATAATAATATACATATATATAAATAATACCAAAAATCACGAAAATATTGGCATAGAAATCGTGAAAAAACAATCGTTCACGATTTCCATTAGAATTTTCCTTCGAATTGGACCCCAAATCATAACACTTAAATTCCAGTGATTTCAAACGTTCCCATAAAGTTTCAACGGATTCGGAGTAACGCATGTTTGCCGTTCGCGAGCTAATATCACAAACATATCGCATTAAAAACTACAAAATCGTAAAAGTACAATATTCACAAGAGAAATACTTTTTCCGATTTACCCAAAAACCGAGGTCAGGTCTAAGTTCAGAGTTTCGAAGGTCCCCTCCAATTTTTCATCGAAGATCGGCATCGTGCCGTTTGCCCAGTAGAGTGCAAACAACAGACGAAAAAAAAACACCTAGCAATTTTTTTTTTTTTTTGGGTGGGGAGGTACAGTGAAATTGAGTGTCGCTTCGTTCATCCAATCGAAAATTTTTTAAACCCTAAAAATACATGCGACATATTCATCACACGTCTTGTATTATTTCAGAGTCCACGCCGTCTCACGTTTTAAGACTAATAAACTGAAACTAGTCTCTACAACCTAGCCTGTTGACACTTGAAAATTCCTACATTGGACTAAAAATAGAATACTGCCCATCGCGTCTCTACCCTATTTTACGTTTAGTTTGTTGGCAGCAAAAGGATTGAACTAATTTACCATTCTTCTACTGAACAAGAGATGCATGGGGCCTTCAGATATATGCACCTTTTCTATTCATACTCTTTTTCAAACTCAAGGGAGTGGGACGAGTGACAAAGAAAACTTTCCCACAGTGGACTAGGTAAAATTAAACTGGACACAACCTAATTTCGTTAGAAATGTGTTTATGTTTTCTTCATGTCGAAACGGACATTTGAAATTTGATTAAATAAACAAGGTCGTGACTTCTGGCAATCCGGGCCCCCCTAAACGGTCGGGGCCCCCCGCTTTCGCGGGGGCGGCGGGGTCTCCTCTACGAGCACATGGTATGCCCCAAGAATTTCTCCAAATAAAACAATGACACTTCAACATGTGCATTTATTTATTTATTCATAGTCAATAGATAATCCACTCATACCCGCTAGCATTGAACACTTTCAAAGTAAATCATCCGTTGAGCCAAAGCTTGCAACCGATGTGAATAAAATTCATATTAATTTGATGATTTGATTTGAATTTTTAAAATGCTGATTGATGGATTGATTTGATTGATATTGTTCTATAACTTAAAGGTTAATTATTTTTGGTTCAATATCGATGGGATTGAGTACCTGTGTGCATGTATGGCCCTTAAATTATTATGCAGCCTTGTGGGATCAAAGATTTAGGATGTATTTTGTTTATTGAAGTCATTGACTTGATAATACTAAATTACAAAACAAAAAATTATTACACAGCCTTGTGGGATCAAAGATTAAGGATGTATTTTATATATTGAAGTCATTGACTTGATCTACATAGCTGGGTGATAAAATGTTGCAACAGTTAGTTAACAGCACACAAAAATAAAGCCTCCTTCAAGAATTAATATCAATTGTTAATTGAAAATAAAAACAGGCTACTGCCCAGAACATGCCAACACTGGTTACAAAAATATTTTAGTTTCCCCCTTGGTATTGCTGAAATAGGCCTCTGGCAAATAAACCGTTGTCACTAAGCAAGCCCTCTCACATTTTACATGATGGATCCCTGTTGCATATATTGGCATTGGCCATATTATCAAAACGCAATAGACAATCTAAAAATATTTGGACCTGGTACCCTAAATCCATACAAACCTCCACCACCATTAGGTAGGTAATAATTAATAACTGATTAAAGTAGGCCTACACTAGTACTATAATTATAAATAAAATAAATACTAATAAAATGCCAAATTCCTTGTTAGCTGAGTGATCGAACCATGTGTTGAGTATTCGGTAACATTTTGAATTTTAATTAATTGATGTTCAATATATTTTTAATGACAAGGTTAAGACTTAAAGGCTTTTGATTAATGGTGTGACAAACATTAGGCCTCCATGCACCACTCTAGTCTAGAAGAAGAGAGGGAGACCGACCTGTGCAAGGTCTAGGCCTAGGTAGTCAATCTCCCAGCGGAATATTGGGGAACCTTGCTCGTGGAGATTCGGTACACCTTGACCACTGCCATATCAGCAGTCTGACATTCAAAACAAGATTTCATAAAAATGAAGAACAAACACCATTGCAATAAATTAAATGCTACACATTTTCAGTTTATTATATCTTATAGGTCTGAATTGTGATGGATTTGGCTGTTAAAGTTAACAGCACCCACAAACTTGTTTTCGGATGATTGTTTAAATTTCAGTGAAATCGGTTCAGTGGTTTGACGTGTGTTTAACAAACACACTAAGACAAAAAACATAGGACCCATTTGAGTTCAGTTGATTTGATACTCAGGTGCTTCACTCCCTCGTCAAAAAAATAAATTCATAATTATATTATAGTAATAATTAAGAGCCTACCTACGACAGTCACATAGGCCTACTACTGATTTTCAGCAGAGGACTTTTTAAGGCGGACTAAGGCAACTCTTACCCTGATGGCGCCCAACACCATCGAGATAAGAGACCAAATTTATCATTTACGAATCATTACTAAATAAAAATATCAGTTTAGAATTACATTCAGTCACACAATAGAGCCTACCGGTCCTAATATAAAATTTGTACAACATTTTTAGAGCAAGTCCCTAATAAAACACCATTGAATGCACTGGTCAACTGAAGATTGACCAAATGAAAAGTCAAATGATAGATGGGCCTATTATATTTCAGCAACACCAAGTGAGATTGTCTGGTGCAAGAACAGTATCTTCCACGATGATCTCCGGTTTGACAAACCCGTAGCCATCACTCCGCGGGGATCAACCAGTGAGAAGGCGGTGGATTGCATCCCAGCCAATTGGGTGCCGTTTGACTGCACACTCGTTTCACCACTGTAAGTGACACTGGCAATGATGGGCAAACCTGTGTACTTTATTTAACGTATACACTCTTGGCATTAGCATGTGTACACATGAACTTTATAGGTACCTATTTGTTTGGTATCAGGTAAACAAAAACCAAATTGGCCATGTCCAACCCACATGTTTAATTTGACTGTTGCGTATCAGCGATCACGAATCACGATCATAATATCAGTTCTAGTAAGTAAAAATGCGAGCATATGAAAAGAAGAAGATAAAACCAGTACTAATTCAATTTCAATTGTTTTCAGGGCTATCAGCGCCAACAAGCGTCCGGGTGCAGATGGTCCCATACAATCGGAGCGCCACACAAGATGCAACCAAAGCAGCACGTTGACAGAGATGTTGCCACCAAATGGGCGCATTATTCGAAAAGAAATTCCTGAATGGTCGCTGGGAGGAGTCAGAAAGAAGCCCGAAATGACCCACATTCCCGAAACATATTTTCCGATGACTCTAGGAGAAGCACCAAAATATGCAGAAAATTACACTAAAACTCACGGCTATGGGCCATTCTGAGCCTTGGGCCGAGCCCAGTCGACCGGCCTAGAAGGCCTATTAAGTTAGGAAAGAAAACCAGCAAACCATTTTAGTTATCCCAAGCACTACTTATTTTCTCACTGAATACAAAAAAAAATGAACATCCCTAAGGGCCAAGAACCTAAATTGACGTCATCATTTATTGTGGTAGGCTTACCTAGTACGCAATAAAATAAGGGCACAATCCATGTAGTATAATGTGCCTACATGTTTAGGAATAACGCAAGAACCTCATTTTGACAGCCTAGACAATTTGTTGAGAATAAAAAAATTTCAACTTGTAATGAGTTTGAAATGAAGATGTCTGTCCATAGCATCAGTTGCCATCAGGCCGTGAATATTAATTAATAAATAAATAAATTAGTATTTAGAGATCCACTCAGTCATAACTGATTTTCAGTGGGGGACATTAAACCAAAGCGACCAAGCCAACACTGTAGGCTCCGACACAACCGACGAGTGAGCGATAACCAGCCAAAGACCAAATTTTTTAATAGGAAATATAGAAACCAGTGGTATGGACTGTGCGACCACCCGCGAATCAACACCAGAACCAACAAGGCCGATTCAGAACAACTTTGAATTTATTATGTGCCTCGTTGCTAGGACGGCTCTAAAGTCACTGTTTATTAATTTCGAAAACAAGAACTGATGGACTCAGTCCAAATCAGGAGTTTAAAAACTTCTGCCTAGCGCGGGAATCGAACCCTGGACCTTCTGCATTGGAAGCAGAGACGCTAACCACAAGACCAACGAGCCACACAAAATAATAATAATCATCAAACACCCGGTTCCAACATAAGTCAGGTCGAGGGGTGACGTATCACCAGTTTCTTGGGATGTGGACTTTCAGTGCTTGCTAGCCAGGCTCAACACCTCCTTTTTAATTTCAAATATTTATCTAAATAATCTATTATCTATTGTTGTGAATAGTATCTATTATTATGGTTGCCCTTCCAGGTTATCATGTTTTGAATGGTTTTCGTACAACTGTAGCACTGGCAAGAGTTCAAGAGTTATTAATATTTAGAATATACTAGTACAGTAGCGGTATCTCTAGAGCTTTTGCTCATTTATACACCGAACATGAACATGTGATCGAAGTTGTATCGATTATTTGTCAGGACTTGGCTCGGATACTAGGTCTGGACTCTGGAGCTTAGCCAAGTGCTAGAGCAAGCCACTCTGAACCAACACCTCCAACACCAGCCGTTGCGTCTTCTTCATGGTAGGGTGTTCCCATTTCCAACCATTCCAAGCGCTGCCCTACAGGGAAATGCGTAGCACAAATACTCATCGGACTACGACCAACTAGGCTCGGATCATAGTCCAGAATTTTTCCTGTCCCGACATCTCAAATACCTGTTGATCAGCATCATCCTCATGGAAGAGCTTACTATGCTGCGCATGCAACCATTCCGCTTTTACATTCCAAGGAGCTCAAGCTACGTCATGTTGGAAAAGTAGGCCTAACAGTGGACGGCTCTTTTGAGGAGGCCTACCGTCTACTAGACCAGTGGTTCTCAACTGATGGGTTGCAAAGGGGTTTGGTTGGAAGTGGGTTGCGTCGGTTGATTGATTGATTGGATATTGCTTAACGTCTCATATTAATGCACCTTTTTTGCTATTCGAGACGATGAGTGGTGATAGATGAGGATGAAGTATGAATATAAGGGCGGAGGGGAAACCCGGTACCGGCACGTAGCCTACTCCTTTCGAAAAGTACCAAGAGGACCAACGGCTTAATGTCCCATCCGAAAGGACGGTGTAACCTTGACAGTAATATAGGTTCCTCCGCTAACCCGGACTGCAGAGCAGACGTTGAGGAGAACAAAGCCGTTATGCTAGCTCTTGAACCCTCTATCTGCTCTAACCAGCGATATAGTACGTGAGTTTCAGGGCAGAGCGGTCACCCACTCTACCCCTGACCACGCCCGAGTTTGCTTAACTTCGGTGTTCTAGTGGGTGTTCTAGTTTAACCGGTTGGTTAAATTACCTCGGCTTAACCGCTGGCTGGGTCGCGTCGGTATAACGATTCTGGGAAGTAAAATTTAAGGTAAAGATGGTGGGAAAGAAGTGTTGTACGTATTCCGCTAATGTCTTCCGCACAAGAAAATATCTACCTGCCCTTGACCTCATCATCTATTAGTATTACTCTGGAAAACAAAATATACTGTAGGGTGAACAGATTATTGTCAGTCGAGAGAAGGCAGTCGTTACCTGATAGTGATTCTAATAGTGCAAGAAGATGCCAAGTTCGTTCGGTTTCACTTCACAGAAACATAAAGACTGTGGATCAGATGATCAGTGACAGCAGCATTACGATCATCATTCCTCATAATATCCAAACGAAAAACAACACTAAAATAGAAATTTAAAAAAATAAAAAAATAATTGGGTCTCCAATTTATTACAAGGTATCAAGTGGGTCGTGGAATCAAAAAGGTTGAGAACCACTGTACTAGACTACACATCTGTGATTATATACTCCCAGACACCCTTTCGACCAGACGGACAGGCATTTCTGTAATCGGGTAAACGTGACTGAGCAGCTTTGCAGCCATGCCTCGAGGAGTCGGCATAACACGGCCTACTTATTTTGTATAACTTGCAAATCTTAAACTGGTACATAGGACTATTTCCTTTAAACAACAACATATTATAGTAAGGGAAATATTTTTACATTAGCATACAAAAGACTTTTCAATTTTGAATTTGGTTGAGTGTAGATGAGATCCACCAGCTTCTAAGGCTGTCTTTTGGGCCCAGGGTAGAATTGCCCTAGAGCATGGCTCTGCTAATCGGGAAAGGCAACAAAAGGGACAAAGCCAATATCTCGCTAACATCCGCTGGTAAATAGGGGAGTACCTATTACTCCCCAAAACTAAAGGCGAGCTCTGGCGGTTGTAGTCGGACTTCTCCCTCTTTCCTTGACGACGCCCATGAATGACGACGCGACGTGAGAACCCCTCCGTTCCTCGCCCTAAGCCTAACCTATGACTGTTTCTGATCAGCATGGGATTATCCTCCCCAAATCCCTTAGGCTAGAGTGGCACATTATGATGACTGATGAGTGATGATTCAACGCTTAATGTGCCCTTAATTATTAGTGATGACATCGGGTCCAAAAAGTTCAAACCGGTTCCTCTATGCCGGAACTGGTTTTTAAAGGACAATTTTTGTTCAATGTATCAGCCTTACGTGGGTGTTTTTTTTGGAAGCGGCTGTACGGCCGGGAGTGAGCTGGCTTTGGTGCCCACGCTTTATTCCGTACGACTGCCGACAGTCAAGTTTTATTGTAGCAGCCCCGCGCCTCAAGGCCGTTCGGGTGCTTGATAATCAGCTAGTGAGGAAGGAAAGATAGCTGGCTGGCTATGTCATCACGGGCTCTGTGGAAATAGACCGCACAAGAAACGGTGCGTAGAATTACAATTTTTGCGGGAAAACATGTCCGTGAAGTTCACTGTTGTATAGTAGAACTTGAAAAAATGGAACCGATTTGAAAAGTCGGAACCGGATTGCTATAGAACCGGTTTGGAACCGATTTCCGGGTACCCGATGTCATCACTACCCTTAATCCAAATAATCCTTAAGGCTGTTGTATGGCAGTAATTTATCATAAGCCAAAATGCAAAAATTTGCAAAAATGTGCCAAATGCGGAGACCATGCTGTCTTCTTCATCAAGACTTGAGACAATATCATAATAGGCTACTTAGATGATTTATAATAATTTAAATAGTATTTTTATCATTTATAATAGGTCTACAGACTATAGAAGCCTTAGGCTGAGACTACACATTGCGGTTAAGCCGCTGCGTGTTGATGGCAAGGAGGTAATTGTTTTAGATGAGAGCGTCTACACACATGTGGTAGAGCTGCAGGCTGTGAATACTACCGCAGCTTGTGGCGGTAAGCACGGATGGCCAGGCAACCGGTGAGCACGGCCATCACATGTAGATGAATCAGGACCCCAAGTCTTGAAATGATAGATAGATAGATATTTATTGGTATTGTCATAGATAGTCTATGTAGGCCTACATAATTCATGTAGATAATTAGACCAAATTAAAAACAAGATACATATTACTACTATATGCATTTTTACGTAACATAAAAATAATATAAAAATAGCACTTGCAAGTCAGTTATACATAATGGTTTGTCACCCATATTAAATGCTTTCTACAAAATGAATATTTACAATGTGCAAATGCTGTAATAAGAATAAAATGTTATGAGATCGACTTCGTTTTCAGCTCGTTTTGGGGGTCGAAAACGCGCGTTTTGACAGTTTGGTAGAATTGAGTGCTAAAACGAAATATTTATTATTTTTACGTTTTAAAACGTTTGTTTTTACCCACAAACTGAAATATTGCATTGATCGTTTCAGATTTGAAAATGGACGGTATATATAAGTCACCTATTAATATTATATAGAGCTGGAAAAGCATAGAGAACATAAGTCGAGCCTGAAGGGCTGGGGGCAACAAAACTTTTCACCTGCTGATGACAACTGCAGCTAATTCAAAGTTGTGTGTTACCTTAATCCACGACGCGTTTCGTCCTTGGGCTTTATGTTCTCTATGCTTTCCCAACCTGTCAACCCTCTATCTATCTAAACTATACTAGCCAGTTGGCCTTTTCCAAACTTTTGTAACTATTATATCGAGCAGTTTGAAATAGGCCTAGATGTGAATTACACGTAAAGCATCAAGGAATATTGTTTTCATAAAAGAAAATACCCCTTTGATTTGTACCTGAAATGTATAAGACCTGGGTTCAAACCCTCGGTCGAGATAGAGTTTGTAATTTGTGGAATTTATGGAATGAATAGAATACTTATGGAAAACATAGCCAGTAGGCCCACAAGATACGAGTAGGTACCTAGGTCTAAAGATTACTAGGTTTTCTCAATCTCCAAACGGAATTTTGTAGAAATTTGAGCGTGCAAGATTCGGCACACCTTAGACACTGCAATGCATTTACCGCCTGACATTCAAAACGAGATTTGATAAAAATGATGTCATCAAGAACAAAACCATTGTCGTAAAATTAAACGTTACAAAATTTGTGTATTTTCAATTTTATTTTTGTGAAGGTTTAAATCCCAACAGATGTTGCTGATTTTGTTAACACTTCTCGGTTAACGTGTACCAGACGTCTGTTTAAAATTTCAGCGCAATCGGTTCAGAGATTGGGCAGATTTTTAGCGTACATACTCACAAACAGGCACAGAACGAAGTTTTGTTTGTCTTGAATTGTAAGACTCCGTCGCTGTGCTCCAGCTCCAAAAACCGGGAGGCCTATTCCGATTCGTAGTAATTGGCGCGGGTTTGAATATTGATGGTACCGTGCTAGTCCTTCCCATAGGCCTAGATATTAAACAACTATAGTAGGCTAGATCAGCAGTCATCGGTCCACTTCCGTGACAATTTGAAGCCATCTTGAATGACCTGTTTGCATGTTAAGTAAATGGGAGCGATTTGTAGCCCAAATAGTTCTCAAGATTGCCGCCAGGTTGACAGGTGAGCATACTAGACATTAACACCAAATGTTTACTAAACTCCCTTATGCAATAACTTCTTATCATTTCTGTCTGTTAATTCCCATGCTGCACTAGCTAAAACCATATCAAACAATCCAGTCAAATACTTTATTGCATTAAACTAGGGAAACGCCAAAGTCATTGATCAATAGACGAGTGAGTGACCCATGTGTTGAGTACCCGGGAACATCCCCTTTCTTCCCCTATACCTAGGCTGGATCTAGCCCAGTATGGGGAATGATACCGGGTATTCAACACATGGCTCACTCACTCGTCTATCAACGACTTTGGCGTTTCCCTAGTCTAGTTGGCTAAGGCACCCTTATACCCGGAATGTGGGAGACCTGGGTTCAATCCCCTGGTCGGATAAGATTTTGTAGTTTATGGATTGTTTTTTTTTTTCTTTCTTGTGCAAAGTTGGCCTCTTCAGCCATCCTTCTGTCTTGCTATCCAATATAAGACTGCCTCCTTTTCTATCCTGCTCAGGTCATCGGGCAGGGAGTCAATGTCATTCCTGAGGGCGGCGCATCTGAAGAGATGCGCTCTGTCTTGATCTTCTAAATTACAAAGTTTGCAGGTGGCCGGTTCGTTGGTAATGTTGAAGCGGTGCAGGTGGTGCTGCAAGACGTCGTGACCGGTTACAAGCCGGAAATGGGCGGTGGCCGTCTTCCTCGACCAGTCTTTGTCTGGCCCTTTTTTGATCTCGGTCCACCAGTTCTTTAGTCGTGAAGTCTCTTCTGTGGTGTTTCTGAAGATCCTTTTTGTGGTTGACTTGATCTTAGTTTTAACATTTTGGTAGGAGAGAGGCGCTGCTGGTGGTTGCGGTGCTTTTGTGGCACTTTTGGCCAAGAAGTCTGCCTTTTCATTCCCCATGATCTTGCAGTGGCTGGGGATCCATTGAGTCTCTAATAGTTTGTTTTGCTGTCGGATGCCGACAAGGGAGTTTTTGAAAAGCAGCGATTTAGGATGGAGGTTCGCTGCTTGAGAGACAAATTGGATGGCTGAGACGCTGTCGCTTAGGATCACAAATTTTGTCTTGTTGAGGGGGAAGGCGGGGGTCTCGGCGATTTTTTCGGCCGCCCTGGCAATGGCTGCGACCTCAGCGTCGAAGTATGTTTCGCCAACTCCCATTGGAGTGGCTTCTTCAAAGAAGATGCAGTGGATGCCGTAACCTGTTCTGTTTGTAGCCGAGTCATAGGAGCCGTCTGTGAAGATGTGCACCCACTCTTGAAGAGGAAAGTGCTTCTTCAGGTGCTTCTCGGCAAGCTCTTTCAGTTCTTTATGGTCATGGTCATCTTTCTTCTCGATGCCGTCAATTTTGGTCCCCGGGGCAAGCTGATTGGACTTGTCCGGCAGAAGCTCTGGGAGTGGTACGTCAAGTGGTGCACGTGGTGCTTCTAGGAGGATAGGACAGTTTTTACTCTTCAGTTGGTGGATTGTTTCAGCAAAGTTAGTGTGCGCCTTGCATTTTGAGGTTGGGTAGTTGAGCCATTTGTCGGGGTTTAGGCGCGCCAGTTTTTCGTGCAGTTGGACAGCGCGCTGCTCTCTTCTTAGCTGTAGGGGCTCAATTTGGCTGAACCACTCCATGGCGATAATTGGGGTGGTTTTCACTGCTCCCGTTATGAGGCGAAGGGCTCGATTTTGGACTCTGTCGACATGGCTGGCGTGCGTTGCGGCGGCGGCAGGAAAGACTTCGGTGCCGTACTCAATGGCTGGTCTGATGTACGTTTTGTAGGTCAGCGCCAGAGTGTCTAGTTTTGCGCCCCAGGACACACCGGCTACCCTTTGAAGGAGTCGTAGTCGTTTTTGGCCCTTCTCTGCAGCCTTTTCAAAGTGGATCTTGCCGGTCATTTTTTTGTCGAGAGTCACGCCAAGGTACTTCATCTCATCTGTCTGTTTAATCTGTTCGCCATCAAGAGTGATGTTGAACTTGAAGGGATTGTGACTCATCGTGAAGTAGGTGCAGATGGTTTTGCTGCAGTTTATCTTAAAGCCGTGCACTTTGATCCAGCCTGCAGCTATCGTCATGGCGGGATTGTATTTAAAAATATATTAAACATGTTTTGAAATGCATATAATGCAGTTTAGTCTAGACATCAACTGTGACAATACTATTGAAAACATAGCCAGTACAAAATACGAGTAAAGATTGCAAGGTTTACTCAATCTCCCAGCGGAATTTGGGGTAGGGCCTACCTTGAACATGCAAGTTTTGATAGACCTAGTTTGTCACTGCATAACTGCATTACAAATATTTTTCCACTGCCTCCATTGCAACCGAGTAACATCTAAGAGGCAGTGATTTTCCAAAAGAAAAACCATTGTCGTTAAAAGAATTCCGACACATGTTAGGCCTATTTTTCAGTTTATTATTTCTTATAGGTTTAAATCAAAATGGATTGTGCTCATATTGTTAGCAGTTCTCAGTTAGCTACCTGGTCACAAATGTCTGTTTAAAATTTCAGGTCAATCTATTTGGCCGTTCGGCCGTATGGGACTGGACAGACAGACAGAATTCGGACAGAATTAATCACGACCAAGGCCTGATCGAGTAGCGTAATAAAGACTTCGTTTCGCTGTGCTCACTCGTCTAAAAAGCATAAATTGAAACGCCAAATCGCCATTTTGAATATGGCAGATTGACTCTTCAATTTGCTACGCTCGCGCCTGTGCGGAGGTATTGGAGACTACGTATCTAGCCTACTATAGGTGTTTAATATCTATGGTCCTTCCTCCTAACTTTCAATTAGCCTAGGCACTTACATTTAGCAATAGCAAATACTAGATCCTTCTCGGGCGACAGATAGCCATTGAGATCAGGTGGGCCAAGAAAGCACGTAAACAACACACACAGCCGCTTTCGTTCTACGCGTTGATTCTCGCCAGACTGAAAAAAAACAGAAAATTAAGTTAAATAAAAATGAATGAAAGTCTAGATATAGGTGTAAATTGGGATGCACGTTAACTTTGACTACTAAGGTTATAAAGTTAAAACATAACATTTAAAAGTATCAGCTTAGGGGCATTAGCAGGGCTCAAAAAATACCATGCCCGGGGCATGTAAAACAAGTGGTCGGGCACGTAGATTATTTTCCTACATGTCCGGGCATGTGGGAAAATCTCTCACTATTGCCCGCGCTTAGCTCTCTTCACAAGATAAGCCTGGAAAAAGATAAGTCCACTTGTCCAGGTAACAGGTCCCATGCGTTGTGATTGCAGGCCATTAAGATAACACTCACTGTTCCTTGCATCTGGTTTATATCTTGTCACAGACTAGTCAAGGTCACGATGCATTGGTGCAGGGCGGGGGTGGGGGGGGGGAGGGCTGGAGCCCGAATGCTGGCGTGTAAACAAGATAAGGAAAGGCCAGCCTCTGCAGTATCTCTATTCCCATGGCTTAATTTCAGTTATCACCTAGCTTTTGACTTCTAGCAGATTAAAAACATTAGAATTGTTTATTTACGCGGTACGGTAGCCCTATAATCTCTGGAAGATCGCGAGTGGTAAGGCAGGAGGTGGGGGGGCGGGGAGAGGGGCATACTCAACACACTGCCACAAGTCGGGGGCATGAACAAAGGACATTATAATTCGAAAGAAAAATGCCGCTATATGTCCTGATAACTTATTTTAATTGTTTAAAAAAAAAAAATTGGGCATGTAAGTTTTCTGTCTGGGCATGTGAGATTATCTGCGCAAAAGGGCATGTGCCATTTTATAAATGTTTTGAGCCCTGGCATAAGTACTACTAGGCCTATAAGAAATATGAAATGGATTTTGATCAGCAAACAACCTTATAAAACTTAGTATAAGACATTTGTAGGCCTACCCATAATTTATTTTCAAAATATTTATTTATTATTTTCACAATGTATAAACAATAAACAAGCATTATAGGAGCTAAAGTTAGGTACCCTAGAGGGTTGAAAGCCTAGGTAGATTAATCGATTGACGATTGATTGATATTATTTGATTTGCACAGCTCAGTAACTTTGATACAAACCCTTGTTGCTTTATTTACTAGTAATATGAACTGTGTGCGACAGTGTGCGTAATAATAATTTTTTTTATATTAAAATACCAGATCCTTCTCGGGCGACAGATAGCCATTGAGATCAGGTGGACATATAGTGTGAATAATTGTCCTCCTTTGTAAATCAGTTTTTATAACTGAATAGGATAGACGTTAAATAAATAATAAATAATAAATAAATAAATAATAAGCAAAAATAAACACTGTAGCCTATATTTTTTGCGCAATACGTAGGTAGTAGCATCCAGGGGTTCAAATTAACGCTCGCCCAAGGCTAGTGAAACTTTGTTCGGGCTATTTCACTAGCCTGACAGGCAAGTACTTTTACCAGAGTTCCCAATTGCAGTTCAAAAAATCATAATATTTTGTGTCTCTAACCTTTGAACGAGTTTCTAGTAAAACTAAACTTAACCTAACTGAAAGCAATTAAATCTTTTAATTTAGGCTAATCGTCTAATTATTATGGTGAAAAATTGTTACCGTCACTCACCACACCCACACGTCAAACTCATTGAATCTTGTATGTAACACGTATGATCATTTTACATCCATATAACAGCTAGGTAGTATTTTGTGCAAGCTAGTAAAAATGCTCTCGGGCTTGAGGACTATTGTTGCCACTAGCCCATTGGGCTAAAAAAAAGTTAATTTTGACGACTGGTAGCATCCCCATTGAATATATGTGCCTACTAAAGGAATCATAAAATAATTAGGCTAGGCCTGCTACCTCACACCTCACCACACACACACACACAGTGGTTAATTTCAGGGCGGACTCGTCCGCCCACTTCTTTTTTGGAAAAAGATTTTCTGGTTTTTGCACTTCACAATGACAGTATTTCGGTGTTGCATTCAGTGCCGTATTTTTTCTGAAACGCTCAGAAATCACTTTAAAAACCCTGATTTAACCATGTTCGCCTGTGGCGCTGTGGTTGGGGGGCCCCCCAAACCCCCTGCTGCTTTTGCCTGAAATCACGTCCAGCAAACTTCACTTTGAAATATGGTACCCTACCCACGACCTCGCCCTCCCCCCCGAGGAAGGAGATCGTCAAGCGTCTACCCACTTATTACTTTTGAAATTAACCACTGCTCACAACAGCTCATAGCTCAAGGAGTGTTTATTGAATAGACCTAGCGCATGACTACAGCAAAAAGGGAGGTTTGGGATAGGTATGAGTATGCCCCGAGCCAACAGACAGTAAATTTATATTTATTTAAAACAATTAGCCTAAATAATTAGGCCCTAATTAATTAACTAGGAAAACGCTTAAGTCCCGCCGCGTTGTTGGATGAGCGTAATTGGTGCATTGATCTGCCATGTGTTATGCGGATTTTCTGTTGTTCTGTGAAAAAATTATACTAAGTCGAAGACTTTTTTTAAATTAAATTAAATTAAATAAAAAATTAACTTTATTTTTTCTTTTTTTTCTTTCGTAATTTTAAAAAAAGAAAAAAAATCTTAAAATTGCGATTTTCATAAGAAATAATTATTTGATTGCGCTCAAATTTCACACGAATATATTAATTCATAAAATTAAGGTTCTGTAAAAAAAATCATTACAATAGGATAAAGCATGTAGGTGTTATAAGTCAAAGAATTGTTTTAAACTAGGAAAACGCTAAAGTCCCGCCGCGTTGATGGATGAGCGGTTTTTTGTAAGTTTTTTGTTTGCGTTTTTTGCGTTTGTTTGCACTTTTCCTTTGCAAGTGCTTTTTGAATGCATTGTAGGTGATTGTTGTCAAGTTTCTATTTTTATACTTGTTAATTGGTATTATAAACCTCAAAAAACTCATATTAAAACCTTTGTTTCTGTGGATTCTGACTAACTTTTTCAACTTTTTCTTTCAAAAGGTACTACATCACCATAACCTTAATGTCCATGTGAAATCTGAACGTTGTAGTCCCACCCGTTTGGTCAGAATCGGTCCAAATGTGACGAAAATATTGCACTAAAAATTGAAAAACTAATATTAAAACCTTTATTTCTATAGATTCTAGCTAACTTTTTCAACTTTTTCTTTAAAAGGGTACTTCAACACCATAATCTTAATGTCCATGTGAAATATGAACGTTGTAGCCCCACCCGTTTGGTCAGAATCGGCCCAAATGTGACGAAAATATCGCACTAAAAATCGAAAAAAAATCGTAAAAGTACGATATTCATGAGAAATATTTCTTCGATTGTACCCAAAAACAATACACCTCTAAGTTCAGAGAAAACGAAGGTCCCCTCAAATTTTCATCAAGATCGCATATGCCGTTTGCCCGGAATCGAGCGAACAAACAGACGGAAAAAAAAACAAAAAAAAACAAAAAAAAAACATTGGAGCTAAATTTTTTGGGGGGGTCAGTGAAATTGAAGTTTTCGCTTCGCTCGCTACGCTCATCCAAAAAGAAAAAAACTGTAAAATTTTGATTTTCATAAGAAATAATTTTTTGATTGCGCTCAAATTTCACAATAATATATTGAAAAAATCAGTACAATCGGATAAAGCATGTAGGTGTTATAAGTCGAAGAATTTTTGGATGAGCGTAGCGAGCGTAGCGAGCGAAGCGAAGATTCCATTTCACTACACTGGAGAAAAAAATCCGGAATGTTTTTTTTTTTTTTTTTTTCTGTATTTTTGTCTGTTTGTCCACACGATTCCGGCTAAACCGATAATCCGATTGTGATGAAATTTTATGGAGACCTTCGAAATCTCTGAACTTAGAACTGCCAAGTTTTTGAGCGCAATTGGAAAAAATTTTCTCATGAAAATCTCAATTTTACGATTTTTTTTAAAATTTCTTCGACTTATAACACCTACATGCTTTATTCGATTTTAATGATTTTTGCACAGAACCTTTATTTTATGAATTAAGATACTCGTGTGAAATTTGAGCGCAATTGAAAAAATATTTATCATAAAAATCGAAATTTTACAGGTTTTTTCTTTTTTTAAACAATTCTTTGACTTATAACACCTACATGTTTTATCCGATTGTAATGATTTTTTCACAGAACCCTTATTTTATGAATTAATAGATAAGTGTTAAATTTGAGCGCAATCGAGAAGTTATTTCTTTTAAAAATCGCAATTTTACGCTTTTTTTCTTTTTTTAACAATTTCAATTAATTTTTAAAAAATTAAAAAATTAAAGTTAATTTTAATTTAATTTAATTTAATTTAAAAAATTTCAATTATGTAATGATTTTGCCACAGAACAACAAAAAATTTGCATAACACATGGCTGCTCAATGCACCAATTACGCTCATCCAACAACGCGGCGGGACTTAAGCGTTTTCCTAGTTTTAAAAATTGAAAAAAATCGTAAAATTGTGATTTTCAAGAGAAATATATTTTCGATTGCGCTCAAAAACGTGGCAGTTCTAAGTTCAGAGATTTCGAAGGCCTCTATAAAATTGCATCGCAATTGGAGTATCGGTTTACTCGGAATCGTGCTGACAAACACACAAAAATACAGAAAAAAAGAAAGAAAAAAAAACATTCCGGATTTTTTTCTCCAGTGTAGTGAAATGGAATCTTCGCTTCGCTCGCTGCGCTCATCCAATTAATTTATTATTTGTCTCTGTAATTTGTACACTTACACATTATACTGTACCTATACAAAAATTACAGAATGAAACAGGAAAGCAGGCCTATTGTAGCCCATCCACAGCAGTGATCCTGTGCCATTTCAAATATAAGTCACTGTCAATGATATATTTGAAATTGATAAGTCTGTAGGCCTACATTAATCGTGAACACATTCTTGAGATCTTGTCCAATTCTTTCCAAATATTGCCTTTACCTTAAATGAAAGGAACGTAAATTATTCTGGTACCAAAAGAGGCCCCAGCAACCAGATGTCGACCACAACGCAACCAGTAAAAACCTAGTCCACTTAGGCATTCGAATTGTAACTCTAGCTAAATAACAAATCTAATTTTAAGCAGTAAGTGTTGATGGGTAGGGTATGCTAGGGGTAGGTACTAGGTAGGGCCTACTGTAGCCTAAATTGAAATTTGTAAACATGCTGTGCTATCAGCCTATCACTAGCTATACTTACTATGTGTTCCGAGAGGTCTAATCCTTTGAAATACTCAATGGCCTCTTCAGTGGAAATGTGTGGGGAGGCTATTATCACTCCCTGTGGATTGGGTACATCATTAGGTCTGCATGTTTCTTGACGAGAAGCCTCAATGGTAGTCACATCTGACCATTCATTGACTGCATCCGCGTACGCTGACCTGTCAAAATCAAACCATAGGCCTATAGTTTTGAATCTTGATGGGCCTACAGGCCTAGATAAAATGGAGATTCTTAAACTTAATTTTGCCAGGGAAAAAAAACAGAAGGCACCATGAATAACCAGCTCTGACTAATTAACTAGTGGACTGAAAAAAGTACATAATAAAATAACTCATTGCAGATTATCTGTCAGAGGCAGCTTTCCAATAGGCCTAGAAGCAAATATTTGAGACCCAATTTGTTTGTAGGTCTACCAGTATTCCTATGTCTACTGTAGGCCCTACTTTAGTGTAGGTGTGTGTGTGTATGTAATACTTCTTTAATAATAAAATGTATCATTTATTTAGGTATTGCCATCGGAACGTCATATTATATCATATTCATCCAGGTACCCGTCGTATCTCAGCTGAAACACGCAGCTCATGCCTAGTTTCTCTGCTAGATGTGCTGAGTAGTACCCCGTCTACTAGTCTAGCACTTGAAGGTACCACTTCAAGGCCTCATGCAGTGGGGCATAAGCCTATAAACACCTCTCAAATAGCTGATGACAGTGCCACCACCATTTTACTCCTGCCGGCAATGTTGCCAATATTGCAAAGCCACACAATTACACGTAGGCCTAAATACAGAGTAGGCCTATAGTAATTTTGTTGTGGTGATATCTTATCTACAATTTAGAAAATAGTATAAGAACCAATGGCACCTGGTATTGATTTGCCACTGTCTACTGATGTGATCATTCATGAATCATGATATGTCATGATAAACAATTAGGCCTAGGTAGAGGGCTAGCTAGAGGATTATTGCTCGACAACAGTAATGGTAGACCTACTAGTCTAGTGCCATTTTATTGCAGAGCAAGCTTCCAGAGGGTTAATACCGTATGCACATTGGGCCTAGGCCTAGCCTGGGAAGATTCCAGTTCTAGGGCTAGGCATAGAAGTGTATTTTCTGTTAAGCATAGTCTGCTTGAAAACCAGTCGTCAGTGTATTCATATAGCCCGGGAATTAATATGTGTAGTAGTACGTAGGGCCTACCTAGTGATGGGAATTTTCATGAAAATTTCATTATTATTATTTTTTTTTTTTTTACAATTTCTTCTTTTATTAGATACAAGTTGATTTTAGGGCCTATGTCACAAAATTACATATATACAAAATTACAAACACATTTTACAGTCCTAATAAAATAGTTCCTTTCCTCCTAGTTCCTCCTAGTAGGCCTACATTTTAGGCCTACTCAGGGATACAAATTGCTAGGGATAGGTATAAAACATGGGCTACTGGTGATAATTGTTTTATTAAATATCATTGTACATAACAATATAATATGTAGGTACTCAGCAAACACAATAAAAAAACAATAAAACAAACAAACAAACAAATAAAAGCATTAAGCCTCGTTGAAAATTTTCAGTGAATGAAAATTTTCAACGTTCCATCACTAGGCCTACCCTACCTAAGGTCGGGTTCCAACACCACCATAAGGAATTGTTAAATTGTTATAGGGTAGGCCTAGGCCTAGTTTAGAATTGGAGAAGGGTTGACAGGTTGGGTTGTGGATAGGACCTCAGGCCTTAGTCCTCCTAAGTGTTTAATCGTTTTTAGTTTATCGTAAGAATTTGTTATAAGATTTTTTTTTGTTTATTTGGATAAAAGACGGGTCAACCGTTAGGTCATAATGCATCACTCTAGCCTAAGGGGGGTAGGGAGGAAGGGCCCATGCTGGTCAGAACCAGCCACGGGTAAGGGGAGGAAGGAGGATTTCTCACGTCGCGGTCGTCATCGTCTTTGTCATTGTTCGTTATGTCATTGTCATCATCGCCAGGGGGTCGTCAAGGGAAGGGGGATCATAGGCCTACGTCAATAATCCTTACGAGTTATGAACAACCTAGGTAGGCCCTATAGACAATATCACAAATACTAGTAACTTCCCTAGGTATGACAGGCCAATAACATATTACTAACCAATCAGTCTTGCATTCTGAAAAACAATAAAAAAATCTTACGACGGTGTGGAAACCGGAAATGGGTACTTCTTCGGTTGGTATGGACCGGTTTTTTAACACTGTTTTTTTTTTCAATAAAAACACTGAAAAACAACTACTGGTAGGTAGTTTTGTAACGAAAAGGATTTCGGGTGCGCTCTTATCGATTATATCCTAGAACTAGAGCGGCGCAGGGTAACCAGCTGAAAGTTCGGCTAACCTAACGCAAGTAGTTTTGTGAAACCGGTCCATACCAACCGAAGAAGTTCCCGGAAATGTTGGGTAGGCCTGGCCTAGACCTAGATCCCTGCCTAGGCTTAGACCTCTGCCTAGCCTAGGCCTAGGGGGTAGCTAGGCCTACTTGGCCAGCTAGACTACCTAACCGACATAAGCTAATACTTACTTTCCATCCAATTCATTTACATTTTGACGATGCTTTGCAAACGCTGAATCAGTATCTAAACCACCACTAATAACTTCAGAATCAACGGTCGTAGACATTGCGAGCTAGAAATGCCTAGCCTAGGCCCTAGGGTAGGTAGGAGAGCCTAGGTTTTTTAAAGGCTAGGCCTATTTCAAGATAATATCCTACGCTATAGGGTACTAATGTGGTACTAAGCCTAATTGGGTGTGTTAACCCCAACGATGCTAGCCTAGCCTCGCCCCAGGGCGAGGCAGTACCTAGCCTAGGCCTAGGCCTACACGGAAAGGCCTATTTAACCTAAAATGACGCCTGGACGGCCCGATGCCATAGGGTGCTGAGTAAGGCCTAGCTAGCCTAAACAGCAAAAACCTAGGTTTTTTGTCCGAGCAAGATCCAATGTGATTGTAGTTGTTCACTAAATATGATGTTAATATTTTCTATCAAAAACACGTCAAAATAAAAAATATTATGAATTTAAATTCGGAACTGACGCGAGCCTGTAGCTTCTGACGTAGGCCTACGTAGCCATGGCAACCGGCTTTTGAAATTAGCACAGCCTGCTCAACCGCATTCCATAGAGCTCAATTACTACGTTTACATGCAGTTTTGAAAAGTTTTTGACTTGAGTCAAGTCAAAACGATGATGCGTTTACATGATAAAGATCTGAAAACGTTCTCAAACTTTTATTTAGTTCACTTATTTCCCGGTAGACAGCACAATAAAGTCCACCGTTTTATAAAGAAGAAAATTTATAGTTTTATTATGTATAACATAAGTATAACTTCGTTTGATGACCAAAAACATTTGCCGTAACATTTAGAACATAATTCAGAATTTAAAATCACGTTCCTAACTTGCTTTTAGCAAACATAACCTCAAATTGCAACACAACAAGCGTTTTGGTTGCAGCCAGGTGTATACATGACAGTTTTCAAAACTAGTTTTCAAGTCACCTCCACTAGCAAAAAGGATTGACTTGAACCGATCCAAACCAGATTCGAAGCGTTTACATGCAGTTTTGAAAACTCAAAACGTTTTGAAATGTTTTCAAACCTGCATGTAAACGTAGTAATTGATTCCAAAGAACTTGAAGAGAACGATCACGCCTGACAAAAAAGCGCGAAATTTACAGTTTTAAAACGAGAACAAACTTTACCACTGTGAGTTTACAATGTTAAGTAAGTTCCTAAACTAGGAAAACGCCAAAGTCGTTGTTAGACGAGAGAGTGAGTCATGTGTTGTTAAATACCCAGGAACATTACCTTTTTCCTCCCCATATATACCAAAGGCTGGATCCAGCATGGGTATCATAGGCTTTATAGTTGACGCGCCCAAATACCAACTAAACTCAAAACTCTATATTTTTATCTTATATATCAATCAACTTAAATGCAAATGTTCCCAGGTACTCAACGATTTTGGCGATTTCCTAGTATAGACGTCTGAGAGGACCCAGGTTCAAACAACGGCCGGAATAAAATTTTATTTCTGGATTATTTGATTATTTCTGGGTTTTGTGCAGTAGGGCCTACTCTGGAAAGCATAAAATAGCCAGTACGAAATACGAGTAAAGATTGCAATGTTTCTCCGAACGGAATTTTGGGTAAAATTGAGCATACAAGACTCAATAGACCTTCACCGCCCACATTAAAAAATGAATCGATAACATTATTTTTCAAGAACAAAAGCATTGTCGTCGTTAAATTAAATCCTACATATTTGCAGCCTATTTTTCAATTTATTATTTCTTGTAGGTTTAAATCGCAACGGATATTGCTCATTTTGTTAGCAGTTCTAAGTACACTGGTCACGGTTGTCTGTTTAAAATTTTCAGCTCAATCTGTTTAGCCGTATGGCATTGATCAAACAAACACACATTTTAGAAACATTGCCACAGCGAGTGCCGTTCTGCAGCTGCTAGACCTGCGTTGTTGGACCAAACTCCGTGGTTAGACTTTGTTCGCTGTGCTCACTCGTCTAAACTAGGGAAACGTCAAAGTCGTAGTTTTTTATTTATTTATTATTTGTTCCGTAACACATTCATTGTTTAAATGTATCACGAGGATCAGAGCTCCAAACACACTTGGTGACTGCCAACCTTATAACAATAAATATAATAAAAGATAACAACATTATTACAATCATTAGTAAACCTATAAAATATAGAAAATAAGTAAATAAAATATACACTTCAATGAATTATTATAAAAATGAATCAGTGAAAAGAAACTGTAGAATTAACTTTGTAAAGCAAAAACATGTGTGCTTAGGGCAGATTTAAAAGAGTCTAATGAGCGAATCTCCCTTAACTCCAAAGGAAGAGCATTCCATTCATTACAAGTCCTGTAGTAGAAGCCATTTTGATAAGCTGTTGTTCTTGCAAATGGAGGCTTGAGAATTAAGCCTCTACCAAGTTCTGCTCCTCGACTACAGACTTGCAATCTTGCGTATGGGTCCAGATCAATAGTACCGTGTAACATTCCCCATAGAAATTGCAGTTCTACTTTTTTCCTGTAACTTTCAAGCAATGGAATGTCTAAAGATGTACGTCTTGCAGTAGCACTGTATCTTTGAAATTTTGTCCTTGCAGCTATAATGCGCGTTGCTCGACTTTGTACACGTTTGTACACGTGTAAGTTAAACGAGTGAGTGAGCCATATGTTGAGTACCCGGTAACATTACTTTTATACGTATCAAACTTAAATGCAAATGTTCCCGAGTACTCAACTCAACACATGACTCGCTCACTCGTCCAACAAGGACTTTGGCGTTTCCCAAGTCTAGTTGGCTAAAGCGCCCTTATAGCCGAAATGTGGGAGACATGGGTTCAATCCCCTGGTCGGGAAAGATTTTGTAATTTCTAAATTATATTTAAAAAATTATTAAACATGTTTTGAAATGCATATAACGCAGTGTAGTCTATCATCTGTGACAATACTATGGAAAACATAGCCAGTACGAAATACGTGGAAATATTGCAAGGTTTACTCAATCTCCGAGTGGAATTTGGGGATACCTTGGGCGTGCCTAATTCGATCCACCGTGGGCACGGCATTTCACGGCCAGGCAAATAACAAACAAAAAAATCTTTTCAAAATCTAAACCATTGTCGTTAAAATAATTTCTAAACATTGGAAGCCTATTTTTCAATTTATTATTTCTTGTAGGTTTAAATCGCAATGGATCTAGCTGATTTTGTTAGCAGTTCTCAGTAAACTCGTACCGGATGTCTGATTAAAATTTCAGCGCAATCTGTTCAGCGATTCGGCTGATTTTCAACGTACACACACACACACAGACTAACAGAATGTGGAGATCACTCCGTTCGCTGCTCTCACTCGTTCAAAAATGAACCTCAGTTCCAGTTTCAAGTTCCTCTATAAGAAAAATGAACTCTTTTCAGTTCCAAGTTACTCTAAAATAAAAGGAACTAGGCGTTCCTAAGTTTCTTTCAAAATGGAACTATTTTCCTAAAAAGTTCCTCTCAACAATAACCCCTCTTCTTTAGATCTTCCCGAAGAGTCAATGATTAGTAATTAGTATCCAGATTTGTGCTTAAATCAAGAGTTTGCAACGAGTGCATAAATTATGGTTGATATTTGGATGAGCGTAGCGAGCGTAGCGAGCGAAGCGAAGATTCCATTTCACTTCACCGGAGAAAAAAATCCGGAATGTTTTTTTTCTTTCTTTTTTTTTTTGTATTTTTGTCTGTTTGTTAGCACGATTCCGGCTAAACCGATACTCCGATTGCGATGAAATTTTTTGGAGGTCTTCGAAATCTCTGAACTTAGAACTGCCACGTTTTTGAGCACAATCGAAAAAAAATTTCTCATGAAAATCGCAATTTTACGATTTTTTTCGATTTTTTAAAAATTTCTTCGACTTACAACACCTACATGCTTTGTCCGATTGTAATGATTTTTCACAGAACCTTAATATTATGAATTAATATATTCTTGTAAAATTTGTGCGCAATCAAATAATTATTTCTTATGAAAATTTCAATATTACGATTTTTTCCTTTTTTAAAATTACGATTAATTAAAAAAAATTTAAGTTAATTTTTTATTAAATTAAATTAAATTTTTTATTTAATTTAATTTAATTTTAAAAATATCTTCAACTTAGTACCGGTAATGATTTTTTCACAGAACAACAGAAAATCCGCATAACACATGGCAGCTTAATGCACCAATTACGCTCATTCAACAACGCGGCGGGACTTAAGCGTTTTCCTAGTTTTAAAGGATATATTATTGGATGAGCGTTAGCGAGCGAAGTGAAGACTTCAATTTGACTTTATGTTTTTTTGTTTGTTTTTCACTTACGTTACCCCAAGAAAAATAGCTCGGGTGTTTTGTTTTTTGTTAGTTTTTCTGTCTGTTTGTTCGCTCTCTACCGGGCAAACGGCACATGCGATCTTGATGAAAATTGGAGGGGACCTTCGAAATCTCTGAACTTAGACTTGCTACGTTTTTGGGTACAATCGAAGAAATATTTCTCAGAATATCGTACTTTTACGATTTTTAGTGCGATATTTTCGTGACATTTGGGCCGATTCTGACCAAACGGGTGGGGCTACAACGTTCATATTTCACATGGACATTAAGGTAGTGGTGATGTATTGCTTTCTGAAAGAAAAAGTTGAAAAAGTTAGCCAGAATCTATAGAAATAAAAGCTTTTAGTATAAGTTTTTGATTTTTTGTGCAATATTTTCGTGCCATTTGGGCCAATTCTGACCAAACGGGTGGGGCTACAACGTTCAGATTTCACATGGACATTAAGGTTATGGTGATGTAGTACCTTTTGAAAGAAAAAGTTGAAAAAGTTAGCCAGAATCCATAGAAATAAAGTTTTAATATAAGTTTTTTACGGTAAATAATACCAATTGACAAGTAACATAGAAACTTGACAACAATTACCTACAATGCGTAGGCAGCAAAACAAAGCTTTTGCAAACGTAAAGATATCCCACGCAAACTTAAAACTTTAAAAAGCTCATCCATCAACGCGGCGGACTTAAGCGTTTTTCCTAGTTATATTTGGATGATTGTGAGTTGCTGTAGGCTTTCACGGACCCATATGAATTTTGAATGATCTTTGTGTTGATGCGCCATTGGCTTCTTAATCTATATAAGTCACGGCTGGCCACATGTTGAACAGTGCCTCATCATTTAAGCTAGGCAAAGATAATTCAAAACTCAAGGATGATGATACTACTAGGAAACGCTTAAGTCCCGCCGCGTTGTTGGATGAGCGTAATTGGTGCATTGAGCTGCCATGTGTTATGCGGATTTTCTGTTGTTCTGTGAAAAAATCATTACTAAGTTGAAGATTTTTTTTAAAATTAATTTAAATAAAATAAAAAATAAACTTTAATTTTTAATTTTTTAATTAATCGTAATTTTAAAAAAGAAAAAATCGTAAAATTGCGATTTTGTTAAGAAATAATTATTCGATTGCGCTCAAATTTCACACGAATATATTAATTCATAAAATTAAGGTTCTGTGAAAAAATTATAACAATGGGTTTAAAAGCATGTAGGTGTTATAAGTCTAAAATTGTTTAAAAAAAAAAAACCCGTAAAATTCCGATTCTTCATGAGAAATAATTTGTTCGATTGCGCTCAAATTTCACACGAATATCTTAATTCATAAAATTATGGTTCTGTGAAAAACTCTTAAATCGGATAAAGCATGTTGGTGTTATAAGTCGAAGAAATTCTTAAAAAATCGAAAAAAATCGAAAAATTGCGATTTTAATGAGAAAAAAAATTTCGATTGCGCTCAAAACGTGGCAGTTCTAAGTTCAGAGATTTCGAAGATCTCCAGAAAATTTCATTGCAATTGCAGTATCGGTTTAGCCGGAATCGTGCTGACAAACACACAATAATCCCAGAGAAAAAGAAAAAAGAAGACTACGAAATAGGAAAGTTGTCTAGCAAATGATAATCTGACAGTGAATTAGGAAGCTTATTTGGTTAACCAATCAAAAAACTTTAATAATAACAATAGAAAAAACAAAAACAAGACACAAGAGGAATTTCACAAACTTCATATCATATTTTCATGTCCTGAAGAAGAAGATAACATGGTCTTCGAAACGTCGACAGAAAGATATCACTCCCGCCGCTACGAAACAACCCGATAAATAAAAAAATGTCATTTAAAAGTTTTAAAAAAAAAAACATTCCGGATTTTTTTCTCCAGCGTAGTGAAATGGAATCTTCGCTTCGCTCGCTACGCTCATCCAAAAAAAGAATGCAGTTTAAATCTTCTTTTCATACGTCCACAATTTTGGCTTACTGGCCGGGCCATCATGCATTTTCTGGTTTTCTAGTAGGGACAGGCTTCTTTTTCCCCATAGCATGCCAAGTGGAAAGGCATCAATTGCGTCTTTAAGACTTGAACATCTCATCAGATGCTCTCTGTTCTGTTAATTCCCTCCCATATAGACTGCAAGTACTGCTCGGTGATTCCTATCTGATGTAGGTGCTTTCCAAGCAGATCATTAATAGCAAATAGCAATGCAACTAATGATGGTGAAAACACCATGGGGGGGGGGGACTTGATTACTGACTGTATGGGTTGACTATAATGAAATCACAAAATAAGCTTATTTTAGATATAGTAGGGTGAACTATGATTTGGCTATTTTAATCCGCTAAGTAAAATATATAAAATAAACTTATGAAAAAAAGTAACAGTTCCTGGAAAAATGGAACTAGGGCATTCCTTAGTTCCTTAAAAATAAAACGCTGCTTCCATATTCTCTCTAGAGGCATCATCATTATCCACCCCCGTTTCCTACTTCTGGCAGGGTTAGCTTGGGTTTAGCGACCAAAGTTTTCCACTTCCTTTCTATCTTCCCACAACCGTATCTCTTCCACATCTTCCCAGCTCTCTCCTCTTGCCTCCCGCTATGGTGTCCTTCCATCTCTTCCTTGGCCTCCTCAGTCTTCTTCCTTCTTACAAAAAACTTGACTACACAAGCTAACAAAAAAATCTAAAAATTAAGTACCAAATAGCCTAAGGCTAAGCAATTTTTTTTAAATATCTCTAGTTCGTCAAAATGTGAATTTAAATCTTATAAACAAATTTATAGTAGCCTAAACTACATTTCAAAATCATGATCATTGAATTTTTAAATCAAAATTAAAAAAACAGTCTTCTCTACAACCATCATCATCAATCATCATGTATATGTGTTGCCATTCCAACGTCCACGCCAACGTCAGTCATATATTATTCCCTCCTCCGTGGTTGGGACGGCATTGAACATGGGCCCCTCCATCTTCTCTCCTGCCACCACTCTTTCCTTTTTGCCACATTTTGATTAAAATGGTATAAAAACAAAATTTGTGGCAAATATTAGTTTAGAAGTTGGTTAAAATTAGTTTTTATTTTGGCTTAGGCCTAGTTAAATAAACAACAAAATATAACAACTTAAATATTGTCATGGTCCAGAATTTTAATTAGAATTGGAACATTTTGTATACAAATTTTTATCAAAAAGCATCTCTCGTGTGAATTATCCTTTTCAATGTTTAGTAAAAAGTTTCTCGATCAAAAAAACCACCTGGAAATTGTCTAATAAACATTTTTCTAATCTCATCATAAATAAATATAAGGACAGCCCAAGGGATGGTTCGTAGCCACCAAAGGTAGTGGAGTGGGTACATTTTTAATTGATTCATTCCAGGTGTGTACGATAATATAGATGCAAGGCAGAGTTCAAAGACGATACCAAAGTTTAAGAACCAATTTTTCATACCTTGCTGGAACGCTGAGTTCCGCCGTGTTTTACAGATAATCACGTCTGCCACCTGGCAAACCACCACGGTGATGAAGAACCCTGTGTGACAAGTATACTCCAGTTTCTTCCGATCTGTGTAGTTCCACTCTTGCCCATAGGAGTCTTCTAAGTCACTGATGGCTTTCGAGTCCCACTCTTCTCGAAGTCCTACTAATCGACCTGGTAAGAAGCCATTTTCTGCCATGATTGTAAAGTACGTACAAAAGCCAGCAACGGCTTGTATAAATCCAATTTGCCCATAAGCAACAAAGAGCATTTTTCCATTGACTAATTTATCTTTATTTGGGTTACGAGGACTTCTTTGCATGATATCACTTTCAGCATCTTCGTATGCCAATGATATGGCTGGAATCAAGTCGGTTCCCAAATCAATGCACAATATAGCAATAGCTCCCAGAGGCAGTGGAATGCTAAATGAAACAAATGCCAGAAACGGTACTATTTCAGGTATATTGGAAGCTAGAACGTACGCTATAGACTTTTTTAAATTGTCAAATATCCGTCGCCCTTCTTCTATACCCACAACAATCGAGGCAAAGTTGTCGTCTAGTAAGATCATGTCGGCAGCTTGTTTCGACACATCTGTACCAGAAATTCCCATCGCAATTCCGATGTCTGCTTTCTTCAAAGCTGGTGAATCATTTACCCCGTCTCCTGTGACTGCAACAATTGCACCCAATCTCTGGCAACTTTCAACAATGCTCAGTTTCTGTGTAGGCGATGTCCTGGCAAAAACAATTTCCGTGTGATTTCTTATAATATTGTCCAGGTCTTCCTGAGACATTTCCCTTAGTTGGGATCCATGAACAACAACCGCAATGGCCTCATTTGGATTTATTTCGGAAATCTTCTGCTTTCGCCGCAGTGCAATATCATCAACTGTCTCGCTGCTTTCTGAAATAATACCTACAGCTTTTGCAATCGCTTTAGCAGTAGTAGGGTGGTCACCTGTTACCATGATAACACGAATGCCAGCAGATCTGGAAATAAAGGACAATAGTATATGAGGAACAATAGACATGAAAATATTAGCATTTTCAATAATAATTTTGAATATTTAATACTTTAGCCAACCAAAAATTATTTTCTAAAATTCCTTTTATTGTTGATTAATAGGGACTGATACAGAGGGCCTTGCCTATATTAAAACTAAGCTAAACTTAGGTAGAAAAGTAGGCCTAGTTGAGCGCAACGTTGCCAATCTTCTAACTACGGTAGGCTTATACCTATATAGGTCAGCCCTGCTTATGAGGTAAATATCAGAGCCTATGATATTTTATACATAAGTCGCACACATATTATGTACCTATAGGCTGAAATGTGATAGATATCATGCTTACCTGCACTTTGCGAGAGCATCAGGCACAGCAGCTCTCGGAGGGTCGATCAACGATATCAAGCCCACAAAGCGGAGCCCACTTAGTGGAAAGTTAGGATCGTCACCGTCAAATTTGTATCCTTTCCTGTACTTTTCAATTGGCAATAATAAATCACTGAATCCCAAAACTCTTTCACCCAATCCTCCAAGTTGCATGTATTTGTCATTAAATTCCGTCTTCAGTTCATTAGTCAATGGTACATCTTGCCCATTCAAAATAATGGTAGAGCAGCATTCAAGTATTTTTTCGGGGGCTCCCTTCATCACCAGCAAATATTTGGCATCGCTTGAGGTTATCTCATGGATTGACACTTGATATTTGTTAACTGAATTGAAAGGAATTTCACAAACTTTTATATTTTGACTGCGAATCTCCATGACTTTCCCATGTGCTAGTTCAGTGAACTTCAACAGGGCAGTTTCCGAGGCGTCTCCATTCACTTCCCGCCTCATGACAGGTACATCTTCTTGGCCTCGTTTAAACTCTGCACGGTTACACAGCATTGCACATCGTGCCAACGCACGGAATCCTTCATTTGTAGTGTTGATATCCAAAGACGTTTGATCTTCCTTAGTTGGAACGTCTACGATGGTTTTATTATACCACATGTGTGACACGGTCATTCGGTTTTGAGTCAAAGTGCCAGTTTTATCTGAACATATCATTGACGTTGATCCTAGAGTTTCAACTGCTTCTAGGTTTTTGACCAAGCAATTTCTGGCAGCCATTCGTTTAGCAGTCAATGTCAGACATACAGTAACAGTGGCCAGGAGTCCTTCGGGGACATTAGCCACAATTATACCGATAAGAAAGACAACACTTTCTAGCCAAAAATAGCCCAATAACATCGACGCGGCAAAAAACGTTACACCTAAAGACATGGCAAAAACAGTTATGAGGCGAATAAATCTCGCGATTTCGCGACCAATCGGAGTTGTTCCTTGTTTAAGTCCAGTAGTGAGGCCAGCGATTCGACCCATTGCACTACGGTCCCCACATGCAATTACAATACCCTTGCAAGTACCTTCAACCGCATTGGTCGAGAAGAATGCCAAGTTTTTAGTTTCTAAAGGGTTATTATTTGTAAACTCGGGCGTACGTTGTTGCGGCTCAGACTCGCCGGTCAAAGAGCTGTTGTCAACTTTGAAACCAGTAGCTTCGATTACACGGATGTCGGCAGGAACACGGTCACCGAACTGTACCACTACCAGATCCCCTACTGTGACTTCTTCAACATGAAGCACTTGCTTTTCACCATCTCTTATAACTGTAGCAAACTGTGGTACCATGTTCTTAAACCCGTCCATAATTTTTGAACTCTTGTTTTCTTGGTAAAATGAAAATATACCCGTGAGGATTACAACAGAAATGAGCACAGCTCCAAGGTACATATTGTCCATCTGTAATTCTCCAGAATTCACATATTCAATGGCAAATGCTACAAAGCACAAAATAGCACCTACCCACAAGAGTAATGCAAAACCTTTGAATAAAGTTCGTAAAAATCGAACAATTTCTGAAGTTTGTTTTGGTGGTGTTAAACAATTTGGCCCATATTGTGTCAAGGTAGCCTTCGCAACTGCGCTGGTAAGTCCCAACTTCAAATCAGTATTGTACCGCTTGCACAGCTGAGGAAGTGTTAGTTTATGGTCATCACAGCTAAGTTCTTGTTTCAATTCATGGAAGTTGTGTTCTGTCCAATGAGAGCTCCGACGCCTAATTTGAGCAGTGCTGAACGAACGAGGTCTAGGCGTAGGTTGCGACATTGTATTAGTTTTAGAGTGAAATGAACCATACATCAATATACTGAACACGATGATAGTGAACACGCAGGCCACATTATTATGAAGTCTGTTTGAAATATTCAGGAAAAGAAACAAAATTTTACACTTTGCAGATGCACAACAATGACCAAGGTTCTTTTATTTGTCACTGCAACTTGATACTACATATCCTTCTCAAGATCTTCTTGAACTGTTAAAAAATTGCATGGGTATTGGGTACAGGCGTTTCCTAGACATGGTCATTTCATTTTGACGAGTGACTGATAATTTTTTTAAAAATTAAATTAAATTTATTAAAATGTGGTTTCTTCTTATTTTCATTCTAAATTTGACGTCATCAATCATCGGTGATGTCAGAAGCAATGTACAAAGGGTCCAGATCAAGACTGAGAAATGTAATTAATAATATAGTAAGAAATAGTACAGCATCAAATTTGATATGGAAACGTTATGTGAACACTTTAAAATACCGTTAAGATTTCAATCAGTCGGCCTCCGCATGTGTCAACTCCACGGCTTTTAGTCTGTTTTGATATTGATACCACATTGTTGATACTCTCATCAAGAAACGACCGAAAGTTACACCACATAAGAACGAGCACCGAGACCGAGACTTGAGAGTAAGAATGAGAATACAGTTCAGATACGTCCTAAAGCAAACTTTTTTTTACAATGTTAAAGCTAATTTCACATATATTCTGGATCATTTTTAAATATACAGTTTTTACCCAAAGAATTTGAATTTTTGGATGTTGTTTATAAAGGATGAGTGCAATGCGCGATCAGAGCACATTTCAAGATTTTACACTGGTCTCCTTTAGGTCTACAAAAGCTTGGGAAATGACTACAAACTTCCGTTTGGTGGCATATTTACTGTCCGTTGCTGAAGAGCCTGGTTTGCTCAAGCTCATCCAACAATCTCGACATATGTTTTCAATACTAGCCTTAAAGGGTTTAAAAGTATGAACTTTTCCAGTAAATGCAATAACAGAATTCTTTTCATTTCAGCTCAAAATTTGTTTCTGCCTCAAAACATCACTTTTGCACATCTACACAATAAGTAATCCAGAATCCTGTATTTAATCAATTACAGGCCGCCATTGAGTAATGGCCTTACCCATACTATGTAGCCTAATAAGATGCCATGGTATTAAAAATTAAAATAAAAGTAATTTCTTTCACAAAGTGCATGTTTTATGATACAAAAATCTTTGGCATGTGTACAATAAATATCAACAGCTGTTTTATAATATATACGTACATAATGTAGAAAACAACATTCAATTTACAATACCTAAATAAAGCAGCACACAAGATTATTGAAGGAAAAATAATTCACATAGAGTAGTGTAATGAATGTCTACATACACTTTAAGAAGAAATAAAAATATATGGGGTAGCAAGTTTACACTTGCAGACAGCAGCTTGTGTGACATACTTTTACACAATTACAGTAATAAAAATAATAATACACAAAGATTGTCATAGGCGTTGCCTAGCAGCTATGGCAGACAAACTCAATATTTACATTTCAAACTCATTACCATTTTGAAGTAAAAAGTATAAACTATGTATTATAGTGATGCTAAAAATGTTATAACAGAGTTGGCTTGGTATGTTTAAAATTTGTCTGTCCTCCACTGAAAATCAGTTATGCGACAGAGTATTTAAAAATACAAAAACATGTGTAGGCCAATTACATAATTTCAAAACAATATTGCCAAACAACTATGGGGAGATTTCAGATCCTTAGTCTACCAGGCAATTATTTGTAGGCTGCAAGATTGATGGGATTAAAAGCATTGACAATTAGCACAACTATGATAGACCTGTACAGTTGTAATATCAATTCTGAATTGGGTATAGTTTTAACTTTAAATTTCAATGCATTATTTGCTAAAAAATAAAATAAGCCATCTGAGCTGTTAGCTACAACAAGAAATATGCTACTGATTATGGTAGGCAAGTTTTAATTTGTGTTTTCACTTGGTAACTTGAGATAAATTGACTACATACTGTATTAATAAAATAATAACAATCACAATTATAAAATAGATTGTTATTGTTAAGATAAATTCAATAAAAATTAAAAAAGGAATATAGTATAATATTATAAAATCACTTTTTGTGTAGATATGGGTATGCAATTCTTTAGAACACAAACATGTATGTAATTAACTACAAATATATACACTAATTGGACACATACATTTGTAATAATTAGGCAAATTGTGCAGTACAGTAGTATTTAGTTTTTGAGTTGACAATTGTCAATGTACTATAAAGTACCTATTAATAATTTAAAAAAGAATTCACAGAATCATAATAGCTTGGTAACTGTAACTCACGATTAGCTGCATCGACTGAACTGCAGAACGATCACAGGGTATTTAGCGCCATCAATTAAATCAAGTTTAACTCTGAACACCTGAGGTATTATAATTACATCTGCAAACTATCAACATACACAACTAAGTATACAAAATTACACACATGAAACATGTTGCATAAAGAAGAAACCGTACATTCAATCCAATCCAATTCAAGAACATTTTGCTAGTATTTCCTATTTTATCTGGATGTCTAGCGCTAATGAAAAATAAATATGTAGGCCTATTCTAGCAAAAAAAATTCGGCAAACCATATAAAAAGTATTGTGAATGTAAGCACCTACTTGGTCCATTGTATTGTTCAACTAGTCCTATAGGCATTAGTATAATACATTAGTATGTATTCCATTTTCTGCTCAATGCAGTAGGTAGGTATAGACTACTACTACAAGATGTTTTACACTTCCAGTATGGCACAAGCTGTGTACTACTGTATTTTGTTTAAAATAGGTTGTGAAACAAATGATGTTAAAAGCCAACCATATAAGATCACAGGCCACCACTAAATAGCAATACATGTACGCAAGTATGTAATATGTATTTTGGCATTTGTGTGGAATTTCTTAATCAGCAGTTTCTAATTTCTAATCTCTAATTTACGGTTTCGTGTTTGAATTATTCTTAACCTACGAATTTGGTTTGGTTAAACTTGAGGGAGTCCTTCCGAAAAGTTGTTCAAAAAGCATCAAGTAGATCAAATACATATAACATAAAATTAATACAAAGTATAAATAGGTCTAGTGTTGTTAATGGAAATGTTATACTATTTGACTTGATCTTTGATTGTCAAAAGGTTTGGTGTACTCTCACACGATGATTGAGACTTGAGAGTGTACACCACTGAGATATTGGGGCTTACACCGGTCAGTCAGTCTGCAGTGCTCACTGACTCACTTAGTTTTGACATTATTGCCCAGAGAGAGCCTTTAGATACACCATGCAAAAATTGTGTAAATGTGGTCATTCTCAAATTGGCTAGTTTATGCCAAACATACAAAAAATAAAATAAAAACAGATCGCATTAGAACGATTTAGAAAATACCCAAACATAAGAATGCATATATCAATATCATAATTTAAAGGTACCAAGATTGACTGCAAACCATGTAGGTTTGTAATTAGTAGCGTAGGTTCTTAAGAAGAGAGACTCGACGTAGTCTGGATAATAGCCGTCATGAGCGTATTAAAGAGTAAAAGGGAGGGAGAGCATACGTTAGCTACAATAGGGCTGAGGCACTCTCCACAAAAAAAAGTAATACGTGTAGGGCCACTCTACCTAAAAGTTAGCGATACTTCACATTTCACACACACTAAAAAATCAATGTTTATTACTTTTTGAAACTAGAAGAATTACTTGGTGAAATGGTAGGTCTTTTTTTATTATTTGCTACATTTGATAATGTTCTCGATGTGACATTTCCAATCGGTTTGTCCTTATCGGTCGTGGCAGTCTCGAATTTCTGTTGAAGTGACGCTACATTCGATATTTTCCCACTCTTACCAACGTCAGACGCACTTTTGCCTACATTTTTAGCACTGTCTTTTGGGGCACCAAATTTAGTTTTATCACCAAAATTTGAATTTGAATTCACAGATCCAATTTTGGGTTTTTCACTAAGACTTTCACTTTTCATCACTCTTTCTGGTGGTTTTGGCACTGGCAACTTCGGAGTTAAGCCAACACCAACTTTCGGAACAGAACTAACGGGTTTCAACTGTTTTTCAAAGCTCGTTTTTCCCAACACATCGGGTGACTTGTTGCTATTAGTACCGTTGTTGCAGCTAGAGACCAAGTCAGGACTATTTGCTGGCGAGGTTCGAATGACGGGATACTTTTTCGGTAGACTGCTCGGACTTTGGGCGACTTTGGGCGGACCAGTCACAGAGGCAGCAGGCTTGGAAACGTTACCTGGCTGTTTCAACATTAGGTTAGGTGGAGTTGGACTACGATTAAAGACTGATTTGTTTGGTAAACTACTCGTTGGCTTTTGTGGAGTGGGAACGGGATCTTTTTGCGTGGTAGTAGGAAAAGAAATATTAGGTTTGGGAACACTTGATACTGGTTTAGTGGGTAATTTTGTAATTTTAGAAACTGGGTCAAAATTTTCTTTACTTGCAACTATAGAATTAGGAATGCCACTTGTTACTAAAGGTTTTGATGTTTGGGGTGGTAGACTCTTAAACATTGCGCTGGAAGGACGTGGTGTCTCTTCTTTGGGCTTGGTGGCGGTCGAAATGTTTGCTGCATTTGGAAGGGCAGACTTGTTAGCTTCAGCGTTCCTAAAGCTCGCAGCGATCGGCCCAAGAGACCTCTGTAGAGAAGAGCTGTAGGGTTTATATCCCTCTGTAGTTGGTTCAGGGGTTCTTCTTGCTGTGCTGGTAGGAACTATGGGCGTGGGTCCAGGGCTGACTTTGCTGTCTGAAGGACTAAAACTAGCCAGATTTCTGCTCCCGGCATTACTCACACCGAGTTGCTTAGCATTCAAGATTGACGCAGCAGGCAAAGGTGTTTTATTTTGGAAACTATTTATACTAGGGGCACTAGTTGCTGGTGGTTGTGGAGAAATGGTAGGTTTAGAGGTGAGTAAACTGTTAGGCACATTGATTGCACTGGATAATGGTTGTATTTTAGGTGTGGGACTTAGGTAGCCATTACTAGAGCAAGTTGAACTAGCACTGGATTTCTGGGTGGACATGTTACTGTAGACACTCCCCGTAGGTCTGTAGATGTTAGAAGCGTTGACGTAGGTCCCTAGGGAGGAATTGGACGATGTTTTATCGGGGTTCGAACCAGCCACAGATACGTCCGTGGCTACGTCATCGTCCGAGAGATACCCTTCTTTCTTCTTCCGTTCAGCGGTAGATGCGCTGTAGATTGACTCCACGTTACGAGCCTGGATTTCGTTGACGATCTCGGACAATAGACCGACAGACTCGACACTTCCAGCCGAGGTGCTGTTTTCAATCGGTTTTGGAGTTTTATATTCGCTGAAAGTTGGGGAAGAGTAGTCGAACTTGGAACGGTTCGCGAGGGGACCTAGCTTCGGTGCAAGCGGTTCTGGTTTTGAGGCGGAATAGTCCATCATCTTACGTCGTGTATCACCGGGCGGGCTCTCTTCTATTACGGCGTAGATGTTGTCGCTGGTAGGACTTTCCTCGTCGATATTGGCCAGGGGGGCTACGCCGTCGGCTAGGAGGTTCAAGCAGTCATCGTATGCATACTCCGTAGGGTTCTGATATCCCGGTAGACCTATGATACCGGGGTCTCGGGGCGTCGAGTTGTTCTGTGGAGGTGGAGGGGGGCGAGGGGGAGGGGAGGTGGGCCGAGCACTTGGCGGAATGGAAGTTGGACGCTTCCCGCCTCGCATTGACCCAAAGCTCGGTATCTCCGTTCGTTTTTTCACCGTTGTATTATCCCTCATACTTTGGGCCCTCATAACCACCTGCTTTGCAGATTCTAAATCTTCCAACGTTATATTTTCGGGAATTTCCATATCCTGTTGTGGAATTGGATTCGATATTTGGATATTCCTCAGAGCTTCACGATCAATTTGTAGTTTATTGGCTTTTACTCCATGAATTTGAGATTTGGGGAGTGAATTAGTCTTCTCAATTTTTCCCTTATTTTTCTTGTTGTCTTGAGAGCCTTGCCGCATCATGAATGAAGCTAGACGAGTCAGTGTTGGGTACGAGCCTCCCTCCTTTGTTTTCCCATCGACGGCATCCTCTTCGTTTCCTTTCTGACCGTCTTCGTGGGTCACCAACGGGATATTCACAGAAGACAAAGGTCTCTCTCCGACAGACGTTGATTCGTGGGGAACTTCTGGTGCCGGTCTAGTGGGATGCCGGACCGAGTTCAACTCTTTCACCGTGCAAGTAGTCATATCCAGCACAGGGGCACTGATCAGAGGCCTCGCATTCGAGTTGGGGTTGGCAGGCGGAAGAGCTGGCGAAATAGATGTGGAATTGACAGAATTTAGGAAGTTGTTGGGCTTATTGTTCAAGACGCTGTTACTCTTTGTAACGTAAGGCGGTTTCTGTCCGGGATTGGCATTGCTTGTGAGCACGCTGTTGCTTTTTCCTAAGTTGGGTAACTTTGAAGGTATTCGAACGGCATTCTGCGAAGTCACGTTGGAAGTTATCCTCGGAGGAGGGGGGGCTGCCTTAAGGGGAGGGGAGGGGCTCTTCACCGGAGACGTCGCGGTAGAGGGGGTGGTGCCTATGGGGGTGATGGAGAAGCCCTTGAAGTGTCCAAAGAGGTTGGTCTGTATGCTGGCGGCAGCGGGCGCGGGGGCCGAGGGGGGAGTGGCCCCGATGATCTGTACGTGGGGAACCGCCGGATCAGAGAGGAGAGAGGCGTGGGCGTTGTCAGAACCGTGGCGGGCACTCAGGGGGGAGGAGATCTCCAGCGAGCGAGCATGAGGAGTCTGGCTGCGCTCTCGGAAGGCCAGCGAGTTCCCACGACTGATGTGCGGAGGTGGAGACTTGGGTTCCGGCTTCGTTGGCCTGCGGGAGAAGAAGAAAACAAACATGCAAGGTCAATTCTAACTCAATTACAAGATTATTGCGTACCAAAAGACTGGATCATGTGAATGATAAATAGCTTACATGAAGAAGAATAGGCATGCCGCAATAGAGGACACAACACAATACAAAATTATGTGTATTGAGTGTTCTCTATTGTGGGTTTGTCTACTCCACTTTCAGTTAAGGCAAAGCTATTGATATTGTATCTCTTTCTTACTCACATGTTTAAAAATGATCTAGTTTAACTTAGGCTACAGTTTTGCACTTTGAACGCACTAAATTAAATAAAAACAAACAAATAGTATGGTTATTGTCAAAATAATCAGATTCCCATTTTCCCACTTGTCCTAATGAAGGCATTTGGTAAACACCCTTGCTTCAAACTACCTATGTAATCGTAAGGGAACAGTTAACCACCTAAAATAGTCCAAGAAAGCAAATCTTTGAAGAATTAATTTTTATAAATGTGACCAAAAAAAACAGTATTACTAACGCTAAGAATCATAAATTTTACTTGAATCTAGAATAAGATTACACCTCATGTCACCACTAATGATTGTGGCATGTTTACAGGTAAATACCAAAAAACAATCTCCATTGAGAAACTGCATTATTTCATTATTTGTTTCTGTGAAATAACTTTTACAAAATATAAATAGCTTAAAATAAATACACTACAACTACAACCTTTCAAACTGTTATATAAATAGCTATGTGTAGGCTACAGCTCATTACGCAGTTTATTAACATGTCACAAGTCACAACACAAAGCGAAGGTTAACAAAGTATGTTAATGTACGTAGGCCGACTTTAATTTCAAACCAACACCATGCAAGCTTGGAGAAGTACAGCGTGCATTTCACCCATAACTATCTAGCGTGCACACCCGTTATACTGTACTGTACTAGCCATGAACAATATCAGAAGGAAAACAGCCCTGAAAGTATCCATGCAGAGACAAAACAACCCATTACATCACAAACATGTTTTAATAAGTTTGTTTTACAAGCATTTATATTAGGTTATACATGACTATGAGGTTTGAAGCAATACATAGAAATACGACTAACAAACAGCATAGAACTCATTCATAATGTATCAGTACGTACTACATAAAACATAAATTCAAATTATTGAATGGCAAAAATAAATAATAGCATATTTTTCTTCAAGTAAAGAAAAAATCTATGTAGGCCTATGGTAGTGCATTGAAATAAAACACTTGATGGCTATCTGTACCACCAAACACTGACATCTCTAATGCATACAAGATAGATTGGAATTAAATGCTTAACTTTATAAGCCCACATCTTAATGCTTCCCTCTAAAATTATAGTGACCACAAGATTGGAGGCAAGATCACAAAAGAAATAGAATATTTGACTGATATTACTAATTGTCTCAAATACAAAAATAAGATATAGTATTTCACTAAAAAATAACAGAAATAAGCTCACTGTGGTTTTAATTTTCAAGCATTTTACCTGTTATAAATTTTTACCATTAGTAGGCGAAGGCCTACCTATTTAATGATTCTATATTTGACTATGAAAAACTCATATGCCAACAGAAATACAGTGAAGGTAATAAAAACACAACTATACAACAGGAAATATATTGACAAAGATAAATAGTGAGATATTTAAGAATGGTTATTTTTTCTAGGGTTTATTTATTTATTTTTATTTATTTAAGTAAGCCTTCTACAGTGTTCACTCATATGCATGTCATATAGACATGCCGTTTGATAATCGATATATCGATCGATACGATTATTATTTACCCGAAAAGTTAGATTTAGGAGAGTGTGTGCAGGTTGGGAAAGCTAAAGAACATAAAGCCCAGCCTGAAGGGCTGGGGGCGCTAAATTTTACCTGCTGATGACCTGTAGCTAATTTAAAGTTGTTACCTTAATCCACGAGTTTCGTCTTTCTGGGAAAGATTCGTTATTGATACGTCTTCCGAATCGATTATCATAGCTTGCCTTCAAAATTTTGTAATAACGCTCACTCTGCAACTTTCTATTAAATATTTCCGTCAAAATTAATCGCTTATGTTTGTATAAAACATTTCCAGTCCAGCATTATCGTATCAATTGATCTAAAATGCGTAGGGGAGATCTGAAGCACACATATGCCTTTTGCATGCTTGAAGTGTAAGCAACAGCATTGCCTGCGTTTTGTGGGCGGCTTCATCCGCCTCGTCCAATCAATTGTACTACGCCACTCAAGGTTCCAAAGTAATGTTAAATATTATTCATCTCGTCACGTAATAAATATCGGAACATTGAATAGTTGCTGATAATGACTTGTAAATGAATAACGAAAATTACAACAAAAGCTGAAACGAAAATTCACAGAACTAAGATTTCCGAGAAGCACGACCTTCACAAAGACAACACACGAGCTGGGTAGCATCCGTTTACACTACGTAGCATGCTTAGGTCGGGCTGGCCAGCCTCCCGTGGGAGGGGGGGCGCTCTTGTGAAAGACGTCGCTAGCATGGAAAAAACCTGTTTTGAGCAAATTAAGGAACCAAAGGATGCACCCGCAAAAGGTCCACGTCGGAATGCAAGAAAGTATGGACTATTCGATTATCGATCGACGTAAAAAATATCAATATTCAAATTTATATCGAACGGCAACCCTGATTTCTTTCTAAGTATTTATGAAAACGTTTTTATTCAACAAAATAATAGTGTTATAGTAGGTAATAGTACTATATTAATGACATCCATCTTTTCTCAAGTAAACTGTTGCTAGATAAATAAAATATATAAAATTCAGTCTATTCAAATTAAGTGTTCTATTAAAAAAATGAATACTAATATTAATATCAAGCTGAGTTGCATTTTTTGCTTTGGAAAGTAGGCTTGCAACCATTACACAAGATGCAAAGAGCTGCTATAATATTCATTAAAAAAGCAATTGTACCAGTACTAGATAGCCACCACATAATAAATTAATACGTGGTATAGTTGGTATATTCCACAGGTTTACTTCTACATCAAAGAAGGCAAGGGCAGACATGGTTACAACTCAATACAAACGGCACACTTGACACATGCAACAGTAGGCCTACTACAGAGTTCACCAACACTTTTTTGTAAGGTTGGTGATGGATTGCATGAATATTCAAACTTAAAGCAATGGCCAAACAAAACTCCACATCAACTGTCCAAATTAATATTAGAAGAACTGATAAATATGGGTGTTAGGAAAATTGACACAGTCATTACATATAAAACTACATTAATTTAATACTAAATATAAGATAAAATAGTTATGTCATTAGTTTACTTTATTCCATGCAAAACTGGAGATTGATAGTGCCCATATGTATTGTCATGCAGACAGCACATAATATTGGATTGACGTAGATAGGGGCTCTTATTGGTGTTTGTTTGCAGATAATCATGATAAGGTCCAATGAGATGTATACAAAAGAAAATAATGTAAATAATTAAAAAGAAAAACATTATTCCATAGTGGGCCTACTTGGATTCATAACATACTTAGTTAAAACAGCTACGATAGTCATTTATAAAAATCTAATGCAACCTAGTACCTGCATAATTAGGTAGTGTATTTTACTAGCGACTATTAAAAATAGAGATTTATGTTGTTGTACGATGCGTCGATGCACTTGACAAACAGATTATAAGCGTCATCTTTTTAATTCCCTCGTATGACCATCAACGCCACCCTGAACCTATTCTTCCGAGATGAGTGAATCGAATACTTCCTTGCTGGCACAGATTAAATCAAGGGAAGTGTTTTTTTTCTTTCCTTTTGATATTTAAAAAAAGAACAATTAAAAATTAATGGATAACAATCACAGAGTCATGGGCATGCTCACAATGACACGCGAAACACAACACAATTAGAATTGTCGTATTAGAAGTTAAATACATTTAAAACATTGTGAAATTCAGAGATAGAAATCGTGACAATCCCGACCTTGTATTTTTTTTGTGCTGGCAAAGCAAGATGCCACATTGATTAGTTTTAGCTCGATTTAATGTCGTGGAGCAACTAGTACCTGTTTTCATCACCTACGTATACAGAATGGAATATTACAAACTTGTGAAATGTATTCCACATAATATGCTTTCATTTATTGTTTACCTATGTGAATATATTAAATATATAAATAAATGTATTTTGTGTTACAACATCAACCACCAATAGTACTGTAAGTAAAAACCTTCTTACAGTACATTATTTTTTTAATTGAGATTTTTGATTAATTTAAGAAAAACTATTATCCATTAATCAGTGGAGGAGTACCAGTAGTATTCCAAGTTTCAACACATGAGTACCAACTGCTTTATCAACAGATCTATCATCCTGGCAGAACGTACATTTGTATTGGTGAATGTTAAGGAGAACATTTTTAATATGTAAATGTTAACAAGATTAGAATGCTCATTTTGAAATGAAGGATTTACAAACATTACACAAATAGGGCACCTACATAATAAATAATTAATTTTAACACAATATGCCATGGTAGAAAGAAGCCGATCTAGTATCCAGGATGAGAAAAACTACAAATGCACACGCACACACAAAGCAGGGATACTCTAAAAAATAAATCAAAATCCTATTGAACGTTCAATACAAAACAAATCTAGAAGTGCACTAAATCTCATGTAGTGTAGGCCTGGTCTTGAGAACCAGTGGATCGTCCAAGTTTCTAATGAGGATTCTTTTCAATTTTGTCCCAGAAGAATGATTTCTGTTTACAGCATTTTAAATGTTGTTTGACAAATGAAGCACATGCACCAACCAGATAGGAAAATGTGCTTAAATTAACAAAAAACTACTCAATTCATAAAATTGTAAGCTACATCATTTTCAATACACATCTGAGAGTAATATCTTTGTTATCAGATCGGATTGTTATATTCTACACTAACATTGCATTTAATTTCAGAAATCAAAATTAGCGGCAGCAAACTAAAACATTTCCTACCAGATCCTTACTCTAGACCAACGGCACAAATTTAATTTCTCAAGAAAATTTGAGCATGAATATCGAATAATCTGTTAAAAGCACTTTAAAACTAATAGGCCCTACTACTAATAATAAAATATGAGCGAGACACATTTCAAGTCAAATTGCGGTGTTAAACTATGCTGCTAGTTAAGATTTTCATATGTGGCAATCAATAGACTGAGGAAGCAAGAAACCTTGTAAAACAACAATGTGCAACCAGTGCATAAAGAAAACTATGAAAACATAGTTGGAAAATAGAGAATACAAAGTAACTCGTAAAAATTATTATTCATAATCATTGGCTTGGGTAAAATTAGTAAAAAAAAGCTCTCGTTATGTTTGTAGTATTTGTCGCAAAAATTGGTCTGCTGAATTCTGAACTAAGCTGCCAAAAAACATTTGGACACTAGACCAAATGACTTCAATAGAAGATTTTTGATTTTGATATGTAGTTTTTCAGTTTGTCGTTGTGTTCCATGTTATCGATTGCAGCCCACCTACTCTACTTCAGGTGAGATGTTGATACCCTCTCTCCTTAATCACTCACCATATAAAAATAATAATAAATAAACAGTAAAGTGCAACAGCACCTCTACATCTAGGTATGTAATCAGCAGAAATGATAAGTTTCTATGAAAAGGAAATGAGAAATGCCAAATGATTAGGGGTGGGCGAACCCAGGTTTTTGACTTTCGAGCCGAACTCGAACTTTTGAACCAAAAATTTTCGAACTTCGAACTCGAGCCGAACTTTTGAAAATCCATTATTATTCTGTAACGAATAGACATTTATAAAAATTTAAAAAAAAAGTTATAAATTTTTTTAATTTGAATATAAAAGCTCAAATTTTTTTTTAAAAAAAGTTATAAAAAATTTTAATTTAAATATTAAAGCTCAAAATAAAGGCTCCATTTCGTCATAAAAAATTCAATTAATTCAAACTATTTTTTCAAATTTTGCGTATTTTCAAATTTCCCGCCGTTAAGATTCAATAATGTTGGTACTTCGTAGATCAAGAAGCAAAATTTCTAGTTTGTGTTTGTTATGTTGCCGACCCTGCACGACGAGTGTGAATTGTGACGATCGAGCCAATCACAGATGCGCACCGCCTTCTAACAGATAGCTTCGTCGTGACGTCATGGCGTGACAAAACGAGAACTTTTCAAGGCGCTGGAACTTGGAAAATCAGCTGTTAGAAAAATCCAGTATGGCGATCGCTGCTTTGTTGTTTTATTACGCGAACGATGTATTCAATCAGTTTTTGGCGTGTTTTTGGCGTAATTTCAAGACGAAGTTCGTTTAAAGTTCGAAGTTTTGATAAAAACCGAACTCGAGCTTAAAAAGTCGAGCCCGAGCCGAGCCGAACTTCAAAAAAAGCTCGGCTCGGGCTCGAGTTTTCGAACGTTCGCCACCCCTACAAATGATGCAGCACATTGGTCTTGTACTCAACAAAGTCATCAGCAGTAGGTCAAAACAGTGTTGCCAAACCCATACAAGTGTGTGTGTGTGTGTATTTGTATGTTAAGCTCTACCTATAAATATAGTGTGATCAATCAAATCATCCAGCTAACTGGCTATACCTTCGTTCATACCATGTGACATGTATACTAACATTCATAGCTGCTAAAATACAATACTACAATTTGTTTTTAAATCAATAATTTGGGAACGGTAGGATTTTCTTTTTTTAGGAGTGGAATATAATGGTCTCAACGAAAGAATGCAGAGCTTGAAATTGTTTTCCCAACGTAACAACTTTGTCAACTCTATTCACGCTAGCTCAGCATGGATCTTGCACACGGAGGAACTTCGTGATCTAGCCCAAATAATGTTTGGTACATTGGTAAAATATATTTCTCGTTCATACACAAAGGCGACATTCCATTTACTGCGCATTCATACTACCCTCACCAATTCAAAGCATCTGCGTTCTTTCATTGGAGATAGTCTATCACTGTCAAAATTAGGCAAACATATTAAGGTGCATAAGCCTACAACATGCAAATTATTAGCAATGTGGCCAATGCCCAATTACAATACTTACAAAATACAGTACTAAAAATACATAGCAATTATTACACAATACTATCACAGCAGGCAAAGATGCTACCTGCTAGTCATAAATGCAACTAGAGAGATGAACACAGTTTTAAAAAGAAAACCATTTAGTACTTAGCTTGGTATGATAAAACTACCGACTAGAAATGGAGAGCTATATTGGTGTTTCAGTGTCTCACGATGTAGGTAGGCTACTCATAAAAAATGTATTTTCTTAAATTTGGCCAAGACCTTGAAAATGAATATAAAAACAAAATCATTTTTGGCAACACATTATTTGCTATTGCAAAACAATTTTGTTTAAAATTTGTTTGTTCATTTTATGAGCAGTAACTTGCATTTTCTATAGGAACAATATTCAATACTGAGTAATGAACTATGATAGAAGGCCAAATGGCTATGTAATAGGATTGAGAAGAGTTCATACAATGGTAAAGAATAGAGAATATAAAACACAGCCTGAAAGCTGGGTACAACTACACACTTTTGCCTGCACACAGCTAATTTAAACTCTTTACCATTACCCACATGCGGTTCGTCCATCTGGGATGTTGTGGATTTCAACTTTCAATTAGCAGTGATCAGTCAATATCAGCTGGTGAAAATGTATTGTCATAACCAGCCCTTCAGAATGTGCTATATGTTCTCTATTCTTTCCCATCCTGTGAACTCTACTAATCCTCGGGAACTAAATTTTTTAAATAAAGTAACTTAATAAAACTAAATATATTTATTTAGGTCTAAATATAAAATAGCTTACCCTATCCTTGAATAGCTAGTTACCTAGGTTTCATAAACGCAACTGAAGGGAACAGCGGGGGTTTTACTTCCACACGATTTCTCGACTTTTCTAAAACGCCAGTAATGTTTGACGATTTCGGAAACCTCTCAACCGGAGAAGTTTCCCGCGTAGAGAAACTCGACTCTTGACTTTCAGGAGGCAGACTTGTAGTAGCACTGCTCTCGTCAACTACGTCGGGAGTCTTATTAAGGCTTTTAAACCACGGTGCCATCTGACTAACAGACATACGTTTCGTTATTTGAATGGGTGCAAGAGTTTTAAGTTTTGATTCTTTTCCGAATCGAAACTTTTTTCTCGGGTTATTTAGAAATGTGCTTATAGTTGGCTGTGTATCAACTTCTATTTTATCTTCATAAATGTCGGACTGTGAGCTATCTCGGTTTGTCTCGTCCATTCCTGGTAGATTGATGACGGATACTTCAACAATACCTGTATTGAATTTTTTTATTGTGCCGAAGTTTCTGAGTCTTTCGTTAAAGCTCAGCCTATTCTTTTGTTTTTGTGAATGTACTGTTTGGGGTACTTCAAGCAGGGTTGTGGTACGCAATTGGTCTCCGGAACCAAGCTCATACGATGAGCTAGTTCCTGCCTTGTTTGCCAGGAACTTTTCTACTTCTGGTGTATCCGGACTGTTTGAATCTGGTGTTTGGAGTAACCTATCGTTAGCCGCTTTATTTCTACCTATACGAACCTGTAAGCCCTTATGATTCTTGTTTGTGATATTACTTTTCGATTCGTCCGTACCAACAAGAACCAGTTTCCTGTTACTTGGTGGGGAGGACCTAGCAGCAACTGATGTTCTTTGTTCTGAAACTTCATAATTTGGTTGACCTACTTTAACCACATCATTCACGTCTGCTGGTGTTACATCCATTCCCGGTAAATTAATAACAGACACTTCTAAAATCCCTGTATTGAATTTTTTTATTGTACCAAAACTTTTAAGTCTCTCATTGAAGCTAAGTCTATTTTTCTGTTTCTGCGACGTACTTGGTGCAATAACGGTAGGCCTACCTCCCCTGTCTGTCGTCTCCACTTTGGAGAATTGGTTTCGAACCACACCCGGATGAGGCTTTGTATTTTTAGTAGGAGGTGGGGGAGGTTTTCTAGTAGGTCGTTTCAACAAACGTTTTGACCTTTTTGTTATAATTTTATAACTATCATTGACATTAGTTTTTTTCTCAGAAAGTTTCTTTGAAAAACTACCAACAGGAGTAGGCTTTGGCTTCCTCTGGTATCTACCACACGTGAAACACATGCACAAACGCCTACGCCAACCACCAGCGCCACCCAAGCAGTCACCGCAACACCCATGCACATTCCGCAGCCTCCGGAGAGATGCCGCGAAGCACAGCGATACGTACGATGAACCAGAGGTCAGAGGGCCCTTCTTCCAGAAGGCGGTGGCTCGATGGCGAGTGTAGTACACGAACATCGCTACCAACGCGCATAAAGGCACGATGCCAAGGAAGATGATGTAGAGAGCAGTCATGATATCACGTTGAGCTGGAAACATCAAGAAGAGGACATATTTACAATCATTTAATTATGTATTGTACTTAAGTTAATACTATTATATACCCAGTGGTGTCATGGGGGTATACCTGGGCATGACATATATCCAAAAACAAATATATCCCTCAGTATACCTAAAATAAAAAAACGGTACATACGATTTACTGTGTAGGATAATATCTCTTTGTACTTATGAGGAAATCTAAAGTGAAGTCAAAGAACATAAATTTTGCAATCCCAACAATCAACACCACAAACAAATGTTATAAAAAACATGCCTAAAACTCATTAAAATACTCCAAATACAGTTTAAAAATTAAACAATTTTCTGGGTCTATGCGCCTCCCCTGCATTACCGTATCGAACCGAATATAGCGCAATGTTTTTTTCCGAAAATGCAATCTCAAAAACAGCACTCACGTTATTTGCGCAATACAAGTCCCGCCCATCGGCTGCAGAGCATCGGTCCTGCCCACCCACTCGACACCAGCGGGTGACGTCATCACGGGTTCCGCGGAAAATGACCACCAAAATAACTGTGCGTACAATTAGTTTTTTCTTGGGAATCGATTCCGAATCGATTCTTAGGTCACAATGATCAATTCCATTTTTTTGGAATCGATGTCATCTCTAGATCAGACTGGTGAACTATGGTTGGCCGTTGTGAGCTGGTGCTTGGCCTTACACTGTTAAAAAACATAGGACTAGGCCCTAACATTGTTCAAAATGTTTTGTTGTAATAGTAAAAGTGACTAAAACTTTAGGCTATTCATTCACTGTATTGTAAATCAAAAGTTTTCTTGTACATTTTAATTCTCTTTAATTTTTCTTTTTTCCTTGAAATGATTCCGAAAAATTGGGGGTCGTGTTATATTTGAGATCGTTTTATATTTGGTCCAATACGGTATAGCGATGGGGCCTCCCTCCGGACTCCCCATTGTATACAATCATGTACTTTACCAAGCAAAGAGCATATTATAGGCATAGCCTACCCATAAATTATTTTTGGATGACACCACTGTAGGGCCTGCCTAGCATAGATTTTTTTTATGTAAGGATGAGAGTGAATGATATGATATAGGATGAATATGAGACATGATGGTGAATTTGGAGGACCAGCTACATTCAGCAATAAAAGGACTATCGATAAGTCGAGTACAGTAATCCATAGAAAAAAATTAAGAGAACTCGGAATAGCACAAAGCACAGTTTAAAAATCAGTTTTAGTAATCAATTTGTCCAAAAAAGAAAATTTACAGACAATGGGATACAAATAGCATGCAAAGAATAATTGTCTACAATACATATTTTAATAAATTGCAAAGCAACTCACCGTTGGGATCAGACGCAGGCCCCGAGTCTTGCGACCCTCCTGTACCGGGGTAATCACAGTGTGGAGGAGAGAACCCCACCTTACAATGGCAATGTCCCTTGCTGTTGCACACTCCGTTCCCGTTGCAATCCATGGGACAAGCTCCGGTCTGGTGGCGCAGTGAGCCCACTGCCATGCACTTCTGGTTCACACACATCTAGACGAGGAGACACAGAATTAGCTACGACAGGGGTGGCCAAGGTGGGGTTGTATGATGCAAACATAACTGAGCAACAAGTTCTCAGCAGGACATTCTAAAAATAGAATATCAATTACTTGTGATGGAGCAAAGTCCAAGCTAACTGTCAATGTAAAACCCAATATATTTTTCCGTAGTTCAATTATTCAATCTGTGTGTGGTATAGATAGAATAAAAATAGTGCAGTCTACTTTACTTTGGCCCATATTAATTATTGTATTCTGACGTTGGGTAACGCATAAATAAACAAATAAATAAATAAAAATAAAACTTCATCTTAAATGCACATACAAATCATTATCATAAAGATAGGAGCACTTCAAATATTATAGGCTACACGCATTGTACCTTGTACTGTTAATTCATTATGCATTCACCACAACATTATTGACTACTGGATAAAGGATCCACTATAGTTGTGCAAGATATGGAATCCTACATAGCCGAGGCTGACCGACAGCTATCTGACAAGACCGCCTACCGGCCTCTCAAGGAGGACCCTACCAACTCACACCTCAAGACCATCTCAAACTACCTTACTGCCCAAGGGAAACATCAAGGGCTCAACGACAAGACCATCAAAGCCCTTATACCAGACACAGCACGGACACCCGTCTTCTACTTGCTTCCCAAGATACACAAAAAGGGAAACCCAGGCCGACCAATTGTATCCAGCTTCGATTCTCCTACAGAGAGGATATCTGCCTTTGTGGACCACCACCTTCGACCCGCATGTCACGAACCTGGACTCCCATATCAAAGACACTTATGACTTCCTGGAAAAACTCAACCAGCTGGCCAAACCACTCCCCCCGGGTGTCTACTGGTCACCATAGATGTCACCTCTCTTTACACCAACATCCCAACAACACAAGGATTATCCGCGCTGGAACATTTTCTCAAATCTCGACCACCGGTCACAAAACCTGACACTCCCTTTCTCACCGAACTAGCACACATGGTCCTCCGCTTCAACAACTTTCGGTTTAAAGATGACCATTACCTACAAATCAAAGGCACAGCCATGGGCACAAGAATGGCTCCATCTTACGCTAACCTGTTTGTCGGCAAGCTAGAAAAAGAGTTTCTAGCCAAACGTGATCATCTACCATTGTGCTTCTTCCGATTCATCGACGACTTCTTCTTGATATGGCCACATGGCCAAGCTCTTCTGGACATCTTTCTCACTGATCTCAACAATGCCAGCGTGTTAAGCTTCACCTGGGAATCTTCCGCTTCGTTTGTGGCATTCCTAGATGTGGACATCCATCTAGAATCAGGGTTGTTGAGGACAGATGTCCATTTCAAACCCACTAACAAACAACTCTACCTCCACCACGACAGTTGTCACCCGGCCTATACTAAACGAGCCCTACCCTACTCCTTGGCTGTGAGAGGTCGCCGTATCTGCTCTGACCCAAAAGACCTTGCCAAGTATTGCGAGCGCATTACCAATGCGTTTGTGGCTCGAGGCTACAGTAAGGCTAACGTCCAAGAACGCATCAACAAGCCCGTCAGGCAGATCACCTCCACTCCCAATGACGTCATACCTCTGGTCACTCAGTGGCACCCCGGACTACAGGCACTAAACGGCATTATGAAGAGTGGCCTTCATATACTAACATCCTCCACCAAGACGCAAAATCTTGTTAAAACCTTACCCAGAGTTGCCTTTAGACGCCCCCCAAACATCTCGGACCTAATTGTCAAGAGAGACTGCCGGAAAAAGGAAGCTTCCGAGAAGGAACCAGCCGGCTCCTTTCCTTGTAAAGGGGGAAATGGATGTCTGACATGCCACATTCATCAACCCTCAACGACCTTCAGTGCCCAGGCCACTGGCAGGACCTACCCCATTCGACAGCACAACACTTGCAAAACCACCAATGTGGTGTACCAACTTAAATGCAAACGTTGTCCTGCCGAATACATAGGCCTAACCAGAAACTCGTTAAGATCGCGCATGAATGGTCACAGACAGGACACAAAAAAACCGCACCATGGACAAACCAGTGGCTCGACATGCAGCATCCCACAACTTGGCTTTCAACGTGTGCTACACAACCAAAGTGGTCAAGTCACTCCCAGCCAGCTGCAACCCAGGTGAACTGAGAAGATGGGAGTTAGCACACCAGTGGATCACAAAATCCAGGCTGCCTCCTAACATCAACATTCGTTAGGACCAGCTCTCTCCCACCCTTCACCTTCACCTACATCTGTCACTATTCCTCCCCCAACAGCACCTTGTAAATATACTGTACATAGTTTTTTAGTTTTTAGCAGCCATTTTGACTAGTTCAGTCAGTGGCCTTCAGTTTTTAGTTTCTAGTCTTTAGCCGCCATTTTGATTAGTATAGTCAGTGGCCATCTTTCTCCTGAGTGATCAAGACCTCGTGTCGAAACGTCTCGTTTTTATGTGTTTTGTATATATCTTTGTAACTTTAAAACTTCTAAAAATTCGGCAGCTTCCATCGCACGTCAAAGGTAAGCTGTTGGATCCTATCCTAACACTATATATCCCAGCCGATTGGCATACTTCTATCAACATAACCGTTTTAAACCTAATTTAGAATTTAAATTTTCATCAATGGAAGAAATAGCAATGGGAAAAAAAGTTCTATCTAGGCCTATCTATTTTCTGGTATATGGTTTTGATCCCTTCTTGAGTTTAAAATTTAAATAAATCAGACAAATAACTAACAAGTTTTTGGTATGCTGAAAATGTTACTTATCATAATAGAATGAAGACAAAATTAAGTTAATTAACACATTTTAAAAACACAAACCCAACAGTTTGGTTATCCCTGTTGCTAGAAGCTGAGCCTACACCAACAACCAATGGCAGGGTGCCTGTCAACCCCCTCCCATTATAGACACAGGGATGGGGATGGGGAGCTAAATTAAGAACACTGCTTCCTGTGACAGATTACGAATGGCACTTTTTATGAGAGGCAAGGTTTCTGTTATTTTTACAACACTGTATCTTGAATCTTGATCTAGCCCAGTTCAATCTTTTAAAAAAAAATTTGAGTGGTCAAACAGGGGTGCAGTCTGCAGACAACACCGGTCCATACAAAATAAATTGTGCATCAATTGCTTACAATTTGGCATGAAATTTTGAATAAACATACCTTGGTTTCAAAGTATTATAGCGATTTTACCAAAGATAGCGCTTTCCAGTCAGAATTTTTTGTTTATTATTTAGAAGCGGTGGAAATGTTAAATGTAGGAAGTACATCTTAGAGTGTGCAACATATTATACAAATTGTTAGCCCACAAATTCTTTTTAATTTTTTATGGGGGTGTAGTTAAGTGTGCAGAAACAACCAGGTCGGGGCTCTCCCAACATGTGACCAAAAAGGGTTTAATGCAGGGTTACCGCACTTTTTTTTTAAATCCTGTAAGAGGACGTAATATCCGTGAAAAGAACAAAAACGTTTATTTCTTTGATGCAAGGCTAAAATGGCGATATTTCCATTTTTACCCTCATCATAACCTACAAAATAGCCAACCTTGCAGACTTGAATATATGGACCAAAAACGCCTGTGACTGCTTCAAATGTGACTAAAATGCATACAATTAAAATCTTCAACAGAAAAAAATCATTTTTTAAACATGAAATCATCATTTCTGCTCTAGGCCCTAGTTAAAAGAGCCCAGGCCTAGACCTAGGCCTATGAAGACCTGATGAATGATGCACTAAGATTTTGACCTAGGCCCACCCTTATGTGCATAGATAATATTGTAGAACTTCCAATTAAATTTTTAATCATAAAAATTTGAATTTTCTCAATGTTCAATCACGTTTACAAGTATAAATTAGGGCTGGGCAAAGAAATCGATATTTCGATACGATATCGATATGAGCCGATTTTTTCGATATCGATATTTGGTTGAATATCGAAAAAATATCGAAAAAAAGTAATTAATTTAAAAATAAAATAAAAGTCTAAAAAAAATTTTTTTTTTTTTTTCAAAAATCAAGTTATGATTTCTAATGTTCCACGTTTCAATTGCCTGTGAAAAATATTATAACTTTTAAAACTTTTGTTCTCATCACCTTTCATCTCCTCCCCTTACCACTCGTCGCTACACTTGTCCGTCCCCCCTTCACCCGCTGCGCGCGCATAACCAGCCGGCCGGCCGGCCGTGTCCGTCTTACCACAAAACATTTTGAACAATGTTAGGGCCTAGGCCTATGGTTTTTAACAGGGTAGGGCCAAGCACAAGCTCACATATGCCAACCACAGTCCACAGTTCACCAGTCTGATTCCTGGTCTTCATTGTTTTGAAGTTTACGTCGTAGCTCCTTCGCAATTCCTTGCTGATTTGTAAGGCAGAGGAACCTTTCTTTTCCACGCGATCAGCAGTCTTCATTTGTTCATCTTGAGCCATTTCATCTTCTCCTTCTTCATCATCACTCATTATTACGTTACGTAGACTCTTAGCAACGTAGATAGACAACCCCGACGATCAAAGTCCATGTAGGTCAAGCTAGGTCACGACGTGATCAAGACAAGTATAGGCGCTCCACGCTAAGAAAGGAGTTGCGTGCGCTTTTAACGGGTGAATTGTAGCCATTCAGCAGGCTCCAATTTAAAATAACGATCGCTGATTGGCCCGTCGAAAACGCACGCATCTCCTTTCTTAGCGTGGAGCGCCTATAACTGTGCGACGACTAGCAGACAGCTGGTCTGGTCGAGGCCGTCGGCTAGGTTCGCCCGAGTTCGGCTGGCATCGAGTGGGTGGGCGGGGCGAAGCGCAGCAGCCGATGCGCGCGAGTTGTATTGCGGGTAGCCAGGCGCTATTTCAAATGCAAGCGCGCGGAAATAATGCGAGTGCTGTTTTTGAGATTGTATTTTCGGAAAAAAACATCGCGCTATATTCGGACCGATACGGTAATAACAAAAATACCCTTCATTAAAAGTTTCATCAGTTAATAACCACCCAAATGTAATTAATCAATAAATACAATGGTTTAGAAAATACTTTGTTTTTCATTTCACTGCAAACTGTTATGTGGGAGGGGATATTAAAATACGTGTATTGCTTTCGATATATCGATATCGATATCGAAATTTTTGACAATTATCGATATTTGAACTTTATGTCATAGCCCAGCCCTAGTATAAATATCATTAATCCAAACTTAAACAACAAATACGACGCGAAATAAATTCACAGCCACCATTTTCCCTTCTATGTCACTTGTTGCTACTGTCTCAGTACCTACAATGACTGGGATATATCTTTGATTGGTCGGTTGCCTCGGCCAATGGGAGTTAACAATTTCCAGCAGTTGTAGATACTTCACTGTGCACATACCTCACTGCCTTCAATATTTTCATGCAAACTAGCCCGCGCAGATTCAAATTTACGAAAATAAGCTTGGAAAATAAGATTTACAAAATATCCGTAAATTGACCATAATATCCGTTGATCCGTTTTGCACCCTCAAAATCCAGTAGAACGGATAAAATCTGTAAAAACGGTAACCCTGGTTTAATGTTTTGTTTTTTTAACTTTTTGTGAATTACTGCTAATTTATGTAGATCCTAGTGATGAGTGCAGGTGTCAGTAGTCGGCCCCTACTCTACGACTAGGATATCCGTACAAGAGACGGAAGGTGGCCTAGAGTTGTCGATCACATATCTCACCTTCCCATCCCCGCACTTGGCCCCGTCGGGGGCTAGGCCGGGGTCCACCTCATTCAGTCCCAGGTCAACGATGGCCGTGCGGCACGGAATGATACTCCCTCCAGAGTTGATGAAGGAGTGCGATAAGATGGAGACGGACTCCATACCGAACTTCAGGCGCTCGTTTAGGTGGCGACAGTGAAGCATACCTACTACCTATACAGGGTCCCTTTGAACAAGTAGGCTTAGTCCTATCAATGCAGAACAGTGCATAATACGACCAGTAGTAGTAGATATTAAATGGATTAGTAGAAAACACTCATTATTAATTATGTTGCAGTGTATGGAGTCAACCATAGTGCATTAACACATACACTGTGAAAAGAATGCACCAGTTATTTACCCTCAATAGGTTGACCAGTGAATAATTACTGACTAGGAACTGTGCTTTAAAAATGTAACTCTTATGTTATTGAATGAGATATAACATCTGTGATACTTCATTAAAAACTATAATTTTTTCTGGTATTTGAACTTGCAATATTCAAATGATTGACATTTTTTTACTAAGCATATTCGATTACGATTAGATCTGAAAATCTTTTCAGATTCAGATTCAGATTTTTATTAACCAACTAGACAGGTACATGGCACACTGTATGAGCATTGTCAATAAATAATATAGCCTATGTAGTATGTAGTAACAATATTTCACATTAAAGCAAACTTGCTTGCAAACCCTTGGTACGTAAGTACATATAATCTTTGAGCAATCCCAATCTACAACATTGTCAAAACATTATGCATTGATATTTGAATGTATATGAATGCCTGATGATGAATTCAATTCACTCATTCAAATTGAATTTATATACCAATGTTTGCGTAGTACTATGGTATAAAAAGAAAAACTGTACTTTATATTAAACTAGGAAAACGCTAAAGTCCCGCCGCGTTGATGGATGAGCTTTTTTAAAGTTTTTAGTTTGTGTGGGATATCTATACTTTTGCAAGTGCTTTGTTTTTCTGCCGACGCATTGTAGGTGATTGTTGTCAAGTTTCTATTGTTTCTTGTTAATTTGTTATTATTTAACGTAAAAATCTTACATTAAAAGCTATATTTCTATGGATTCTGGCTAACTTTTTCAACATTTTCTTTCAAAAGGTACTACATCACCATAACCTTAATGTCCATGTATAATATGAACGTTGTAGCCCCACCCGTTTGGTCAGAATTGGCCCAAATGGCACGAAAATATCGCACAAAAAGTCAAAAAACGTATATTAAAAGCTCTATTTCTCTCAATTCTGGCTAACTTTTTCAACTTTTTCTTTCAGAAAGCAATACATCACCATAACCTTAATGTCCATGTGAAATATGAACGTTGTAGCCCCACCCGTTTGATCAGAATTGGCCCAAATGGCACGAAAATATCGCACTAAAATCGAAAAAAATCGTAAAAGTACGATATTCATGAAATATTTCTTCGATTGTACCCAAAAACGTGGCAAGTCTAAGTTCAGAGAAAACGAAGGTCGTGTCAAATTTTCATCAAGATCGCATATGCCGTTTGCCCGGTAGAGAGCGAACAAACAGACAGAAAAACGAAAAAAAAAAACAAAACAAACAAACAAACAAAAACAAAAAACAAACAAAAAAACACCCAAGCTAAATTTTTTGGGGGGTCGGTGAAATTGAAGTCTTTGCTTCGCTCATCCAAAAATGATGTACAAGTAAAGGAAAATAGAACTCACTCATCATTGCACTTGATATAAGACCGGTTGAGTTTGTTGAACCCGCAGTTCCCATGCCTCGTCCCGTTAGTGTTCATCTGATAGCAGAGCGTGTCGGAACTCTTGCCCGACGGGCCCCACAGAAGTTTGCACTGATCTGTGTGCGTCCGACACGATCCCTGGTAGCAGAACGCCTTGCCTCGGTCACACGTCTCGCCATCCATCTTGAACACGTCGTCGGGACAGTACTCCCCCTGGCCCGTGCAGTACTCTGGTAGGTCACACTCATGGTAGGCAGAGCGGCACTCACTGCCAGCACTTTTCGGTCGGCACGTCTACGCAACATACATATATATTGAGACAGGTCTTCAAACATACTACGTAGTTACACAAATGCTAATACAAACAGCACGTTTTGTTCCTAAGAGACCTCGGCAGGAAGAACAATATTTGTTAGTTCATATTGGACGGTGTTAACTTATCACCTTCTTACCGTTCTTATATTTTAACTGGTTATCCTATCTGGCTGTTAGTATCTAAATCTAAGTAAGTAAGTCAACAATACTCAATACACATGGTAATGTGTATGGTATACCTGTATTTGGTTAATGCCCATCAAAATCCTGCAACATTCAATGTCAATTTGAAAATAAATATCGAATACCAATTCGGTACTTTCGAGTTTAGATTATTGATTAATTGTAAAGAAATTGTAAATACTAAAATATTGCTAAGAATTAAAAAGTAAAGGTTGCGTAGGCACATTGAAATTGTTAACAAACATTTTTGCAAATCATTGCATTTTATTTAAATAAACAAAATAATCTATTCCAATCAAATTATTCAGCCCAAACTGGAAGCTTGGAAGTACCAAAATTAATCGAAGAATATGTCCTAGAAGTTGTGAATCCATTTTACTTCCCAATGCCAAGTTAAACTATTGGAACAACAATAGCTACCTTGAGATCGCAGCATTCCCCCGTCGCACAGGATGCATTTGAGAAGAGCATGCAGGACGTCGCGTTACAACAAGGGTTGTTGCATCGGTCCTTTAAGCCACAGTCGCACTGTTCCCCGGCCTCCACAAACCCATTGCCACACACCGGGCTGTCAAATAGGCTGCAAATAAAACAAATGTGAGATTTAAAACATTGTCACACCATGGATTTACAAGGCGCATGGATATGCATATTTCGGTTAATTCGTGTACTGTGAAACTAGCCCCGAAAAACAAACACTCGTCAAACACTGTCGCCATTTTCGCCTGTTTACACAAATGTTTACCTTTTGATGGGCTAAAATGGCCGCCAATATTATTGGCACTAAAAGTTTAGGCCTACACCGGAAATAAGAATCGCAGACGCACCGCCCCATAATGTTGCAGGTCGAGTAATGCCAGTTACTATTCAAAGTCCATGGTCACACTATTCTCAGCCGCCACATTCGGCCCACTCATTACCACACAGCTACTAAAAAGCAGTTACTAAAGGAAGGAATGTCAACTAAATTATGGATGTACTAACACCATTGTGGCCCGCGCCATTATGTGCGCGTGCCTCTGGGCCAAGTTAATTCTCTCTTTAAAATAAATAAATAAATAAATAAATAAATAAATAAATAAATAAATAAAATAAATAAATAAATAAATAAATAAATAAATAAATAAAATAAATAAACTCAGTCACATAACTAATTTTCATTGAGGGACAGTAAACCAAAGCGACCAAGACAACCCTGCAGGCCCCGATGCAATTGACGAGCGAGCGATAACCAACCAAAGATCAATATTTTTTTAATATGAATTATAGCAATCAGTAGTATGGACAGTGGATTTCTGTAGGTACGGGCGCCGTACGGCTCAGTTCTTGCCGGCAGCCATGAGGAACACATCTTCCCAATAAGCTTACAACGAGAGCCATATGACCTCGGTACCCAGTACCTGCCGTTTTACTCTGTCGCTCACTCGCGGTACATGCCCATCACCAGTATTTAAGTCAACTTGGACTAGTCCGTTTTGGCCAGGGCTTGTGTGGTGTTGGTAGCTTGATAGTGTCATCTCCCAAAACACAAATTAAGTACCGTAGCAAAACTATAAACTCAATCCATTGTTGGCAATGAAGAGCAAATTTTTTTATATTAATACAGTAAGAACTCTCTTATCCGAGTTGGATGAGACCGGGGGCACCTCGGATTTGCGAAAAACTCGGATGGCGCGGTTCATTTGTTTATTTGCTCTCGTAGCATAGCCTGATGTGGTAAAATGATATATGACACATGTAATGGATGAAGGAACATAAAATACACACGATACACTTCATACAGGGTATACTAAATGATTTAATAGCTTGTAAATCAAGCTCACAAACACATGTACACAATTAGGCCTACATGTCGTAATAAAAACGTATGTCTAGGCCTAAACTCAACGCAGTAGGCCTAGGCCTACAATGCAAACATAGGCCTAGGCCTAGCTCTCTTTCTCATGTGGGAAAACCTCTCACTACTATGCCCGCGCTGAAGCTCTCGACGCAAGATAAGTCTGGGAAAGAAATAAGATAAGCCCAGGAATAACAATTCAATGTGTCGTGATTACGAATTTCGTGAATCGGTTGAAACATGATTGCATCTAGTTCCACAACGACCATCTTTGAACAGCTGTGTGTGAGATGGTTGGATCGTATGCGCACGCGCAGGCGCGCGACGCACACTGACCTCTATATGCTCAGTGACACTGACGCTTACCGGCGATGCGCCCGACGCACACTGACCACTGAACTCTATATGCTCAGTGACACTGATGCACACTGCTCGAAAGTCGCCGATCTATCTTCTTTGCACTCACTCGTAAGGCATGCCTACAAATGTATGCGAGTATGTACATTTAAAAAAGTGCGGCGCGGCGTCTGTAATTATTTTTATGTTTTATTTACGTATATAAAACTTTTTTTTTTTTTTTTTGGGCGGCTCGGTTAACACGGTACATCGGATAAGCGGAGATCGGATAAGAGAGTTCTTACTGTATTAGAATTTAAAATTTAGCGTAAAGTAATGACTACGGGTGGTCCCATTTTCATAAAAACAAACAAGACACACATAAAATAATATGTCTACTAATGATAATATTACCTATAATGATTAACCGCTGTTTTTATTTATGCTTTTTTAATAAGTTAACAGGGTAAAATTTGTTGTGAATTTTTTGAACACCATTCATGTAGGCTATATCTGTGATATAATGGAACAACTTATAATTTGGCCACTACCCAAATAACTCACCTCGTTGGCTTGTTTCGGAGGCAGTAGTCCATGCCGTGGTCGAACGCGACGGCCAGGTAATCAAGCGAACAGCTGGACCACTGAGTGGGGGAGAGAGTGCTTGAGGATGGAGCCATGATGCATCTGAAACAAGAATAGAACTGGTTGATACTTGTTCAAGCAGAGAATGGTAGACCTTGTTAGTCCCATAATATAACCATTGGGTTTATAGTGCAGTTAGAGATTCAATGCCACTGCTGCTTGTGCACTGCAATATTTTGCCAAAACCATTCAAGACGGCTAGTACATTGTCGATAGCTTTCATCACAGTATGCTGATCTTCGAGTATGTAATTGGGCAGGACAACAATGAAGGCTCCACTAACCAACTACAGTTTATGTTTTATTAGTACCTATATCATTATTATTTTTTTCTGTAAATTACACTTTTTCTAAAAAAAATACAGAATGAGACGGAACTTTATGTTTGTCAGTATGTGGCACGGTAGTCGACAGGCCCCTGACTCTAACCACGCTACAAACTCCATGCTACAACTACACCAATATTACCTACGTTGAACAACAAAAATATATGATATGATAATATTTGGATGTGTCTAATTTTAAACAATTTGGAAAATGAAGGAAAACAATACAGAAGTTATTAATTAAAAATTTCAAACAAATCACGCAGCTATGATTTTGTATCTGCACAATATCCAGCCAAATGTGGTATGCTATGTAAACTGACAATAAAAGTGAGACAACACTTGATTCACAGTTGAAATTTATTACCTACCTCTCACTAGGACAGTTGCATTCTGCCGTGTCGTGCTCCATGCCCAGGTTGTGTCCCATCTCGTGTGCTACGGTTGTGGCCACCAGGCCCACCACAGAGCTGTGGTCCATGCTCACACCACCAGAGAACTCAAACGTACAGATCGGCCCCTTCAAAGCCTTGCCGACAACTCCACCCTCAAACTGCCAGCGTCTGCAAATTAAGATAAGAGTTACATTAGATTTCTTTTGTTAAGGTTGAAGCTGGCAGTAAATAAGGCACAATATTAAAAATTATCAAACAATCTATGACTTTCCAAATCCAATTTCAGAATACTATGTATAGAACTAAGCTTCAAGGAGTACGTGTACATCCACGGAATCCGGGAACTCACAATCCAGAATTTACACTATAAAAAATTAACATATTAATTATTGAGAACAAAACTAAAGTTCTAAATCTAAATTTGTCAAGTTCTTTTTCACAAAAACCTATATGAAAATGAAAACTATATTAGGTTACTAATAGATTGGTAAGTAATACAGTACCTCTGCCTATATAGACCATCGACCATAAGTAAATCAAGGGCTCTAGTTGAATCTACTACACTCTGCCCTTGATTTACTTCTGGTCAAGGGTGTTCATGGTGTATATATATTAAAAAAGAGAGGAAAAAAATCAATCAGTCACTGGAGCAAGACTAGACCAAAAGTAGTTTTCAGAGCTTCTGCCATCTCCATCAACTACACTGATTAGATAGGCCTACATATCACCGAGATCACAATCAGCACCAAACAAAGCACTATTTAGTATTTACCTACAAGCAAGCAAACTATGTATATCACAAAGATAGCAGAAATCTTGAAAATCTGGCTTCATTAGAGAGTAGTTTTTAATTTTTATTTGGTGCCCAAGAAAACAGGTGGTAAGCTACCCCCTGACCCGACTTATGTTCGAACCAGGAGTGGCGGAAAAAATAAATACTTTAGTGTTGTAGTGAACAATATCCCATGTAGGGGACACCACAGTATTGGCTGATTCCGTGGAAAAATAGTAAAGATAAAATACGATTTGCATTTACTTTGACCGTGCTTCAATTGTATAGACAATATACGGTGTATTGAATTGAATGCATACTGTGCAAAACACGTATCGTTGAACTACGTACTGCTATGAAGTGGCATTTAGATTCCTGAATCATTAGTACAGTAGGAAGGAAGTAGGAACCCATCCATACTCACGTAAGTAATTGTGCATTGTCATTTGGATGTTCCTTCACCAATTTCTCTCGCCGATAATGAAGAAAGTTTGTTAGAGTGGTATCACCATTGTGAGAGAGCGATATTTCGTCCGTTTCTGTCCATACTACAACACCAACCAATGCAACAAAGATGTTCAAAGGTTGGTACAACTGAAAAACAAAATTACCGATTAAAATAAAGCAATAGAGAACATTGTGCAATAAGAGTGAAACATTAAAATGTATGTTTCTGTATTTTTTGTACATTTTATTGTTTTGTTTATTATTTACCAATTCTATTGAAAAGTTCTTTAAAAAGTTTGCTTTGGGGCAGATACTTAGCAAATATGTGCAATTAGTTAGTTTTAATGTGATTTACCAGATCCGTGACGGGACAGGTCAGCCAGTGTGGTAATAGTAGTCTACCCAAGATAGTGGGTTAACAAAAACATAATATGTTCTATCAAATAAAGTAATATTTATTTATAGGCCTACCTTTATGAAGGTAAACCACAACACAAAAAAATTATAAAAGTTATTTCAAATGCAACAAAGTAAAATATTTAAGTGATGTGGACCAAAATATCATTATTTTAAGAAGGCCAAAATAATTTGAGTATTGTTCAAAGTTGGTACATACAGCATTGATGATGTTTGCAATCTCTTTGCAGTGATTGTTCACTTTAGCGACACTCTCGCCGAGCTCTTTGTACTCTTTGTTGTCCACAACTAGCACCAACTCCACATAGCGAGACTGCCTGTTGGCGTTGTATGGTCCGCGGATTACACCCGAACTACGTTTGTACTGTGGAGGCATAATAATAATAATATAAGCGCTTTATTAAAATACTAATTAATCCTATATCATTAGAGAAATATTGTGATTATGAACAATTTAACAGTGTCATTTGTAGTCATTGGTACCTATCCACTAAAAACAAGAAACATCCACAATACACATGCCATCAAGCTAGAGCTCCGTCAAAATTAGTTTTGGAGTTCTTTTGTGGAACTTTTCAAGTACTAATAAATAACACATTTTATTGTCACTTATTAGCAGTGGCGTGGCGAACTACTAAGAGTGATCGGTGCCTACAATATTTTAACTATACCCACCCCCTACTTTCGTGGGCAACAAGGGGGTCTGGGGGCGTGCCCCCAGTTTAGCCCCGCAGGGAATTTTTTCAATTTTGATGATCCTAGAATGGATTTGGTGCGTTTTACCAACAATTAATATGATTTTATAGATGTTGATAGCCTCATTTTTATATAATGAAATTTTAATGAAATGGCTGAATTTTTTTTCTGTTGAACTCATAAAACCAACGGTTTATCACTCTCTTTAGTCTTCCACAGTTTAGCCCCGCAGGGAATTTTTTCAATTTTGGTCATCCTAGAATGGATTTGGTGCGTTTTACCAGCAATTAATATGATTTTATAGATGATGATATCGTCATTTTTATGTAATGAAATTTTAATGAAATCGTTGAAAATATTATGTTTTTTTTTGAACTCATAAAGCCAACGGTTTGTAATTCTTTTTTGTCTTCCCCAGATTAGCCTCATAGGGAATTTTTTTAATATTGGTGATCCTAGAATGGATTTGGTGCTTTTTACCGGCAATTAATATGATTTATTAGACGAGTGAGCAAAGCGAATGAGGATTACTATTCAAGATAAACGGCGCTTATTCTGTGACTCTGTGCGTGTGTATGCTTGTGTGTACTATAAAAATCAGCCGAATCGCTGAACAGATTGCGCTTATGTTTTAATTGTTGAACTCATAAAGCCAACTGTATGTTATTCCTCTTCGTCTCCTCGTAGCGTCATTTGGGTCATTTGGGAAAAAATACACATAATGAAAGTAATCAATGAAGAATTTAGTACCTACAAGAGGAATCCGGGGGCCTTCCCATTTGAAAAAAAAATTGTATGTCCTAGATCGTTAGATAATCTGTGCATTTTGGAAATCAATTTGGTTATTTTGTTCGTTTTCTCCGTTTATTGGCAGAGCCATTATAAGGGATTTAGGAAAACTACAGAATCGCATAATAATGAAAACTAGGGGCTCCGTGGGCTTGCCCCCGGGAAAATGATTATTTAAGGTAATTTGGTACAAATCTGTGAGTTTTGAAGAAATACTTTGTTAGCAATATTTGAAGAGAAAAGATACGATTTTATTCTTTTACGGACAGACTGGCTGTCTCGATTTCATTGAAATCAATGCTCTTTTATCTAGAAATTGTACTGGAAATACTTCAATTCAAATAGGTCCAAGAATGTTCTTCTTATTGCATTCACGACGTCGATAATCCTGCTTCATAAGACGGTTATTTAAAAATTAAAACAGAAAACTCGATAATGTTCTAGACTTCATCCATGCCACCAGCTGTTATTTAATTTATAAATTCCTCAAATCAATCTATTCAATCAAATGAAATAAGTTATAGTATAACGAACGTGTCTATTCATTTAGCATTGTTGAATTGCTACCTGTTATTAGTTGAATTGAGAACTACTGGATGAATATCCATCATGCATGTTGTCTGCACTTTTACTAAAAAATCATGATTCATGACAAACTTTTACAACAGTCCAGTAAAACTCTAAGGTAAGTAAAGAGCTGTAGCCATACAATTCAGTAGGTGTGATTATAACAATTAAAATAGACACTTTGATAACAAACCCAAGGCATCTCTTCCAACGGGATTAAGATGTAAACTTTTGTATTTAGCAATAACCCGCCCTGGTTTACACCAGAGCCGATTATTATATTTGACCTTTGTCGTTTTGATAAAAACTCTACTTGCGATAGTGTATTCAAAATTAACTTTAGAGAGATTTGCCATGAACATCAAAGGTTTACTTTGGTATTCACAGATGGCTCCAAAATTGACAACAAGGTTGGAAGTGCTTTTTATTGCTCCACCTTAACTGAACGTTTCAGGCTAAGCGACGTGTGTTCAGTTTTCACTGCAGAGTTATTCGCCATCCGTGAAGCTCTTAAATACATTCTACGCTGTCGTTGTGGAGAATACCTTTGTGTTCAGATAGTTTAAGTTCACTTCAAGCTATAGAACTCATGTATTCAAGTCATCATTTGGTACAAGACATCCAATTCTATTTAGAAAAACTAACCTCTAAGGGTTATATAATAGAGTTTTGCTGGATACCTGGACACGTGGGCATAGAGGGAAATGAACACGCTGATAGGGCTGCTAAGGAAGCTTCCCAGCGTCGCGACGTTGATTTCAATCTAGTTCCCGTTCCAGATGTCAAGAGTGGATTCAAGCAAAGATTGTTGGATTTGCGACAAGAATCTTGGGATGTGTTGCAAAATAACAAATTGCGTAGTGTGATGCCCACATTGACTAACAAAATTCGTCCACCTACGTCTCGACTCTCACGTAGAGAAGAGGTGGTATTGTCTAGACTTCGTATAGGGCACACACGCCTAACACACGGCTATCTCTTAACCAGAGAAAAGGTTATTCCCATATGTGACACATGTGATGTACCTTTAACCGTACATCATATGCTAGCAGAATGTACCAAATATGATGCCTTGCGCATGTAATTTGATCTCTCCCAATCATATGAAGAACTTCTATCATATGATAACGGCGACAAACTTTCCAAATTTCTCATCCAAAGTAATCTATTTAACAAACTTTAATTAACTTCATACACATTTCTTTCTTTTCTTTATTTTCATTTACATACATAACTTTTATTTTGCTATTACTTTCTTCATCTTCAATTTATTTTGTTATTTATACACTTAGAAAACAATCTAATCATCAAACATACCTGCATTAACTCTTCTAATTTACTTTCATTCACAGGCGGCGCAATATGACCTAACCGGTTGAAGCGCCCTAGTTTCTCACGTCGTCGTCATATAAAATATATAAAATATTATGTTTTATTAAAAAGTAATGGATGGGTGCACGGGTCCCTGGGGGACCACCCACCCACCCCTTTTGGTATCGGTGCCTGGGCTCCGATTTGGTATGTTCGCCACGCCACTGCTTATTAATTATTAATGTGTATAAATATGGCATTAGTGCTTAAATAGTGCATTTGCTCATCAGTCATCACTAACAGCAATGGAAACTGTTTATATGTAAAAATATTTGCTTCACAAACCCTATATTTTTCACAAAGAAAACACCATAAAAGTTGAATGTTTCATTAATTTGATGCAAACATTTTGGAGTAAAATTATAAGTATGAATTGTGAATTACAAATAATGCTTTTAGCAATATTTAGAAATTAATGCTACATGCAGCCAAGATAAATAAGATACATGGATATTTGTAAGTTGGCCCTGCCTTATACACTATTCATCCATAACATTTCTGCTTGTTATGTAAAAAACTATATCAATCACATGTTAATTATTGCTATAGTAATTTGTTTTGAGGGGCGAATTAAATACACGTATACTGGTATGTTAATCTCCTGTGGTTACAAACTAATTTAATTTAATTTAATTTTTCATACCATAGGTTAAATTCACTACAACATACTACAATATGTTGAAATCTTTTCCACCAAATTTGAAATTGGCAATAATATGTCTATCAATTATTTTTTAAATTATTGACCTAAAATGAGTCAGATTCAGATATGATGATTTAAATTGATGTGGTGACAGCCAAGGCAAGTTCCGATCATCTATGCCGTCAGCCCATGCAAAATGGAGCATGTCCGATGCCACCGTGGTGAAGATTGTGTGGCAGACCGCGACAGAGATGGTATAAGAAGAGATCTGGAGCAGCGAGCGGTACAGGAAGCATGACAGTAGCGCAACAGAATCAGATAGAGCTGATCAATGTTGGAGGATGTTGGTATAATATGAACAAGAATATGCTTACCCTGAGTATTCTATTAAAGTCGTTGTTTTCTAAGATATGATGTGGAGTCCCTGAGTAACCTGGAAGGAGAACAGTTTCAAGTAAGTAATAAGTCGGATTAGTAGTAATCGGGATGATGCTTAAAACTCTAATGAATCAACCAATAACAGTAAGCTAATCCACACACGGAAATGGGTGGGTGGGAAAGGATGGCCCCGAGGTTCTTTGGACTTTAATCCAGTCGCTGCCGGCATAATCCGCAACTGAATAGTGGTCAATCAATAATACTACATTTCAAAATAAGATTAGCCTACTGGTTGGCCAGTATTTGCTTGTCAATGGCATTGGTGCTAACAGAGTTGGTTCAGAGCCACTTAAATTAAAGCCTCGATTCGAAATTAAGTACTTTAATTGAGGGAGTATCCATCCATACACTCTAAAATATACATTTTTTTAATGTTGGAACTTTAATAGGCTACACAAATTTTTCATAGGTTATCAAATTTAGTGAATCAATTTAATACTTTCATGTTGAAATGACAATTGTTTTGAGTGCAAAAGGCTCATCTTAATAGAAAATAAATAAATAAATTATTAATTTAATTTAACTAACATTTTTAGCACATTTGTTTTTAAATTTATGTTGGGGAGGCCTAGATTCAATGCCGACCCAACGCATAGCTGGATGTGGCATCAGATGATAAAGATGTTGACGTAAAAACTATAATAAATTAATATTTTTCTCGATAAATTGAAGAAAACTCACCACAAGTTTGATTTGTTGTGATATCGGAATGTTTGTACAGAAAGTGTTCCTCATCCGCGCCCGGCTCCAGATAGTGAAGCTCCTCCCCGTCAAAGATCATTCCGCTGCAACAGAATACACGAGGTGAAGGACCTTGAGGCAACGCAGACAGTAATTCAATTTTCACATTGTTGCTAATCTAGTTAAGAGTCCCGGTCCTATGTGCAATGCCATTACCAACTTCCCTTCTAGAGATGGACAAAGAGTCGGCGCTGCAAATTATAGTCATTTCATGCTATTCAACCTCCAAGTTGTTAAATCTATTATCTAGGCTACATTCCAATGGACTTGTTACAAGGGTGATAAATGACAAGTCAAATGGTCCAACCACATACAATTGATTAATTTATGTTGCAACTGAACTCCATTGTTGGTGTATGAAGAGATCTGGAGCAGTAAATGACTACAGTTATATAATAATAGTAGGCCTGGTAGGCACATTATTATAAAGGTTGAGTTTCTGAATTAATAATTAATTATTATCAATTGGCCTCAACATTCTCCATAGAAATCTAATTTTAAAATGTAAGCTTTCCTAATATGAATAAAAGTATTAACTCATATTTTCAGTACCTGTACTGCTTTTTAAGATATTTTTAAAATATTACAGTAATTTTCATACCTTTATTTTGATTTTTGAATCTTAATATTTTGTGGCTTAACTATGGGGAAATATATGACATGGTGAAAAATCCCATTTAACTTTTATTTCAAAAGTATCTTTCTTTAGTAAATTACGTTGCAGTTTTAGAATGCAAAACGATACAAAACAATCTATATCCAAAAGGTGATTCTTTATGGTTTGATATCAATAAAAATGGTTCCACTTTACCTGACGATAGACGTTATTGAGATTGAATGTCACAAAAGTGATCATCAAATTTTTTGGGTCAGATTTTGATATCTTTGAGCCTCCCAGATTGCAAAATGTCTAATTATTATAATTCCTACAAAGACACAAATTGAACAGTGGTGCAAACATCCATTCAATTATATTTTTGGTTAGTATTGATTATCGAAACGTTTATCTATTGTCGAAGGATATTATTGATTATCATGGACATTCCCAATAAATAATTTCTTACTTAATAAACAGTTTGAACCAGACTCCAAAGTGAATGCATTTCATATAGGCCTGATGTTCTCCCACATATGGACCAGAAAATGGCTCTAACAATATAATGCATGAATGCACGTCAAATACAAAGTTGCACACAAAGAGTGGGGTGCAGGTGATAATGTTGTACTTCATAATGACAGTGAATAAGGTATAATGTTATAATACTTGTTCATGTATTTAATTTGTTTAACGTATTAGTATTGTTTTAAATTGTGATGAATGTGTATTTACAGTTGTTTAGTTCTAGTTACCCGACACTTGAGGGTTGATAATTTGTTTTATTTTATTTATTTATTTAACATCTATCCTGTTCAGTTAAAAACTTATATACAAAGGAAGATAACTCAAATTACATAGATGCAGACACTACAGAACTACAGTTAAGTAAACATTTAAAATAGTAATATTACAACAACAATGCATTAATAACACAATAATTATGGTAATAAACTAATATAATTAATAACCTGTTGTTAGAAAAAAATAAAAAAAAAACTAATGCCAACCTGAGCCCATGACATGTGGAGATGGCCGCCCACGAGTCGTGTCGGCCCCTGACTCGCCCCTGATACTGACACAGCTGGACATCCCTGCCTGTCGGCCGGTTCACCACATGTCGGCCCCCGTGTTGGTACCGCGTGAAGAAGCGAGCCGGGATCAGTTCCCGGTTCAGCCGGAGGTCCAGCACGTAGTCCGTGCCGTTCACATCGTAGCCGATGGTGAGATCATGGATGTGGCCCCCTTCAACCTGCGGACATGAGAGATGGACTAATTAACATGTGCGTTTTAGGTTGTGGGATAACGCGTACGTTGTGACGGAATTGTAACAAGTGAATTGGTTTAATGTGCCTGCATACTTTATTTTTTTAATTAAAAAAATTACTTTGTAATTTTCACGGATTTTCTTAGAGAAAACCATTTTAAAAAAATCATTCTTGTATATTACCATTAAGTTAATCAAGCATAATTTTCAGTTTGTTTCAGTTTATTTGATAATTTGATTGTTTAAGTACTATATTGTTAATGTAATTTTATAATTGCAACCCCATGTATTCAACCTGCTTTCTTTATAATGGATGAATGATGAAAGGATTGGACATAACAATTTACATTTAATCGAAAAGCCATTTTGCATATTGATTATGTTGACACTGTTACTTTTAAAATGCTATTTATAATTATTTACACAAAATTTAAATATGTTATTTGGAAATGTCTAAATGTTATATATGTAATTTAATAATGATATTGATATGCATTTAAAAAATTCTGATTGCAATACTATAGTGAGACAATAAGCCTAAATTACTAAAACTTATAAGATATCTTGCCACAATCATCCAAATACTGTTCTATACTAAGATGTCTACAATTCTAGAATGGACCTAGGGACCTATCTAAGCTGCTAGCTCTACCCAATGAACAAGTTTGTCTGCTATTTAGAGGTGAACTTTTAGTACTTTGCTAGTTGACCCCACACAGGCAAAAAAGCAATAAACTTGACACAAGGGCTTTTAAGTGAAGGAGAGAGAGCAATATAGCTAAACCAAGATAAGATGGGCAGAACTAGGAAAACTTTGGATGATGTTTGATCCCTCCAAGAATGAAATCGTCAACTTCACTTGAAACTGAAAGATGAATTACCTACATGCAAATTAAATACAGAATAAAAATCCTGCCTGTAGATTAGAGCAAATTCTGATTTTGATGTCATCAATTCGTGAAACTTATGATCCTTTATTTTTCAGTATCAGTTTTTTAACAAATTTGTTTTATTAACATTTTCTCAAAAACTACGCTGATATTATTTTATTTGGAGGCCTACATTGTCGATTTCTGTAAAAAAAAAAATCAAAATCAAAATTAAAATATTTTCTGAAATTCTGTGGAGTACTGTTAAACGTTTATTGTTATATTCAAAACAACTTATTAATTAATTTATGTAACAAACAAGAATAAACAATAAAAAAAAAAATATGTAAAGAAGTAATGAGGCCTATAATGCAAACGACTTTATTTCAAATGTTTCTACGAGTGAGAAGGCCTAAACAATATAATAGAAATAATAAAAAGTGAAAATCGTCAATCATTTTAGAGCATTGGTTAACTTAACTGTTGGGTGATAAATCACATTCAAACAAATTAAGCAAATTAAGTCATCTTCCCTAAACAAAGTCTACGAAATAAAAAAAGGAAGGGAAAGACTTCTGTGGTATGGGCACTTACGACGAATGAAGCAAGATAGAATCCCAAGAAGAGACTTCGAACGCATATGCGGGTGAGTAAGAAGAGTTGGCAGTGGCGTATCCAGGAATTGGTAAAGGGGGGGGGGGGGTTATTGACCAATGTACTTATAGATTACCAAACCTAAATGGGAGGTCCGGGGGGCTCCCCCCCCGGAAAAATTTTTTTTTCGGTCATTTGGTAAAAATCAGGCGTTTTAGAGAATCAAATGACCAACTTTCAATATGTAAAACCCCCCTCTTTTATATAAATTTTTTAAAAAAAAAAAGGGGGGCTTTACTTGAACCCTGACATAAAGTTCCACTACTAGAAGGATATTCAGGCAATGAATGGTTAAAAACGATTAAGTGATATATTTTATAAATTTTTTTTTGCTTTTTAAAACTATTATGACAGGCATAAATCAAAACTAATCAAAAAAAAGCAAATTTTAAAAAAAAAACGTAAAAGTGCATATGGCATTAATGTGCTATGATTGCATAAATTTTATTTTCACCAGAAAGTAGAGTTTTTAAGAAAAGAAGAAAGGTGATTTAAAGAGCAAAATTCAACCGGCGCACTTTCTTGCTAAAATGGGTTTTTTGGCAAAAGGGGGGGGGGGTTGTCCCCCCCCCCCCCCCCCTTGGGTACGCCCCTGAAGGTTGGAGCCCAGAGATAGATGGAGGACCAAAAAAAAATGGAAAATTGAAAAAAGTAGAAAAACATTTCATAGAAGACATCGAAGAAGATGAGGAGTGGTGCTGAGCCTGACTAGCAAGCACTGAAAGTCAACAGCCCGAGAAACTGGTGATATGTCACCCCCCGACCTGACTAATGTTGGAACCGGGTGTTTGATTATTATATCTTCCCTAAACAAATGCCCATAAACGAAGCGGGATGCGAACCCAAATCCGCCTTGCGCCCTAACCATTTGACCCACCTCCAATTACTTAAATGTCACAAAATGGCAAGTAGAAAAGACTAGCAAATTTCAAAATAATTTCAAAATCTCGTTCGAAAGCGTAGTGCGCTTTTGTGGCGAAAATTTATATATACGCCAACTAAGAATAAAAAATTACCAACAAAATATAATGACGTAGAAATGACACATGGATCAAACTCTGCAGAAAGCAAGCGGAAGAGAAACAGTGGGCGTTGGTAAGTACAAAGGCTGTGTACCCACCACGTGGAAACTTGTTGAGGCTGAGAAACAAGAGAGCGTCGCAGAGTGAGTGACGACCCTCTGGGGACAGACATACGTCTTCGGTGACCTCGCGCGGATAACATACGCCCATCCCGGGACATTAGCTAGCGTTGTTTATTACCCTCGGCTCCCCAGCGTCGTTTTATTTTTTACAAACATGAAATTGGATACTTGTGATGTTACCTTGACCTTTTTTTATTTTTTGTCCTACAAACGCTAAAATAGAAACTTGACATTAATATTACTAGGCTAACTGGCTAGAGAATAGGGCCTAAATATAGAATTACTTTTCGTGGATGGTCAAAAATTAATAATTATATACTCAAACCGACGCTTTGTCAACCAAACCTGCTCGAATCGCTTTCATTTGCGGGTCCGGCGTCAATGAAAACGCAACATATAAAAATCACGAATCAGCTTATGAAAATGATCCGAGCAGGTATTGTAGACAAAATTAGAATATGTCATCCGTGCAAGTTGATAATGTTGCCCTCCCATACATAACATTCCTCCGTCTGCCAACCCAAAAGTAATCTAGGTTAGTTAATTGGCTTTCGGACAGTGTTTACTCTTAAAATAACTTTATCTTCACCGGCTGAATATTTTGTGTAAAATGTGTTGCACTTATTTCCTGCTCAGTATAACAGTGGTATAGTAATAATGATACTATGTTCAAATGTTCCAGGTTCGATCCCCGCCACGACCACCCCTGACGTGCCGGTGCAGCCTTTCATTAGTCACAACTCACAAGGCGACTATAAATGCATAAATATAAGTAGTATTAGGCCTATATTGCATGAGTATTTCATGAAATATCACGATAATATGTCAAAATTAGTTATTCTTGATTGCAACGATGGAGCCGTCCGCGGTGGCACATACTATTGGGCGCTGGTCCGAAATGTACGGCTCTACGAGGACGTGGGTTTGAATCCCGCATAAGGCATGTTTTTTGGTAATTGTCCTTCATCGTCGTTATCATCACTCATCGTCTCGAATAGCAACAAAAAAAATCATCATTATCAACGATGGCAAATTATATTATGCCTGCATACTGCCGCTTATTATTCTCTGTGAATGCAATCTATAAACTTGCATGTACAGAGACTAACAGAGTACATACGAGGGTTGGTTGAGCCCTTGGCGAACATATTTAGTAAAAAACACATAAATATTGTAAAGCTACCTGCGATTGAACCCACGACATTTAAAAATGTAAATGAATAAATTATAGACTACGCAAACAAAATATAAACGTATTGGCAAACTTTCATAAAAAGGAATACAGTGTGGCTGAAGTCAACATTGATTTATGCTTTACGGGGATCTATAAATAATAAATTGTCGATTACGTTTCGGCCTTGAGGGAAAGCCAGTTAAATAATATAACCCGTGTGCTTCGTGTTGTGTATGTATAGCAAGCAAGTACTGTACGTCCACGCTTCGGATCAATAATCATGATTGGCCACATCGACCTCGGCATGCATGGGCAGTACGGAACAAGCACCCCGTTCAATCCGGGACGTTTCCAGTTTATTACCCATTGAGGGGTTATTTTAAAAGTACTCATCGAGCAATCACATCACATAGGCAGGACGGGCCGGGGACTCGCAATTAGTTCGGTTTGCGGGTTGGGCACAGTTGTTTTACTGCATTTTGTAACTTGTCGATGTCGAATAAGTTTGGTGACGATTGTTGTGTTGCTGATATACAAAAATAAATACCAATATTGATACTTATTCATCTAATAATTATGTATCATATTCGGTAATAGAATATAAAGGAGTGCAATAAAAACAATATATATGTTAGTACTTTAGACAGAAATTAAAAAAAGTGACTACAGCGGGGATCGATCCCGGGTTCACTTTTGTCACTTTTTAAATTTGTGTCTAAAGAACTAACATATCAACGTCATAGTCGCCTACTACAAAACCAAAGTTAAACAATGTATACAAAGTTATAATATTATATTATACATTATTCTAGAAAATAAAAAACGTTAGTTGAAAACAAATATGGAAATAATTTTGAGAAATCAGCTTATGTTGGTGGGTATACCTTATAAATTGAGCGATGAACTTGACTATCCGAACCATGTGTGTATTGTGCGGGATTCGAACCCACGCCGCCTAAAGTCCCAGGGCGGGGCCCTAGTAATTATATATGATGATGCCGTCGAGACTTGTACACGCCCGTAATTAGGATAAAATAACACACGAAAATAAAACAGCAAAGACCCGATGGAAAGGTAGATAGATAGAAGTGCAACTAATGCACAAACCTAGTAGGCCTACTTACGTACATACGTAGACGTCACGTGACGAATTCTGTAGGCTGGGCCGGCGTATCAATTCGGAATTCATGACTTGATTTCGACTTCAATTGCAGGGTAAAATAGGGAAATGATAAAACGATCTGCTTGGGTGCGATACGTACAAATATAAATTATTATGATTTTTCCGCTATCGAAACCGGGAATTCGGGTGAAAATTCTGGATGACAGTGTATGATGTTCTTTCTCGTCTCAATTCTCAAGTGCTTTGTAACCGAATGTAGGGGAGCACTCTGGAAGATTAACAGTTGTGGATGAGCTGACGGCCAGACCAAGTTCGTTCCATAATATACCAACATTTGATATAGGCCTACCTAGGATGAAGATCCTAGAGACGAGGCTTCGAATACCAAACGGTTGAGTATTAGTATTAGCCTTCGTCATAATATAACATTGAGTTTTGACAAAAATAATCCATAAATACACCAAAAAGAAGGCCAGGAACAAAAGTGTTACCGGGAAAAAAGGTTGCCACTGCCAGAAATTTAATTTTAATCGTTTCATTACAAATTGGACGAAGTAACATCCCGATCTGGCACGGATTCAAGTTGACAACTCAAGATACTCATAATCTTGAGCTAATTGTTACGGTCAGGTTCAAATGTTGCGATTTGACCGGAAGCCAAGTTAAAATCTTCGTGTCGAGACCTTAGTTTATAGCACAGGTATTCTGTGATTTTTTTTCGTTCATTGTAATAATAAAATATTGTATGAACAATGTGTCAATTAAATAACACGTTTGAAAAATTGAACTTTTATGTGTGCCAATAAACTCGACGATATTAAAAATGTATCTCTTTCAAAATTATAACCAAATAAAAATGTCTCAAAGCTCAAATTTAGGATAAATGGGTCTTGTCCAATCTTATTCAAACGTTGATACGAACTTATCCGAAGTCCCAACTGCACTTGCTCCCAGATTCGATTAACTCCAAAGTTAAAACACCAATAGCAAGATCTAGGTTAAATCCCAGTAAGTTTAAACTGTATTCACTAAAGAGACACGTTTCAACAACAAACTCGCCATGAACGGTAAATAATCGATTTCGAATTCAGTTCGCTCTTATCTGAAGCGTAGAAACACGCTCGAGAGAGCGCATCTAGAGTTGAATGCAGAGCAGGGCGCCTGGCAATTGCAACTTGCAAGCTCCCGGAAATTGGCTTCTCGTTCTCGCGTCTCCTGATAACCCAGCAGAACTGGGTCAGAACTCATCTACCCACAACCTGACTATTAACATGCTACGAACTGAGTAGGAAGGTCATTTACTATGTTTTGTTCTCCCGACACCCACCCAACTCACAGCATAAACAAACACAGCCCACCACATCTTTACCCAGATAACTAGAACTTGACGTTTGCGTAAGTGGAGAATGGGCCAAGTTGCGTCACGTTTGCCATTTCACAAAATAGCTGATTTTTGTTTTTGTTTTACAAAACTCAAAGAAATAAGTTTTTATAAAAAATACCGTTTCCCTAATTGATTGGATAATGTACTTTGGCTATTCGAAACGATGAGTGGTGATAGATGAGGATGAAGTATGAACAGAAGGGAGGAGGGTAAACCCGGTGCCGGCACGTAGCCTACTCCTTTCGAAAAGTACCAAGGGGACCAACGGCTTAACGTTCCATCCGAAAGAACGGAGTAACCTTGACAGTCATAGGTTCCTCCACTAACCCGGACTGTCGGGCAGACGTCGAGGAGAACGAAACCGTTACACTAGGTCTCGAAGTCGAACCCTCCATATGCTCTAGCCAGCGGTAGGACTAAGCTTATACGTTTGTTTCAGGGCAGAGCCCGTTTCCCTAAAGTCGTTTCTAAAATAAGTTTGCCAGTATAGAGTGTCGAGCCCTTGATTTCCGCTTCCGTGACAACTGTGGTATAAGACAACCGAGGGAACAGAAATTTGTCTGCAACGCTTCCTTTTTGTTTGCATACTTCGCTTCCTGGGAATTGATTTAGTTGTCTGGCAAGTGGCAAGAGTATGGTCGAATCGCGGTCATTTGTCGTCTCCTAAATAGTTCCACATTCATATAATAAAACCCACGAAACCAGAAGTGGCGCTATCTATTTGTCGGGAAATTTTTTAATATATCTTGACTCCTTATGCCCAATACCATGTACTACTTTATTGCCTGGGTAAGCACTAAGCAGACGGGCACGAGGAATATAATAACGTAAATTGGAGAGCGGTGGTGCGTAGCACAGTAAACCGAGGTAACTTGTCCATCTATGACCTGACGATATTACCGACGACTGATAACGGTCCGTCGGTCATGCGTCGGTTTCATACGGCATTTAGAAAATAATAAAAGTGATCAAATCAGACCAATATGCTACCAGACATTTTATTTTTATACTGACTTGACAAAATAATGAGATGAGATCAAGTATGGGGTAGTAAGGTAAGATATTTTATTTTATTTTTATTTATTCGAGATGGGTAATGGGAAAATGTGGTAAATACAACTAGAAACTAAATTTTCTAAGAATTCTGGTCATCCACTAAGCTGTAAGGCTAAGGCAATGCCAATATACTAGGAAAAACGCTTAAGTCCCGCCACGTTGTTGGATGAGCGTAATTGGTGCATGAGTGTTAAGTGTTATGCGGATTTTCTGTTGTACTGTAAAAAATCATTACTTCGTCGAGAATTTTTTTAAATTAATTTAAATTTAAAAAAAATAAACTTTAATTTTAATTTTTATTTAATCGTAATTTAAAAAAATTAAAAAAATCGTAAAATTTCGATTTCATAAGAAATATTTTTCGATTGCGCTCAGATTCCACACGAATATGATGATGAAATTAAGGTTCTGTGAAAAAATCATTACGATCGGATAAAGCATGTCGGTGTTATAAGTCAAATAAATTTAAAAAATCGAAAAAAATCGTAAAATTTCGATTTTTTAAAGAATATTATCTTTCGAAAACGCTCAAAATTCACACGAATATAGCAATTCATGAAATTAAGGTTCTGTGAAAAAATTATTACAATCGGACAAAGCATGTAGGCCTAGGTGTTATAAATCGAAGAATTTTGTTAAAAATCGAAAAAAATCGTAAAATTGCGATTTTCATGAGAAATAATTTTCCGATTGCGCTCAAAAACGTGGCAGTTCTAAGTTCAAAGATTTCGAAGGCCTCCATAAAATTTCATCGCAATCGGAGTATCGGTTTAGCCGGAATCGTGCGGACAAACAGACAAAAATACAAAAAAAAGAAAAGAAAAAAAAAACATTTCGGAATTTTTTCTCCAGTGTAGTAGAATGGAATCTTCGCTTCGCTCGCTACGCTCATCCAATAATACACGTGATGTGATACCGTATGTCATTGTTGCCTCCGATCTCGGGACAGCGACGAAGTGGCTTTGTCAGTGTCAGTGTCGTCAGTGTCACTATCTGTCAAGTCTTCTTTTGTCACTCAGCAGTCGGTAGTAATGGAAATGAGTTGACTACTGTAGTCAGTCAAGTCGGTAGTGAAAGGGTCGGTAGTCAGTAGGGTAGGAGTCGTCCAATCAGTATAGTTTGTCACAAACCTTGGAAGACAAAATCGACGTCGATTCATAATGTTCACCTGAATTTTCAGAGATAGTATTCACAAATACCACAGTCAGAGGTGGTAAAAACTGTTTGATTTTAGAGACAATTTTCCATTAAATTTGAAAATGATTAGTAGTCCTAGTAAGACATAAGATAGGTCAGGATAATTGAAAAAAGTAAGTGCGTAGGTACTATTTAACATAATCTTAATGAGTCACAAAAATTGTTCTTGGCTGAATTCAATGTCGACATTGGATTGATTGGATATTGCTTTACGTCTCATATTTATGCAACTTGGCTAATCGAGACGAAGGGAGGGACGTAAGGGATGACGCGGGGGAACAAGGGGTGGACAAAGCATGTGCTGGTCAGAACCAGCCACAAGCGTATGGGGAGGTCAGGGGTTCCCCCATGTCGTGGTCGTCTCCGTCTGTGTCATCATCCGTCCGTGTTGTCATTGTCGTCGCCGTCGGGGAAGTAGTCAAAGGGAAGGGGTTTCCCGACAACGACCCAGAGCTCGCCATTAGTTTCAGGGAGTGAAACTCCAATTTCGCGTTTCTACCCAAGTTTTTTGTCTGTACGAGCCCAGCCCGACTCAAAATCAATCCTGGAGTGTGTGGTATTGGCAAAAGATAGCGAAAACAGAAGAGAAATAGTTTCAGAACGTTATTTATTGGATGGTTTTTGCTTGGCTGTTGGTTTTAAAACGTCGGCAAATCATCCCCAGTGTCGGCAGCATCGCTGTTTGGCCCGTGGCACAGTTTATATCGGTATTTTATTACATGCCAATAGCATGGCATGGCGGCCGACAAGTAAGAAATAGTCTCGGCTTTGTTGCAAAGGTTTTTTATGCTCACAGTCACACCAGTAGGCACAACAGTATCATTCTGATTTATCGTTTCAATATGAAATACTTGCAGATAATTAAAACTTAATATAAATTATATATTTAAATGTTGGCCTACAAACTACTTCTCATTGTTGATATAGTTTCCTTGGATTGATTTTGGGATACTTTATAGTTTTAAGCAGGAAATTAAATTTTGTACGACCATAAAATGGGAACACACATCAGAATTGTGCAAAGCAGAAAGATAACAAATTGGGAATGAAACGCCTAAAAACATTCAGATAATAATAGCGTGATTTGGATTATTACATTTAAGTGTCTGTATATCTTTCAGATAAAATGGGGGGTGGGGGGGTGGATGGCCTATGCTACAATGTATATTCCTGTTTATTCCAGTCATTTTACAAAATTTGCCTAAAAATGTGCATTTCATACTTTCCTGGGCTATTGACGTTTATTCACCAGATACTAGTCCGACCATGAAAAATGAAATATATACTAGCGAGTTATAGTGTGCGGGTCAAGCGACTCTTACGTTATCTCGTGTTGACGATATTTCTCTCTTCTCTCTCCCGTGATAGATCTTGGGTTTGATGATCGTGTGCCGTACGAAGTCGGGCGAAGGACTTTTTCTGCTTCCTGAAACAAACAAACAAATTGTTTTCTTTAGAAAACGAAAATCAGAAATAAATCCCATTTCTTTTCAATACTAGGTTTTTGTTCACGTCAATCTCGGTGGAACACGTCCAGTCCATCGGAGCAAGGAAAGCAATTCAAATGCCAGGCAGGCAGTGCCCCCGGCCGGCTGAGGGATCCCTGGTCCCTGGGGACTCCGCCCGGGACCGGGACCGGGACGCCGTGCACCTGGACGAGAGAGAGTTCATGCGGGTGACTAGGGATAGATAGGACCGGCTTTCAAACGATTCTGCACTTGTTACATTCTTTAATCACGATTACACAAACTATTTCAAGCATTATCCCGCTTTATGGTCAATGTTTTGTCGCCACGGACAACAAAATCACAACAGAATGGCTCATAAACATTTGTAGGGGCCTACGTAAAGACGGAAGTTTTGAGTTCGAAACCCAGTCGGGGCAAATTTGTACCACTATAATTGCTATCAGAGAAAACATAATTATTCAACAATGTTGACCAAACTAATAAAATGTTAATTAAACCAATAAATTATTATTAATTTTTGTATTTATAACTGATAATTAGGTGCCTATACAGTGGTCTTATTTGTATTGCATTTCGAAAATAATATTTCAAAGAAACATTTCAGCGATAAATATAATGTGTCGATTTCAGTATAAAAAATAGAATACGAATACAACTTGATCAATCAAAGTACAAACACAATCCTCTACGTCATTTGTGCGTAGACTACGCAAACAAAATGAACTAGAAAATATCAACTCCATATTTCCTTCATTTCGAGTTCAGAGTTCAGAAAAATAAAACATGTTGATAGAAAATAAAGATGGATTCACAAGTGAGGACGCACAGGAAATTAAAGATATATACGGACAAAAGAGAAGCGTCAAGATCCCTAAAATCGATGTTGCTAATGGAATTTGGATATGAACTTCTAATAAAATAGCCTGAGAATTCTCTGTAGGGTGTGTTGTGGTTAGCGTGGCAGTACCGGGTACCAGGGAACCACATTGCCTGCTAGTTGCCAATTTAAATTACACAGACCGTTAATGATATAAAAAATTAAGTGACTAGACAGATAAGATCCGAACGAAGCTTATTGCCTCTGCAGGATATAACAAGATAGCAACACTTTTTGCCGGCTGCCCAACCAACTATTGACCTTGCGGCTGTGGCAATACGAAGAAAATCAAGAAGAAATACTAGAAACGCTCTATTCATCCGAATAAATTAATTTATGGAGTTGCGTACCCAACAAGAAATAAGAGATAGTTTTGTTCGGATTCCTGGAACGAGTGCGGTTTGCCAAAACAGAGAAATGTTCAGATGGTAACGATTCTAGGTTATGTACATCAATTCACTTCCTACGACGCGAATAGCGTGGTTACGTTATGGTCCACTTCATTGAGTGTGCACACTGCACAGTACTTCACAGGTCCGATAAATCAAAGACTTACAAATAATAACCTAGTTCTACCTTGTTTGTTATTTCCAGACATTCGGAAATCAACCCTGACGACGTAAATGCTGCATTACATGTCGTGTATTTAGCCATATACGTTAAAAATACAAATTAATGCATAAGTTGATAAACAAATTTCAATGTTCTTCGTGGTTTGTTAACAAAATACAAATAAATCTTTTATATTTTAGTAATTTTTTCGTATGCATCACAATAATACAATTAAAAATGATGATATAGTAATGCACGATGAGTGGTGATATAGACGATGAAAGACGACAATAAAAAACATGCCTAATGCGGGATTCGAACCCTCGTCCTCGTAATCATATACTTCGGACCAGTGCGCCCTAATCGTATGTTATGCCACCGCGGACGGCACAAAAACGCATCGTGGTGGTACCATCATGCTTCAGAGCTGTGCCACACCAGGATCTGAAGCGTGGTAAGACATCTAAACGAGCGGGGTTCGAATCCTGTATGAACGTCGATCGGTAATTATCATTCTCCTCCTCACTACCAATTTTTAAGCAAGAAGCACCATGCACCACATTATAACAAATACAATATTTAATTTTAATGTACTATTGTGTATTATTTAGGCATACGGTGCTGTGACAAAATAATTCGGTAAGGATTTGGTTAAAAGTTAATCGAGTTATTAAAAACGGGTGATAAATTCAGTGAGTATAATTAGTAAACAGTTGATTCAACAAAGTTTCTGAACCTCCCAAGGCGCCAGCTCAGAAATTCGCTATAGAGTCTGACGAACGTATTATAGGCCTAGCTAAAAATAATGTTTATAATCATGTGTTACTGGAACGACCTATACACTCTATCCGTAGTTTATTTTCGTTCAACTTCAGTTTTGCCCAGCTCCTTGTCTTTATCTCGATTCTCGACTAGAAACTAAACAGGGCTGACAGGCAGGGAAGGCGTCAAGCGCGCACAAAAACTCGTCGCTTCTGTGCAACAGTGTGGTATGTAAATTGCGCGAGCCGGGTTCGATGCAGTCTCGTATGCCTTGGCATATCGTCGTTCTAATAAGGTTCTTCATGTTTCGCTTTCGCCATTTTTATCTGTATATAGCGATGCGTTACTGCTCTTACTCTCTCTGCTGCGTCTCGATGGGTGATTTCGTTTATTGTAAGGTTAGGCCATGGTTATATACTCAAAGGTTAGGCGCTGCAGGACTGTCGGCGTCGGTCGAAACTCAAAACATAATAATATATAACCCTCGTCTGGTTAAACGAATGTGTCTAAAGTGTATATATCCTTGAGATACAAAGTGACCATCCGCGGACGAGACCGAGATCGGTCGTCCCGTCTATTGTCTGCATTTTTCCCTTTCCACCTTTTTGGCGTGACCGAATTTGGGAGTGAACATGGTTTTTTTTTTCCACCTGCCTCCGCACATTTCAAATCTATTGTGATAAAAATAATTTATTCAGCGAAATATTTTTTTTATAATTGCATGTATTTAATAACGTGGTTCAAATGTGTAGCTTGAGTTATGAAATGTGTTTTTTTTCCCTAGTGTCTACGATCAAAACTGACTGAAATAATTAAAGATTACTTTTTTATTATTAAAATATATTATAGAAGCATTAACCGTAACTCGAGTCAGTTTTTATCGTAAAATTTTGTCCCAAAAAATTAAATTCAAGACACACGCTTAATATTTTAACAACGTTATTAGATATTTGCAAATAAACAAAAAATATCAGTAAATAAATAGAACAGGAAGAGAATACAGCAGGTAGAAGACCCTCAGCTTCTAGGATGGTCTATTTTACGACTTCACGCGGCAACCCTTAGCAGCTGCCTCATACCCATACCCGACGCGTCCGTCGATGGTCACTTTGTATCTCAAGGATAAATAAACTATAGGTTACATATTGGGCCATCAAATTCCAACTCGCAACCTTCTCGTGGTTTGGCCCGTGATTAGGGGAGTTTTTCTCCCCGAAACTAATGGCGAGCTCTGGGTCGTCGTCGGGGAACTTTCCCCTTCCCTTTGACTACCTCCCGACGGCGACGACAATGACAACACGGACGGATGTCACAGACGGAGACGATCACGACGTGTGGGAACCTCTGCCCTCCCCATACGCTTGTGGCTGGTTCTGACCAGCACAGGCCTGTCCACCCCTTGTCCCCCCGCGTCATCCATTACGTCCCTCCCTTCGTCTCGATTAGCCAAAGTGCATAAATATATAAATAAATATATATATAATATCCAGTGTAGGTTACATATTGTTATATATGTGGAGCGTTTGGATGGAGTGTAGGACGAAGATAATTAAATGCTTTTGTAATGTAAATAACTAGGAAGCTTCGCGAACGCTACGAAAAATCGTAATATAGTGCGATTTTCTTGAGAGAACTTTTATTGATTGAACCTAAATCAATTACATATAGTAGGTAAAAAAAAAAAAAATTTAAACGTTTTGAAGGTCCTCTAAAAAATTTCATCGTTATTGGCGTAGCCGTTTGTTCCGCTGAGGGTAAAAAATCAGACCAAAGATTGTCGCCTACTAAAATCGAAAAGTAAACGATTTTCATAAGAACTATTTCTTTCGTTGTACCAAAAAACTGGCAGTTCTAAGTTCAGGGATTTCGAAGGTCTCCTGAAAATTTCATCAAGATCGACGTAGCCGTTTGTACGGTTAGAGAGTGAAGAAACAGACAAAAAGACTAAAAAGCAAAGTATTTTTTCCGGGTAGACAAATTGAAGTCATCGCATCGCTATGCTCATCTAATTAAAAGTCTCTACTCACTCGGTTACAGAACTGATTGGAACCAACCTCCGAGTAGGGGCCGAATTAGAAGATTTGTTTAGTGCTTTCTTTCTATGACTAGGGATTCGCCCAAGTGGCTACAATTTCCGGTGAATTGTGATTCTGAAATGTTGCAAATTTCGGTGTTATTGCATGGGTAGACTTGCGTGATTGTTAACCATTATTCTCGACAGGCCTATATAATTAGCTCGAACAATACATTTCACTCAGGCCTAGCATTAATTTACTATTCGAGGCTTATACTAAATATAGAGAGTGAGAGTGGTATTTCAATTTGTCCGCAATATTATTATAGAACTATTCTCAACATTATATAGGGAGATCAGATGACTGATAGTTTAGTAGCACATGCAGATAACAGATTGATGATGAAATCTTTGATGATAGCAGCATTTTAAATTCGAATATTGCACAAGTCAAGTTTGTTGCTTATTCGACTATTAACATAAAATCTTACACAATTCTTGTAATTATTCTATCTCGCTGTACGAGAGGACTATAGAAATTAAATTGGTGAACTTCTATATTATATGTATCTAGATTAGAATACAGCATTACAGCCGTTTTAGAACAAGCGAACCCCATAATTGAAACGATAAAATCAGACACAAACAATGTACAGGATCAAATTATGTGGTGTTAATGTTTATCAGATTTGTTGGTGTAAATAAATGGAATGATTCATAAATGTTTACACGATGTAATAGTCACGTTTTTCGGCGGTATTGTCGTTTACCAAGTCAACATAGATGCTTTTATTTTTATTCAATGTTACACTTGAATCCGATAAAAATATGTTCTGCTAAAAATGCGATAATTACTTCAAGATGTTCCATATTTTCTTCGCGGGGGGCAACGGAAATAGCTTGCCTGGCCTCAGCCCAAACTGCGTGCCATTCTAAGAGAAGATTGCTCCTGTCGGATCTAGTGAAAGTATATAGTCCAAACTCCCAACCACAGTCCACACAGTAGTGACATAAGGAGGGTAGTCGGTCCATTCCAGCCACCGGCAATCCTCACTGAAGGGTTTTCCTTTTCAAATGTGTTCTCAAGTAACTGACAAATGCTGGGATTGAGTTCTAATAACCCTTTAATGAACATGCTATTTAGTTTCTCGATTTGGTTAGGTTAGTCGGGAAACACTCCCGTAGGTGGAATTGTTAATATTTAATACAATTCAGAAATTATAAAATCCATCCCGACCGGGGTCTAACACATTCCCTTCACTAAGGCGCCTACCTGGAATGTGGGAGACGCTGGTTCGAGCCCCGGTCGGGATGGATTTTGTAATTCCGAAGACAAAGATTCACACCGAGTCAAACTCATGTCTTTATCTTGAACATTAATTTATATATAGATAAAGGTCATTCCTTACTAAACTTAAAAAATAATTGTAATGTATGATTTAGCTGTGTAACAATGGCATTCGTTGTATGCGGATGCCCATTCGTAATAAATAAACTAATTATAAAAAGCCATGGTACCATCATACCCTTGTTGAATGTTGATACTTTGTTGTTTGGAGTACATACATTGATATAATTAAAACGTATAATTTACCTAACCTATACGCACGCGCCGCAATTCATATATTTATACCCAGTTCATTCAAAGTTAAAAGCGTTCGCCGGACCTACATTTGTCACATAACATTATCACATTACGGAATTTATAACCACCTCCTCCTCCTGTCTACAACACAGTCGCATCTTCGTTTCATTCACGCTTATTTAAAACCTCAATTCAACACACTGAGCCAGGAGATAGATCTGGCACACGACACGAGTCGGAACCTGCAATTTGCCAGTATTTCAGGTATTTGGCCGCTGCAGCTCCAAGCTCATCTGTAATCGAGGTGACTGAACTGAACAGGGAGATTTATCTGCCAACTAAAACTATAAAGTACACAAGACTTTCGATCGCGTTTCAAGAGTCGCAAGCAAGAACAAACTATAATAACCCTCATGGGGTTTGCCTCGGATGTATGCAAACATACACGCTAGAAATATTTGATAGGTCTAGTATGCGCTGGGATCTCCTAAGATATTCCTGCCTACCTAAAATTAAAGGAAATTTTGAGTCAACACACTTCAGATCCAGATTTCAGAAAGAAAAGTCAAAGGTTTGTGGTGATTGGTGATCACAACCTGATAACGAAGACTAATTATTTGTACTCGATTGTCCAAATCATAAAAAAACAATCATTTAAAAAAAGCTAAGATTTGGTTTATACCGATAAAGTTGTAGAACTTGTATGTTTAAACGATGTTAATCGAGACAAAGAGGAAACCCTGCAATCACTGTGTTTTTCCACACGAGTTAAAACGGTTTAACTAATTCGAACTCTCTTAATTCGAATCAGTTGAACCGTTTTAACTCGTGTGATAAACTCTGTGTATGACAGCCACGCTCAGTCAGTAAGTCGGGACTCGAACCTGGAACCACGAGGTTTGCTTGATTCGACCGCGGCCACATCTTCGAACTACGGGATATTATCTTCTTCTTGACTGACCAGTGACCACTTGGTAATCTCGCCCGTGTCGCCTCGTGTGTGCAGTGCAGACAGACGGACAAGGGAGTCCAAGGGGCGAGAGAAAAGTTCCCCGAGACACGTCGAGCTCGAGGCCCGGGTCAAGGTTCACACGTAGAAGAGTGGCCTTCGAAGCCAGAGGTCGGTCAGTGGCACCGTTCGCCAAAACCACGGGGACAACATGGACATTGTTCGGGACGACCAGTGATGGGAGGATGAAGGACGCGGGGTTCGAACCATGCGCATCCTGTGTGTTAATAATAACATTGAACGAGATAAGGACTACTTAGATTTAAAATAGATTGGCAAAATTAATTAATTACGATGTGGAGTTTACATGTGCGAAAATGTCAAGGGTCAATATCGTCAATAAAATTATATCCCAATTAAATTCCACTTTTGTACTGAGCAATTTGACGAACATCTGTATCTGTATGTATTATTGTAAAGCATTTTGTGAAGCAATTAGGAAGAAAAGTAACTCTACCAGGAGACATTGATGGTGCGGTGACCGCATGTTTGCTTCAAATGATGATTCAATAAAGATTATACACGTATACGCGTTTCCAAGCAAAGATAGATGGCAGCACTAAAACGCAACATGTCGGACCGATCGGTGATAGAGGCGAGCTGCTTACGGGCGGGCGCTGTATATTCAGTTGGCTTCAACTTGATTTTTGTTACATTTCTGATCATTTGCGAAAACATTGTTGTATTATGTCATATCGTCCGCGTATTTTATAAGTAAAATTCGTAAGTTTAGGGGATCGGCTTTATTAAAAACGGGAATTTAATGGCATTTTAAATTACAACAAATTAATTCAGATTATTTGATGATATTAGCTCGAAAAAAACAAACCCACACTGTTAAACTATTAAATACAGAAACAAGTGTATAAAATAATGTTAATCCGATGAAGATCGATGATATTTTGCCAAGAAAATGTTGCCCAATTGATATTGATTGATATTGATATCCAAAAATCAAAAGAGCTTCTAGCAAATTATAGCCCTACACTTGTTTTGCACTTCTTCTTCTTCGTTTTACAATGTAAACGCAATCGGAGTAGGCCTATATATATTTTACTACTACGCACTTAGGACTACCGTTTTTTTTAAAATATACATTTTATTAAAAGTAGGCCTATTTGTATTATTGTTTTGTATTTCAATAATGGCATGACGCGTCATTCTGCAGACAGCTTTAAAATCTTGTAGGTTATATCATTATACTTATCCAAAGTAATATAATATTAATCGTATTTATTATCATACTATGTAAAATATTATGTATTAAATGAACAATGACGGCAAATGGTATATGTAGGCCTACATTAATTATATAAGGTAGAAAAGGAGTTGGGACTTGTGCATAATCCCTAATACAATAAATTATTTTTGTTATTGTTTTGTTATTGTTATTATAAGTATGACTTTATTTATATTAAATTATCATATAAAACAAAAGAAGTATATCTCAATTAAAAGTGCCATAAGAAGCGAGCGATACTGTATGTGTGTGTACTGTGTTAACTATGAGTTGTGATACATTCTTGACGGTTTGAATTTGATTTAGTATTTATCGTACCCTGTTAGTCTTTGGTATATAGCCTATAAATACCAATGATTTATTATGATATTATAATTAGAAAATTGTAATATGGATACAAATGCCATCCTCGGTGTCTCATGGGTGCATGGGGCGCAGGTCTGAATATAGTAATATTATTCTGGTCGACATGGTCTCGAATCCCGCATATTGGAGAGCGATTTTATCATTTTGGTGCACCCCCATGCTTTTGATAATCATCAATTAACAATATTTTAGGAAAACAACGACAATGTACTTGTGATTGTATATATTTATAAGTGACAAACACGGAATGACCTGTATTCTACAGGTAAGCACATAGCGCGCTCCTCCGACTATCACTGATCGGACAGTTGCATTTTTCGCCACCAGGTAGCAACCCCTTTGCTTGGAAACGCGTATAGGTAGGTACCCTAGAAATCAAATTTCTCTATTTTGTAGCTTTATTAACTCAAAAGTGCTATTACGATAATAGAATAATTAATAAAAGAAGCGCAAAGTGAAGTTGCAGAACACAAAAAACGCGACCAACCAATAACTATTAATTTAATTAAATTAGATTCTATAGCTTTGTGTCTAGGCCACAGAGAAACGGAGACAGAGAGAGTTCTGCAGTGTGGTGTGGCAAGACTTACATTATCACTAATTAATATGCATGTTCACGGTGGCTACAGCTGGAATTACACATCAATTGCTTTGGTAATCCCGAGACAAATTCAATGGCCAGTGACTCAACGTGCAGGATATTCGGAATCAAGTTATCTGTGGTGCACATCTATTTACATCACCTGCACAACCAAATAAATTGGTACAAGATTTGTTTGATAATTTGTTGTATCATAATGCATTCGACATTTGAATTATGGTGAAAAAGAACCAGATATTTAATTGGAAGGGGTTACGTGTAACATAAAGCACTGCGGCAGTAGTTCAAGGTATGGGATGACAGGATATGTTGCGGTGTGCACACGGGCATGTAGTTATTCATGAAGTTTACACATGGACGCTGCGGGAGAGGACTACTGTAACATTGTAATTATGCAGACTCCTCCCGCAACATTTCAGGGTGGCGAGGATGGGTTGGGAGAGGATAGCAAGTCGAGGCTTTACTAACCCGGTTTAGCAAAAAACATGCCATTTTAATGTGTTAGTCGAGTAGTTTAAAAATATACATTTCCACTCCAATCCTCCTATACCAACACCATATAACGCACAGACAGGATATAGCGTTGAAATACATTCGGGCAAGCACAAAATATCAACTACCCCCAGGGGAGGGGAGGGGGGGGGGGGGGGGGCTAAATCGATACTTCAAATCAGTAAATGTTGGCACTCACTAACATAATTGCAAGGTTAGAAGAGATAGGTTTGAAATTGAAAGTAGTACGTAATTTTGTCCATTCACTAAAAATAAAAAATACGTACTATGCAAATATAAGTTAATTACAAACACAAGTCGAACCGGAACTGGAAGATGGAGACGAGTAGGACCTCGTTCAAATGAATTAGATGGAGAAGGGGTTCGGGATGGCAAGACCTGCGAAATGAGCGCTTCTCAATGTGGTCAAGGGTCACCCCCTGCCCCAACTCGACCCCGCATCAACAACCTTACTGTCGTGGATGAAGCACACTTGTCCCACTCTCCCCGCCGACCCTACCCATCAACTGCACTGCAGAGTGATGGAAGACGAGGATGGGGTGCTGGAAAAACAGGAAATTCTAGTCGCCAAATCAACTCATTCCAAACAGGAAGCAAGCTCGTAAATGATGGTGATGTACATTGTACAGCATACACACACAGAGACCGTGGTCTGCATACGACACGAGTAGAGACCGTCCTGTGAAACTAACCAGGGGGAGACCCTTCATGTTGGCAAAACATCGACGAGCGACTGAAAGTAACCATTTCAAAGCTTTTAGCAAAACTAGCTATAAAACCAGCTTTTATACGGCTATAATGTCACTGATTAAAACTGGTAGGCTTTTTTAAATGTGGACTGTATATTTCTTTATTTATTTGAATTACTTTACTTTCAAACATAGTACACTCATTTCACATCCATTTCAACTCGTTCGTGCTAGTGACTACTATAAAAAACATATTTATAAAAAAAACATGATTGTGAGGTCACAGCCCTCACAATGCATAATAATATTATGCCTTCTAAACTCAAACATACGCCCCCCCGTTGATTGGAGATCAAAATACAAAGAAGTATTACATAAGACATTGAGTAGGGAGAGGAATTAAATGACAAATTGGTCTCTTCATCACGTTGCGACCTAATCGTATGTTGACAACTCGAACTAGCCATCACTCCCTGGGCAGATGCTTTCTACGACCCCTAGTTTCCATTGGAGAGGAGGCAGACGATCATCTCGAACAAGGCACACCATTCCCGGTTGTAGGTTGTTGTGGGAAGTTGACCATTTCTGTCGTTGCTGGAGCCCGTTGAGGTAGTCCAACAACTACAACTGCTGGTGCATATGTTGGACTCTTTGCCAACGTGATAACTGGTTGATTGTCGACGTGTTAAGCAAGTCTGGCTCAGGTAGGCTTATTAATGGAGCGCCTATGAGAAAATGACCTGGACTTAAAAACGTTGGATCATAAGGATCGTTTGACAAAACGGTAAGAGGACGGGAATTCATACATGCTTCAATTTGAGAAAGTAGAGTAGCTAATTCTTCAAACGTCAGTGTAGCCGTCCCTACCACACGTTTCAAATGAAATTTCATGGACTTCACTGCAGCTTCCCAGAGACCACCAAAGTGTGGTGCACTGGGCGGAATGAAGTGCCACGTAAATTGTTCTTTAGCAGCATATTCCTTGATCTGATCGCAGAACGATTCGGTAAGGAACAACCTACGCAACTCTTGAAGCTTACGGTTTGAGCCCACAAAGTTCGTAGCATTGTCACTGTAAATGTGTAGACACTTGCCTCTTCTGGCTGTAAACCTTCTTAACGCTGCTATAAAGGCTTCAGTCGTTAAATTACTCACTAGTTCCAAGTGTACAGCTTTTACTGCAAGCATACAAATTTGCAACATAGCATTTGATTGTAGTTTTGCTGCGTACTGATCCAGTCTTTATTGAAAAAGGACCAGCATAATCTACTCCTGTGTTCACAAAAAGGACGAGATGGTTGAACACGGGCTTTAGGTAATTGACCCATCAATTGTTTTGATGTTGATACTTTCAGTTTGAAACAAGGTAAACATTTGTGAATGCAATTCTTGATTACTTGTTTTGCTCTGGGGATCCAATATTGCTGGCGCAATGATGCAGTTAACAATTGCGGACCAGCATGAAGTAGCTTGAGATGTTCAGAATGATAATCAATTAGTAAGATCATGATTTGGTGGAAGAATAAGTGGATGCTTGTTATCGTATGGAAGTTCTGAATTATTTAATCTCCCACCGACTCGCAGGATCTTTTTCATCGTCTAAAAATGGATGAAGATTTAACAGTAAGCTTTTCTTTGAAACTTGACCGTTGTCTTGAAGCTCTTGAATTTCACGAAGGTAAACATCTTTTTGCACACATTTAATGCAAATTTTGAGAGCAGATTGCAGCTCCTCAGCAGATAGCACACCTGACTTTCTTGACATCGAATTCTTACAATTGAAGTTGAATCGCAAACAATACGCAACTACGTGTGTCAGTTTCGACGAGTGACGAGTATTTGGAAATAATCTCGGTTGTTACAGTATTAGTAACTAACATGGTGTTGACAATTCTACGTTTTTCGGATATGGAATTGTCACTGTTCAATGATGGGACGGATGAGGGCCACGATAGAGTAGTTGCTGTAGCCAGTCAGGTCCGTGCCACCATATATCAAGTTGTTTAAGTGTTTTAGGATCAGTTCCTCTTGAAATAAGATCTGCTGGATTGTGTTTGGAAATTACATGTTTCCAATCCTTAACATTAGTGTATTCTTGAATTTTGGATACTCTGTTCGCAACAAATGTTTCCCATCGATTTGAAGACGAGGATAACCATGATAGAACAATGGTTGAATCCGTCCAAAGATGTATGCTGTCAATCTTAAGTTCAAGATTGGTAGTGTTTTTTTGTACCAGTTGCGCTAGTAACAATGCGCCACAAAGTTCTAAACGGGGCAGAGTTACCTTTTTTACAGGTGCTACTCTTGATTTTGAGCACAGTAGATGAATACTAACTTCATTTTGAACATTGACTGACCTGAGATATAAACACGATCCATACGCTCGTTCTGATGCATCTGAGAAACCATGAATCTGTATGTCTATGATGGTGCTTTGCATAGAACTAATCGGTCAATTTCAATGTTGTTGACAAAAGGAAGTTGTTGGTGAAGCTTGTTCCATTCCATCAATAACTCTTGTGGTAGTCGATCATCCCAGTCTAGTTTATGAAGCCATAACTTCTGTAGAAATATCTTATGTAAAATCACTATTGGGCTGACGAGACCTAATGGATCAAATATCGACGCAATGATTGATGAAATCTTCCGTTTTGTAACATTCGTGGCAGACACTTGATCGTGCGAATATGAAGAGCTTTTGTTTTGTACGAGAAACTTATCTGACTTCGGATTCCACAATAAACCAATGTGTTTTAAACGCTGTCTGTGCGATCAAATTGAAGAGGTAACTGGGTTTCTCTGTACTCTGTAGGTATTGCTTCAAGTAACTCTGGACAGTTTGAACACCATTTTCTGAGTGGGAATCCTCCACTATTTAATAGCATGGTCATGTCATCTTGAATTTGAAGAGCATCCTGGATATTGTCACAGCCACTGAGCAAGTCATCAACGTAAAAGTCTCGTCCTAGCACTTCTGTAGCGCGAGGATAGCTGCTAGCTTCTTCTTCGGCAAGTTGTTGTAAGCATCGTGTTGCCAAGAAGGGAGCTGAAGCTGTGCCGTAGGTGACTGTTGTAAGCTCGTAACATTTGACAGATTCTTCAGGCGATGTTCTCCAGAGAATTCTTTGATATCGAGTGTCCCGTGGATCTACGTTGACTTGACGATACATTTTAGCAATGTCAGCTGTAAATGCAATTTGAGGTTCTAAAACCGTACCACGATTGACCACAAGTCTTGTTGAATAGTAGGACCCACATCAGGATATCATTTAAGGATTTACCGTTCGTAGTTTTGGCTGAAGCGTCAAAAACAACTCGTGTCTTGGTTGTGGTGCTGGAAGCCTTAAACACAGCATGATGGGGAGATAGTATACATTGTCAGAATGTACACCTGAATCTGTCTGCACTTGTACCATATGGCCTAGCTTTTCGTATCTTTCAAGAAACTTGTTGTATTCCAATCGTAGTTCTGGTTGTTTGTGCAGCCGACCTTCCAAATGTTTAAATCTGTAGCTTGCCTGATCGAATGAGTTACCAAGAGTCCTCATGATCTGCCTGGAATGGAAGCCTTACTACAAATCTCCCTTTACTATTCCTTGTCACAGTTTCTTGGAAATGTCGCTCACATTTTTGTTCTTCGTCGGTTTCTTGCTTTGAGTGGACTTCCTCAAGTTCCCAGAAACGTTGCAGTTGCCGATCTAGACTGTCATCTGTTTGCAAGAAGTGTGCGGTAACAGATGCAAGTAGAGGCATCGCCACATACTTGTTTGAAACGTCCTGCCAGTATCCAACCTAACTCTGTATCCTGTAGAATAGGATAATTATTCTCTAATCTTGACTTTCGTCCAGGCCTTAGAAGATGGAAAAAGAGTTCTGCCCCTATCAACAGATCAATCCTTCCTGGCTGGAAGAATGTTGGGTCAGCTAAATCGATGTCAGGTATATTCCACTGTTCATGTTCAATCAACATATCTGGCATCTGGCCGGTTATGCGTTGCAGAACTAAACATGACAAGTTAGCATTGAAGTTGCCTACTTTAGATTGCAGTTGGCATTCAACCATATGCTTTGATTCTGAGGCTACGTTATTGATACCTCGAATTGAAATGGGGTTCCTATGTTTCTTTAATCCTAATCGTTGTACTAAATCTTCAGTACAAAAGTTAGATTGACTTCCACTGTCTAAAAGAGCTCTACACTCTTGAAGCTTGCCATTACAATCTTTTATGAGTACTATTGCTGTTGATAGTAGAACATGTGATTGGATATCCTTGAATGCACAGCATGCGTTCTGAAACTGGTTTGAACTTCCCTCGTGACCATTATCTGTGTTGCCACATAATGGTGCAGGATTAGCAATTCTCTGAACGATGTCAGAAGAACCCACGTTTTCAAGATTGGTATTGTGTAACAGAGTATGATGTTTTTTACCACACTTTCGGCAACCCTTTGAGTGGCATGACTTGACAACGTGCCCAGTGCGAAGACAGTTGAAGCATAACCTGTTATTCTGTACACAATATTGTTTCTGGGCTAGGCTTAAGTTCCTGAACTCATCACATTTATACAACGAATGTGATTCATTGGCAATACTGACATTTAGGTACAGTTGTGTCTGTAGGCCTAGAAATGTATGCATTAGACTTTCTATCGCTTGGATTGAATCTTCCCTTGACTTCAGCAGTAATGAACTTACGATCTGTAGAATTACTGTTACTGAAGGGTTGAACGTTTTCTAGAGCTTGTCTCCTGTGTTCAAGAAAAGCGATGAAACTATCAAGTGATGGGAATGCTTGATCATTGAGATTGAGTTCCCATTCTTTGCGTGTATTACTATCTAAACGTCTGGTGAATAGATGTAACAATATGACTTCTTCCAAAGGTGTTTCAATACTAAGGGCCTTAAGAGCATTTAGATTACTAGACACTGTGTTGATAAATTGTAACAATTCAGTTGCAGATTCTTTTTTGTACTGATTTTAATATCAATCAACTCCTTAAGATGTTGAGATGCTATCAGCCTTTTATTTTGATACCGATTTTCCAATAATTTCCAAGCCACAGTGTAGTTATTCTCAGTCAGAGGTAAATTTGAATCAATTCTAATGCTTGTCCTGTTAGAACAGATATCAGATAGTAGTACTTTTCTATAATGGCCACATCGTTGTTGTCGTGAACCATAGCTCTGAAGCTGTCACTAAACGTCAGCCACTTTGTATAAGAGCCGTCAAAACTAGGCAACTTTATAGACGGTAGGTTTAACTTAGTCTTACTAGGCCTGCGAGATGCGCCAATTGTATCATTTGAGGCGTCTAGGTCAACTAAGTGTTGTCTAGGTTCTAACAAGCCTGACATAGTTGCTCTTAGGTCATGAACCAGAGTTTCAACGGTGATCCTCTCTCCTTCATGGTCTATGTTTTCATCGTGCAACTCTAGATTGGTTTGGACCTCATCAAACCTTGTCCAGGTTTCCAGTAACTGTTCAAGTCTAATGCGTATCTTATTGACATCCAGCGATATGTCGAGACTACTGACAAAAGTCTGAATCCTTGAAATGGTAGCTTTATAAATTCCCCTTTGCTTGACCCAAAGCTTGATTTGTTTTGTGTCCATGTTGAAAGGCTAAAGTAATAAATAGTTTGTCTGACCTGTTTTCTGCTGGTTGCTGACACTGTCGAAGCAAAGCAAACTCGTGATAAATCTGGCGCGGTTGGACCAATGATTAAAACTGGTAGGCTTTTTTAAATGTGGACTGTATATTTCTTTATTTATTTGAATTACTTTACTTTCAAACATAGTACACTCATTTCACATCCATTTCAACTCGTTCGTTGCTAGTGACTACTAAAAAACATATTTAATAACAAAAACATGATGTGAGGTCACAGCCCTCACAATGCATAATAATATTATGCCTTCTAAACTCAAACAGTCACATAGAAAATATTATCTACTTTGGAAGCTCCTAAAAAGTAAACCGCGTCGAGTAACACTTTGTACATTAATTTTTGGATGAGCGAAGCGAAGACTTCAATTTCACCGACCCCCCCAAAAAATTTAGCTCGGGTGTTTTTTTTTTTTTTTTTTTTTTTTTTTTTTTTTTGTTTTTTTTTGTCTGTTTGTTAACTCTCTACCAGACAAACGGCTTATCCGATCTTGATGAAAATTTGACAGGACCTTCGAAATCTCTGAACTTAGAGGTGTATTGTTTTTGCCTGGGTACAATCGAAGAAATATTTCTCATGAATATCGTACTTTTACGATTTTTTTCGATTTTTAGTGCGATATTTTCGTGACATTTGGGCCAATTCTGACCAAACGGGTGGGCTACAACGTTCATATTATACATGGACATTAAGGTTATGGTGATGTAGTACCTTTTGAAAGAAAAAGTTGAAAAAGTTAGCCAGAATCCATAGAAATAAAGCTTTTAATATAAGTTTTTTACGGTAAATAATACCAATTGACAAGAAACAAAAGAAACTTGACAACATTCACCTACAATGCGTAGGCAGCAAAACAAAGCACTTGCAAAAGTAAAGATATCCCAAGCAAACTTTAAACTTTAAAAAGCTCATCCATCAACGCGGCGGGACTTTAGCGTTTTCCTAGTTGTAATTATTCATAAATATTGACCAACAAGTATAATAAGATTTAGTTTGTTGTTTTGTGTTACTTAGGTCCAGAATTTCAATGTCTAGTTAAAATTTATCTGCCAGTTAGTCCTCTCAGTAAATATTTACAAGGCTTCTGATTGGTGGTTGCCATAGTGAAAACAAGTTATGTGTCAGTTAAATTTACTTGCCACTTTAACTGGACATTGAAATACCGGGCCTAAGTCTATTTTCATGTTTATAACAGCGACGTGCCCCCAAACCCATGTGCCATGTTGGAGAGAATTGAGATCCCGACTTTTACAATTTCGCAAAAAGTTAAATTAATTGTTTTAAAATTAATACTTTTAGTTGGCGTTTGCTCCCTTGTTCGGCCAATTTGAGAACCAAACTCGGACCTCGTGTCCTCGCACACAACGAATGTACAAGGGCCAAGTGTCATGCGTCGTATTCGTCGCGACAAGAAGGTGGTGCACTCCACATTAATTAGCCCTATGTCTAGCTTCGCCTCGCGCTTACACTGTACACATACATTAAATACAGCAAGGTACGAGCAGATGATGAGTATCTCAAGTCAAAGCTCACTAGAACAAAAGCCCCACAGTCTACACTCTGCACTTGGAGGGATTCACTAGAAGACGCACTGAGCCGACTAATGGGAGATGAGACACTATTATAGCAAGGGAAGGTGGATAAATTACGAGGGGCACCTAGTGCGCGAAAAGTAGGGAGATGGCACCATTCAATACTTTTTGCACGTTTTTGCGTTTATTGCATAGCATCGACGGACATAGGACCAATAATATTATACAACACTCATTATATTTAAAGTTATTTTGTAATCGAAATTAAAATATATTTTTAAGTAATATTTTTAAATTACAAACAAAAGGTACACATTCACCGGTAGTAAAAGTTTGTGTTGTAAAAATGTACTAATTTGTTATTCGATTTTTACCTAAAGGATCTCGTGAAATAGCCTACATGTTGCCCACCGCTCGGCAACACTTCGTAAGTGAATTAATTTCGAAAATTGAAATTATATTGAAATTGTATCATAATTGAAACTACACGATTAAAAAATAGCTACATGAGCTAAATAAAGAACCAAAATGAAATTGAAAAACGTCTTTCGCAACCGAATTCGTCGCGGCTAAACCCATATGAGCAACCGGTTTTTCATATCATGTGGGTTACATGTCGGTGTGTGCACATGCAGGAAGGTGTGATTCGCACGCGCACGTTCTCGCACGCGCCAGCATTGTTGTGGTAATTGCAGGGTACTCGAAGTGCAAGCAAGCTACACTACACCAACCAGGTCGTAGGTGTACCCCCAGATGTCAGGGCAGGATGTTCTGCACAGAACACGTGTAGAGCACTCAGCACGGTGACGTCACACGTGGCCGAGACGACTCATTGGGTGAATCAATCAACGATGGTGAACTTGAAACACTTGTCGCTGGGTAAACACCATCATAGAGGCCATGCCACACAGAGAACCACTAACAGGGCCACCAACTTTGACAACTTTGCTCACAGCCAATCACAATTCATGATTTTAAATATGAAAAAATAGTTGCAAAATAAGTACGTAGGGCCTATAAAGTATCTTGGTGTGAAATTATTTTCAAATCGCAAAACGAATGCCATAAAGTAGACTAAAATATTGAATGTTTTGTACTAGTAGTTGGCAATTTAATAATAATTTCAATTTTACTACTTTTCACCTGCCAAAATATGCGAAATACGTTCTGCCAATCATCAATGTATGAGAACGTCAAACTTCTTCTTTTTCCCCTTGGCTGGACTCTGGGGTGAAGACAGTGCTGCTGCTACGAGTCCATCTGCAAGTCTGGATCTAGGTCTGGATAGTATGGGCTTCGTATTTCGCACATGATTGACATCTGGTTAACAGACGCCACAGTTCTCTCTTCCGCCCCTATTTGATGCTCTCCAAACAATGCAGCCCTCATCAGGGCTGCACTGCAGGTGCATAGGAATTATTTAGAAACGCTTCATTCGTTCAAAGATTTCGTTCGCCTTCTTTCCAGTCTCATGATCTCATCCAACAATTTAACTTACATCGCATACTTATCGTGTCTCAAAGATATTAATAATAATTGGTCTGTGGAGATACGAAGTTCATAGCAAGCAAATGGCGCACACGTACTAAACTAAAATAAGCACGCGAAAGTGCATTAATCAGGCCAGGGCCTTTCATACTCGGTAGTCTGCGCCATCCATCACTTACGTGCATAGCACCTGTCCTGTAGTACGAACGAAACTGAAATATTGTAATACGAAGCAACTTAGAACTTCGCCAAGCAATCAGGAGAATTAATAGGCGGACATAATTGCTAATTGGATGGAAGATGGATGTGTCTTCTCACTCTTTTTATTTAGTGAGGCAAATGCAATTGGCAAATTCAAGTAAAATAACTAGGCCTAATAATAAGAACCGCACATGCATAATTTATTATCTCAATTTACGGTAGGTTAGAAGAAATAAACTGCAAATAAGTGGGTCGACTCTAAATACGAACTTATATTTATTTATTCTATGCAATATCAATAAAATTATTCATAATTGGTTTGAACTAAGAATATTAAATACCAATAAAACACTCCAATGTAAACTCCAACTACATTCAATTCTCCAGCATTCGAAGTATTTAGCAACCGTGGCATAATAAATCATGTTGATCAAACTGGAATGGGCATTTAAAAATTAAAGAGCTTACATAATATTATGTAAATGAGTCATGCAAATGCACGCGGGTGAGGTGTAACACGACTCGGCACGGGTGATTCAGTCTCTCTCACGGTGGGTGACTCACCCATACAACCAGGTCGAGTCAACAGCTGTCCCGCGTTCTACGAGGGAATCAATGAGAGCTCTTTACTTCGCGGGACGGGATGTTAGTTTGAGAGATGCCGTTTGGTCGGACCCGAGAACAGAACAACTGACATGTTCAACTCTGCTACGGTTGGCAAGGCTATTTATTTTATTTACAGTTGTTTTATTTATGACCCTGTTTGAAATATCTTGTCACGGGTTTCGATCTTGCCAAGATCTGTGAGATCAAAAGTGTGTGGGTTCGAATACCAGGAGGATGTTTAGTGAAAGGATTGAGTTTCGCGTGTGGAGTATGTTTATAGTTTACACGGTGCAGTTCACCTTCTCCACAGCACAAGTTACTAAATGCATTTGGAGACTAGCCAGAAAACAACTTGTCAGAAAACAATAGGAATACTTATTCATACTTGTAACTTGTGTATGCATGAGTTGGCTTCTTTTGTAATCGCAAACAAATTTCTGCATTTACCGATTAGATTTTATCAAATAATGTTATGGAATTTCATTTTTAAAACGTCAACATTTCAAGGGGCGTATAATCAGGAGCGTCACTACAGTTTGGACATTGGGGGGTCGCAAATTCGGCAGTGGCAATTCCTAAATTCGCATGAGGAGGAGGCTTTATAGTGCCAGCTGGCGTATCCAGGAATTCATAATCAATTAATTCATATAAGTGTACCGAAGGGCAAGTGGGGGGTACGGGGGGCTTTTCCCGGGAAATTTTTCTCCTTCAAGGTCATTTTGGTGAAAATCGTTGTATCTACTAAATCCTCTTTTTAATCTAAAAAATCTCCTTCAAGGTAATATGACCAACAGCGGATTGTTAATAGGGGATAAAAAAACGAAGTTTTTTTTTTTGGGGGGGGGGGGCGCCCTTCTCTCAAAACCCCCTAGTGACGCCACTGCTATAATTACATGTAATCAGGTAGTGTTTCACAGGGAGTACTACTTAGTACTTATTGATTGACCACTAGAATTGTGAGATAAATCATGAACCCTATACCCTAGAGGCAATCACAATCTTTACCCATCTATTGTAGCCACACAATACCACATGGAAATAAATTAATGTTCACATTTGATTTGTTCCCTGTGGACTCGGGGGCTGATGCGGTCTAGACCCTGGGAAACACTTTGCTTCAGTTGATTGATGATAATATCCATAACCCCTTGGCTTGGCCATTCATTCATGTCAACAAATCATTTGAACTCAGGACCAGCCAAGAGTATTACGATTGCCTTCATTTTACACAACTGCATCAACGGTTGATACAGGGCCTTTTGGGAGCCACCCACTCATTGGTGAATCAGTTTTTATAACTGAATACGATCAATGTTTTATAAATAAATAAATAAATAAATAAATAAATAAATAAATTTTAAATAAATAAATAAAGTGATACAATTCTTACGAATGAATTGAAACTTGAAATTATGCTCCGAATTCAAAGTTAAAAGTTGTGCTGCTTCACACTTTCGCTTCTTTGGAATTCAGCAGCGCTTCCGAGTTTAGAGCTCTTCACACAACACAACGGCTCAGCAGAAGCGCTCAATGTTCCACGACCAGAATCGTTTCCAAAGAAGCGCTTGGTGAAGGGGCACTAAGAAGGCACACGTAATATTCACTTTGCTTCTAAGAATTAAGAACGTATTGCGTGTTATTCTCGCTAAGCGTGCTGTTCATGTTTACATGCATAGTAATATGCTGGTATGAGATGAGATGATGCGCAGTTGCTGAGTAAACGGGTGAATCGTTCGTTACCATGGTGACGTGTAAACAACTCGGTAGCAGTAGATGCAGCGAAGAGAAGGTTGCATCTCATGACACAAGGATATCTTTGTAGTTTCATCCATCTGTGTCTGTGTATGCTTTCTTTCGACTACTTTGTTGATTCATTCATCTCTGGGAAACCATTAAAGTTTTGTTGCATTTGAACTCGTGCTAGACGATCGAAAATATCAAACCAAGCAGGCGCATATATTTTTAAATCACCTTGGCCTCTGTAAGTCTACTTTTACAATGCAGTAATTGGAAGGAGTTAATCATCTCTATAGTACAGTTTTCTATTTGATGTCTGAATCTGTAGGTCCTATATTATCTGCTTAGTACCAAAAGAACACAAATTTATTTTATTTCCAGTTCAATACACTATAAACATAGGCAAAAAGGCAAAAATCTAAACAAAAATGCTTCACAGCAACGAAAAACTGACTACAATATTGAGTTCATGGTCATTTTGTTTATAATTTCTTCTTTTGTATGGATGGTTGTTAATTTTCCTTTGTCAACCTTCAGTTAGAAAAAGATTTATGAATAAAAGTCGAAATATCACAAATAAATATTGATAAAGAGCTGCAGTGTTACGTCCAATAAACACTTATTTAAAGAATAAATACCTGTTTTACTAGTTTCTTATATCTGACTACAATTAATTAAAGAAAAAGTAAAATCCGTACTGAAGAAAATATTAGAATATTAATTGTTCTCTATTACTGTTATTTCTTTTGAAACCGCGTGAAACCAAATTAATAACTATCCAGAGTTGTGTTGCGTTTATGATATAACTTCGCGAGAAGTCCATGCTGACTATAGCGCATGCTATTCCCGAATGCATCCCGATCCGGAAATGGAAAAGTATCCGGAAGGAACTTGGCTATCGAAGTTCCCATATGATCGACTCTGTCACAGGATGTATAGATAAGACTTGTGTGGAGGTTGACGATGCTGTTGACATTTCCACTTTCTAAGCGTAGACTTTCCCGCCCACTCAGCTTTAAGCGACTGCCTACACATGACACGACAGCGTGAGGCTGCACCATGAAGACTTGTGCATCCGCACATTGCAAATGCAATGCAACTGATTTAGAAATCATTCACATTAAAAACGAGATTATTGTCCAAAAAGTGAAACCTGCAACGATCAATTGAAGGCCCTGTAAATGTATGTAAATACTTACAGCTCCTTCCTTTAGTATAGTTTTTCGTTTTCGGTACGTAGAGACATGGGATATACCGTGAAATGATACGCCAATCAACCAATCAACGAATGATAATATTAGTGGGCCACCAACATTTACACAAGCTGAATTGATTGAAAATGAACTTGATTGTCAAAACCTGTGTCAACATTATTCCATTGTTTACATTCAATGCAATGTTTATAAATGTACGGACGAGCTAAGAAAAACTTTTATATGTGTTGAGAAATATGAAGATCAAATTAAAAATGATCTTTTAACCCCGTGCCATGAAAGCATGCCCCACAGCCCCACCCTATATTAATGTACAGGAGAAAATCCTCCAGTCAGGATTGCCTGAGGTATCAGCCGATCCCTCGAGCTCCCGTACAAGGTGTGTGAGTAACCAAGGGTAATTTGAGAAAATAGTAGTACGAACTACGGTTGTCGCCTGACGGTAGCACAAAATCTTCGCAATAAGATGAAACGTCTTGTGGTCTAAGTTTCCAGAATGAGAAATAGAAGCATTTTACCGCCTCCCCTAATTCCCAAAGCACAAAAATACATTTTGTCTCGAAAACATTGAAAATAATACTCCTATCTGAGAGGAATGGGGTGTGGTGTGGTGATGCCTCCATATATAATCACGAGTTTTAAGAAATTATAAATAAGAGGTCGGTGAAACAACAAGCAGCCTGTAAAGTGAATGAGCTGTGCACAACCGGTGTCAAGAAAGCAAACTGACTCCTCAGTTCACAGAAATTCATCAATGCAAATGCTGAGAGTCTAATTTACTAAGACGGCAGTCAATTGAGTGTAAGTAATATGTGTTGAGTTAGTTTTTCTTCATGAGCGCGTTCAGGGTGTCCTAGAGAACAGTGTGACATAGGCTTGGCCTAACCTAGGACGTAATGCAATACACAATGCTATCTGCAGCCGAAAGTTTTTGAACGGTTCGCAGAAATAACGCAGGCAATAATTAGTCAAGGTTAAGCATAAAAGAGAAATATTATATTAATTACGGATATTCCTATATTTTCAAAATAATGAGAAATTATAACATTTTTAACGACCAATAAAAAAAAAAATCTACGGAATCGAGCCGGTTCATGCGTCCACGCATTCCAAAGTATACGCGAGCACGTCACCCGTGCCGAGTGGAGTGTAACGAGGGGAAATTTCTTGATACCTGGGATGTTCTTTACTTGCAAGGGATTTAGGACGGCTCCAAATCACCGTTTACAACTCCTAAAGAAAGATGATTGGACTTAAGTCCAATCAGAATTTAAAAAACTTCTGACTTTTGGCGGGAATCCGAACCCTGGACCTTCTGCATTGGAAGCAGATACGCTAACCACAAGACCAACGAGCCACACAGTACGGGGTTCGTAAGTAAGTTTCCAGAATGAGAAATAGAAGCATTTTACCGCCTCCCCTAATTCCCAAAGCACAAAAATACATTTTGTCTCGAAAACATTGAAAATAATACTCCTATCCGATAGGAATGGGGTGTGGTGTGGTGATGCCTCCTTATATATATCACGAGTTTCTAAGAAAGTTATAAATAAGAGGTTGGTAAAACACAAGCAGCCTGTAAAGTGAATGAGCATTCACAACTGGTGTCAACGAAAGCAAACTGTGACTCCTCAAGTTCACAGAATTCATCAATGCAAATTCTGAGATCTAATTTACTCAGAACGGCAGGTCAATTGAGTGCTAATGTAATCATGTGTTGATTTAGTTTCTTGAGCGTGTTCAGGGTGTGCCTAGAGACAAGTGTGACATATAGGCATTGGCCTAACCTAGGACGTAATGCAATACATAATGCTTATCTGCAGTCGAAAGTATTTTGAATTGAAAGGTTAGCCAGAAAATAAATTATCTGCAAAAGATATTATTATGGGGTCAAACAGCACAACTAATGAGAAATGCATAAAATAGAGAATACATGATAGTGATGTTATCTCAAAAAATAAAACTCATATTACATGTTTTATGGAAATCGATCCAGAAATTTAAAAAAAAAACATCTCAGCAAGATATCGAACCCCGGTCTTCCAATCGCCGATCGGGTGCTAATTACCCCTAAGCTATACCGAGACGTATTACATGGTCCATCAGAAAAAGAATTATTCAAAATTTCTCTTGATTATCAAATTTAGTTAATGGTTCAAGAGTGTATTTTTAGGAATTCATAATTTATTTTTAGGAACCATTTATAATAAGTTAATTGCTTTATTGTTTTACAAATTTTAATTAATTTTAGTTTTACTGGTTTGTTATTCTGTGTCGCAAGGCAACAGCCTTGGCTGCAGTGCAGAGACAAATAAAGTTTTATTATTATATAATGATAATCAAGTTATGAAATTGAGTAGGCCTAATACATTTTGAATCTGTAAGTGGCCCACGAAATATGTTACTTTTGGCCATATGCAATATCCATCCCAAAGATGGTAGTCGATCCATCCAATCTCCAATAGTCCTCCCTATTACCTGCTGTCGGCAACAGAAGGTAAGGATTGATAAAACACGTGTTGCATGTTCTTGATACGACTGAGTGAATACAATTGTATATGCCACGCGCCGCCACGGGGTGATGGTGCGGGGTTGCATCGGACATCAGATCGGAATGTTTCTGACATTAGGGGTAATGATAACGAGAGGTGATGTACAGACTTACGAGGGAGAGGAATCTGAGCCTGAACTGAACATACATAACAAGGCAGAAGATCCATTCGAGCGATGCACCAGCCCACGTCGTCGACCACCGTAAGTCCACGACTACCGCCGCGCGACTCTGATTCGGGAGGTCCCGGGTTCGAGTCCCGTCGAGACCGGCAATACTGGCTCCAGTTTTTTTCCGAGGTTTTCCTCAGTCGTTAATGCGAATGCAAGGAATTGAGTCCTCTTAAATAACCCTCGGACATCCCTTCACAATTGTCCTATCAGCAGATACCTAGTTGGTCACCTGTGTACACCACAGCGGGCATCATACAAAAATGTATTTATTTATGACTACCGAATCGAATAGGCTACCGATTCGTTATAAGTAACTCGCGAACGCACTCTAAAAGCAGCCCTCACAAATGGATACTGGGCAAATCAAGATTTCGAATTTCGAATTGATACAACAATGATATTGTAACCTGGGATAGAGTTAAATGTGATATTGCGGATCATTTGGTTGCAAAGGGCAAAATGCCTACTTTATAGTCATTTTGTTAAATATCTGTATACGATTTAAAGTAGCAGCATTTATCAATCACAATTTAGAAAGTAGTGACAAATAAAATCACGAAGATTTTATTTTTTTACATTTTGGTGGTTGCAGATTCTATACAATTGCACACACACAATTTTCCAAGTGTTTCATCTCCTCGGGAATGTGCAACTCGACTCAAGTGCAAACTATGAGCGACAAGCTACTTGCAGCATATTTTGACGAGGGGCCACGTGCGTCCTCTCTGTGCGGTGCGGGCGACCCACGCCACGCAGAGTAGGCGATGTAATTCGCGAGCGTTATTGCAACTCAAGTCAATTCCAGACAATGAACCAATTAATATTGTGAGTCATCATCGAGCTCATAATGACGCGTGGGTGACGAGTGAGTGACTGTCATTCCTGACTTCCTCTTCCTCTGGACGGGGTGGGACCATCATCGATCAATATCATCGATCATCGATCACCATGTGGGTCAACAACCCCTTTGCCTTTCCCACGAGCGTCGAGATGACATCGAAAATATGGTCGTCGGTAAACTATACCTAATAACGAGGGGACATTCCACGGGTTCCAAGCCTACAACTTTTCACCACCTAACCAGTCATTCCCATAAAACAGTTCTAAAACTTCGATGCCTGAATGATTTTCCCTTTGGCCAATCGACGCAGCATCAATTCATTATCGAAAAATAAAAAATTGTGCTGCTTAGGGTAAATTGATTTATTCCAGTTAGGCCAACAGCATATATGCATCGTTTACGGTAAGGAGCGGAATGTTGTTGGCCTTGGGGTAAACTGATTTATTCCCGTTAGGCCAACAGCGTATATGCATCGTTTACGGTAAGGAGCGGGGTGCATATACGCTGTTGGCCTAACGGGAATAAATCTATTACCCCAAGGCCAACAACGCCCGCTCCTTACCGTAAACGATGTATATACGCTGTTGGCCTAACGGGAATAAATCAATTACCCCAGGGCCCAAAAAACCTTCTTTGTATTTCGATAATGAAATGCGGTGTTGGCCTAAGGGAATAAATAAATTCTCCTAAGGCCAACAGGTGTAGCATGGTCTTTATCGACAGGTAGTAATGATGGCATTCGGGGAAAAAAGTTGATGGCCTTACAGGTTAAGGGCGGACCTGTGGGACGGCTCCTAACGAGGACATCAACGGGTCAACCTACAATTTACAACCTAAATCCTCACCCACAGAAGGTAACATTCCCTAAAAAGTCTCTAAAACTTTCGATGCACTTGAATGATATCCAAGCTTCGGTTTTCTCGCGATGGGGATGATTCCCAAATATCTATAAAAAAAAAAAAAAAAAAAAAAACACGTATCGTAACAAAATATAAATCAAAGACGAGCCCAGTCGCGATTGTAAGGTCGAAAAAAATATTTGAATTTGGAAGTTGTTCCTTTTCAGTCTCCCAAGGTACGGTACGTGCACACAAATATATAACCAGAACCCAAGTTCCTTATGTATCCAACATGAGAAAACTCGGGAGATGGAAATACAAGTAGGGCAAGTCCTGGGACCCAAGGATGTAATGTAATATTCCTTAGCCGAATAATGAATGTGCGTGACTGAACACGAGACCATCACAATCGCCTGTTAAATGATTGGCTTTGTTTGTTGTGTTTTGACTTTATGTGTTTAGAGGGGAGGGTTATTTGGGGTTGATGGGGGGGGGGGGGGACAAACTGCCAGAATCAGCCGTCCATCGCCTGACCATGGACCAGGTGTCCAAACATTTACATTTATCTCCTTTCCTATTAAATTCTAGTATAGTATCAGTAACGAGGTCTATCGTGGCTGTGATCGGGGGTTCAGAGATCTAGGAATGATCGTCTTTGAGCTGCAGTCTCAGATAGACGTCGGTTCTGCACTAGAAAATGAAACCAAGTTCCACGACCACATTGAACGAAGAAACTAACTCTAAAGTGGATGAGCGTGGAAGCAAAACACATGGTCGGATTCCCAACAACTTCGCCACGATCCGCACTCAATGTTTGCTCCCCCGAGTTCCCAACTTGGCGATTTGATATTCTGACAACCTCAAACTTGCGCACAACCTAGCGCTGGTAGCTCAAGGGTTTGAACAGTCGGATGGTTTGAACCCGTTGCTGAACCGGCCAGCTCAACAAGTTAAGAACACTATACCAAACTCATTCCAAACTATCCAAAACAACAGCTTCAGCTTTTTGCATTATAATTACTTGCATTATAACATTTATTAGAGAAAATAAAATAGTAGAACAGGCATTTTTCTAGTAAGTGTTCATTGGACATAACACTGCTCTTTATCAATATTTTAATTGTGATATTTTGACTTTTATTCAAAAATATTTTTGAATTGTTATTTTTCCTTTGTTCAACCTTCAGTTTGAAAAAGATTTTCAAATAAAAGTCGAAATATCACCAATAAAATATTCATAACGAGCAGTACGCAGGGGCGGCTCGTGAGTTATTATTGTGGGGGTTGCACATATTTTTGAAGTCTTATTCTGCGGGAACAAAGGGGTCTGGGGCGCAGCCCCAGCCGCCGGAGGCGAAATTTTTTTCAGATACTAATGGTCTGAAGTACCCAGAAAACGACTCTAAGAGTATATTTTTGAATTTATTGGTCAGGAAAAAACTCCCTATGTGTAACTGTTACCTTATGGAAAACCATCCAAAAATTAATTATTATATGGTTGATTAAAATATTACATACCCGAATAATGTCCCTTCATCGCCTCCGACATGCGCATCAAACATCACATCGTATATTTATTTTAAAATGAAGTCCATTCTTCGATTTTTAGTTTCGAAAAACGGTCAATTACTAGTTCATTGAAATCGCCCATTTCGAGAACCAAGTCCAATTTAAACACTGTTTGCTCACTTCACCCAAACTAACCTTGCACTTCACCAACCCTGTCGCGAACAACTTTCACTAGCCACTGAGCGGGTTGTGGGGGTGAATGAATGCTGCGCCTGCGAGGGCATTGAATGAAATAACTGGTTTTGACCCAGTCGCTTGCGCGATCGGGCAAGCTTTTTCAGGACGTGATTTCTAAAGATGGCCCGGGGCTCGTTCTGCCATGCCGACCGTAGAAAACGATGACAAAAATGAACTCACATTCGGAGAGCACCCTCCTCCGGTGGCAGTGTCACTTACCTACTGAAGAATGACTCCTGCCGAATATGCCTTGCTTTGGGCCGGCCAAAATATCCATGCAAACAATCCAACGATTTATTGGGAATATTACGAGATTTGCTTCGAACCTTAAATTTGGAATTTAGTTCGCGCAGATTTTTGGGGGTGCGCGTGCACCTGTGCACCTATACACGAGCCGCCCCTGGCAGTACGTTATGTCTAATAAACACATTTAAAAAATAACATTATTATTACATGATCATTTGTATGTGTAATTTTAGAAAACAACATAAGTCCAAAAAGTAAGTTCTGAGATAATCAAATAAAACCTTCTAGATTCTCTTAGCATGTCATAAATGAATATTTTCTTTTCCCTGATCATTAGTATGTATTAAACAATTATAAAAAAATTACAAAAAAAATGGGGAAGAATTTATATTCACCTGTATATTTTCATTTAAAAACTAAAAAATTATGTTGTTTCTAAAATTATAATTTTTTTTTTTGAAAATGAAGGTGATTTGTCAGGTAGTTAATGAATAACACAATGGCTATTATCTAAAAACTTTTTTTAATTATATGGTATGTTTCGCACAAGTTAGAAATGGTTGAATTTAATTTTAAATTTTTTTAAATGCAAAAGTTAGGTTGTTTCTAAAATTATAATTAAATTTTTGGGAAATGAGGGTGATTTGTCAGGTATTTAATGAATAACAAAATGCTTATTACAAAAAAAAAATTTTTTTATTTATAAGGCATATATTGCACAAGTTGGTAATGGTTTGTTCTAGTTTTTTAGTAATAGGCCTAATATGCCGTGATTCAATCAAGATCGTTGTCCCGTTCAATTATTTAAGTGCACAGCTGATGACACAAGTCAACACTGCTTTTGAAATTGGTTACACAATGCATACACCGCCTTTAAAAATGACTGACATGAAAATATTTGAAAAGTAATTTTAGAAACTACATAAGTCCATTGACTTATGTTGTTTCTAAAATACTTTCAAAAATGAACTATTGAGACCCTATCGAAAATGATGGTGAATGAAAATTATGTTGTTTCTATACAGAAATGTCCGTAAGGTCGATCTAAATATGAAAAAAAATAAAACCGGAAATCGAAAAAATGGACTTATGTTGTTTCTAAAATTACACATTCATTTGTTACATCTTTCCCTATGTTATAACAAGTAAAAATAACCGTTTAGACACTCATTTGATTACGTTGATTTTGTTGGTGAAAATGAACTAAAATAGTTTCTTTCAAAACAATGCGAAGATATTTAAAAAATCTAAATGGGTAGTTATCTATTCTCGGAAGAAAGAAAAGTAAAAAATAAAAATAAAATTAGTTTACTATTTCAGATAGTCAAATGGAGTTCGTAATTTTGATCTTTGCTCCTGAATTTGGTAATTCTACCGTTTTTAAAATAATACTGATTTTGTACAAGTTCTTACAATAAAATTACTTTTGAAGTGATAAGTTCTTCCCCAGCAGTCGGACAGGATTGCGTATGTATGTACCATCGAACTTTTCCAGCTTGCCTCCATCCATTGTGCATAAACCTTTTTATAACTAAACAACCAAGCACTTGTATATATACAGAACAAAAAATCAAATACCCCACATATGTGATATGTCAGTCGCCTTTGTCCGCAACTGCGTACGATGCGCCACAAGCTTTGCAGTGATACAAGGCATACGTGGTTTGATTACAACAGATGTATTATAATAATAATACCCCGATCCACTTGAGGCGACCAGCCAGCCAACCGGTCAGCTGTCCTACGGGCGCATCGCTAATGACCAACGGCACGGCATCCGCCGCAATACATCACACGCAAATAATTAGATTTATAGCCAGTGTATCCGACAATATATTTGCATTCGGTTTACAATTTGAAACGGTTAAATATCAAAGTTCAACAGTAAATAACGTCAATAGATGAGTGTGTTCACGGGACATCTATTGTTATTTATGTCCCATTAGAGACAGCGACTAAGAACTTTTAAAGGGGGAGGGACATATTTACTAACAGAGCTAACTCCCCTCCCCCTCTCCCTAGGTCCCTCTCTGCACATCAATCTTGAGCGATCGTCAACTCCCACCCCTGCTATGAGGGTTCGGGTCTTGCTACAGGAAAATTGTTACAATCTTAGATTGATTTTGGTTCGATTCCATTAAGAATTCATTCAGCCGTAACGAAATTGGTGGGGAAACGATTAGAAAATCAAATCAAAATTGGAAAACTTTCAATAAACACGGCGTGAGTGACGGATCTTGAACAAATCTTGAAAGATAAAATTGGATTTAAAAAATGTGTTGGGCAAGATCGAAGCTGTTGTAAGCACACTTCCCGTATCTTAACAGGTTAACAAACTTTGCCTGATAAGCCGAAGTAATCAATAGAGGTCACTGGGTAATCGACAGCGACTGAATACACAATATGTTATGCTGGGTGGGTTCAACTCAGATGTTGGATGTGTAGCCTAGGCTACAGGCTGAAGTATAGACAAAAACAAATAAAAATATAACGAAAAACCTATAAGGCCGCAAACAAGTCGCGCCCTAAAAAACAACGATTTTACTCGGACCATTAGGGTAGTAAAAAAACAATCCTGTTATGAAGCACAAACACTACAATCTACAATAATTTGCATTGGCATTGTTCACACATAGCGTGCTAGAAAATATATTTATATATACACACACATTTTTTAAATAAAGAGTACAGACCCATCGCTAGTGGCAGCATGCCTATCGCATTTGCAACGCGGGAAAGTACTCTAATCGGAGCTAAAACGCAAGTTACGAGTTCATTTGCCTTATTCCTTGAACCATGTCAACTCTATTTCAATTTCTATTGTATTTTATAATGTGGTTTTAAGGTATAACTAAGCATAGTAAGTTATACACTTTGTGACTGGGGCCTCATGTCCCTTTTCTAACTTTCTATGAGGTTGTGCACCTTAATATTCAATTATCTGTACAATTCTAAAATAAAATAATAAAAAAAATCAAACCCAACTCCCAAGCTAGGTTGTCCACAGTACCTGCTCGAATTCCATCCAAAATCCCCTTTAACAAATATTTTGCATTCACGAATGTGAACGGGATTCGAGCACGTAGCGTAGACACGGGTGGGTTTGACTGAAGCAGACTCTAGTATTATGGCCGGTACGGCTCGGCCGACAAGCTCACTGGCGTGGGCTCTCTAACATCACACTATAAACTCAATGACGTGACAATCATTCGTGCCCCGTGTTGTGTCACCAACGCAAGCACATATCCTGGACTGGACTCGAACCCAGCAACCTGACAATTGAATGATCGCCGCTATCTCTCTGACTGGAACCGCAACCGCAGACTGTCACTACAGCATGTCACGCGCCGCTTACCCAACCGCAGTCCACTATCACAGCTTTGCTCTACATCCCCGCGGTTTAGCGCACAGATGAGATTTATTGAGTAATCAATGTAAAGCTTCAAGGCGTGTAACGAGCTGCTTAGTAAGCAGAGGAATTGGGTGCGTTGTCGAGGGTGATTTCTTCCCCGCAATTACGTACATGAGTTTAGTTCAAACTCCCATTGGTTGAGGCTAATCGCAACGAACGATTTCAGAGATTTAAAATTGGCCTCGGCGGGCCAATGAGCGATCAGTATTTTAAATTGGAGACCGCTGATTGCCTGCAATCCACTCGCCGGTGACGTCAGCATGCGTACTTGCTTTGGAACAAATATATCGAACCAGGCTCAAAGCAAAAACCGTTTAAGAAATCGCCTGGTATGAAACCCACAACAAGCAAAAAGATTTATTCTTTATCTGTTTTTGTTTTTTGCAGCATTTAGATTCACAAATCGACATCCAATATAGCTTCGTAGCGTCCTCTTGTAAGTCAGTAGTAAATAAATACACCCTCTAGTAAATAGTAAACAGCATTTTTGCAATAGTAAGGGCTACTACAGAAAATTTCGTGGGAACATCGTGCTTTTAATGTCTACAGCTGTTCATTTCACAAATACTTTATGCAAATACCCTGCCTATACTACACGTGACACCTTTGAACCTTCAAGTCGTTGTTCAAACCGAGCAAACAGGTGGAAGTGGCGCGGGTTTCCAAGTTCCAATCCAATGTCTTTGTAGGCATGACGCAAATAAAGCTTGCTGTGTTAGGAACAGTCGGGGTACACAGAGCAACCCCTCAACGGAAACTTCAAACCATGAACCCGTGTTAGGCAACACGGTCACGGACTTTCGAACGCATTTATAATATCAACAACGGTCCGCGGACGAAAACATGTTTACAAAAAGTTCAACAAACGGAAGCAACTTTGAAACAATTTCATGGGATAATTTTTCAACAGATTTGTAACAAATATTTGTCCAACTAATAGTTACCAATAATCGCGGGATAACGTTAATTTTTATTGACGCTTACAAAGACAAAACCGCTATAAAAATTCTCAAGTTTGTTGTACTCTGGTTGAATGTATAGCCAGGACACTCCGTTACTCCACAATGGCAGACTATCTGAAAAAACAACAGACCATCTCACTTTTCCTAAATTGCCAAGTGACGCCAAGTCCTCCAAACTAAATAATGTCTATTCGCCTCTGGATTACGGTCAAGAAACTCTCAACTACTGAGAAGTGGTGCCAACTGACAACAGATTCGAAACTCTCGTTTATAACGGAAAAAAGTTGGCATCGCTGAATGGGATAATTTTTTGACGGGTTATCAAAATTTTTTCGTTGTAATATTTCAAGTGGTCCAGGTCCATGCTTGTGAAACAGACGTGGTCGAGACGCGAGTGAGACTGGCGGAGATAGGGGAGGGTATTGACTGTGAGGGAGGTTGCTGATGGAAGAAGTAATAACAAACACAATTTATGCATCAGTGTTCTTCCCGCTGACGTGTGTATATACGTCTGAGGTTGATGCAGATTAGTTTGATACTCCAACACTGGTAATCAAGTCAAGTGCAGCTGGGGTGTAGTGTACCCTTTGAGAATTGAACCTTTAGCTTCAATACTCAATGGTGTGACTAATTTATCCAGATGGACTGGTACTTGTCGTGTATTACCGGTACCAATTATTACAATAATGAGATGAGACAAACGTCGATTCAGACAATTTTAGTTTAACCCCTAAGACAAAAGTTTAAAATAAAAGTGTCGACATGTTTAAGTTGCTACAAAATAGATGACAAAATGCAACAAAATTTAAAAATGAAAGTGCCATAAATTAAAAATCAAAATGGTATTTTCACGCATCTCTGACAATAAATATATTAATAATAAACTGTTGTCATGTGAACAAAAACATGTATAATTTGATCATTGAGTAATTGAACTTCTTTATAGTTTTGTGCCACTGTCCGATGAAACTCGTGGGAGCAGCACATTTGCCAGCAATACGCAGCAAGCATGCAAAATAGCCGAGTGGTCATGCATATTAACCTTGTTTGTTAGATAGGTAATAATATGTAATACTAGTAGTCAGTCAGCACGTCCTACCAATGTCACACATGATCTGTTTATACACGATAGCGTGCCAAGTTGTTTGGTGTCAGCAATACTGACCTATCGAGAGGTGTCAGCGATAATATAAGGAGAATACGGAAATAGTTCATCTTTCAGATTCGGAAAAACAGAAACACTTTATTTTCTATTCCTGGAATGTCGATCGATATTAAATGTTGACATTTCAAAGGTTATTTTTGGAGCACGGATAATACAAACATACGCACCGCTATGAATTATCAGAATAACAAAATACATCACACATCACAGTACCTAACATAAATAACTCATCAAAGGTTCCTGGATGAAAACAACAAACGGGTGGTGCCAGAGCACATAACCGTGGGTTCGAATCCTGGTGGTGGATTAGGTGTTGTAATTACATCTCTATCCCCACCCCAATAATCATCTCGGACACACAATTTCCATTGTAATAGAGACATCAAAGCAACAACACCCCCACCGGGCCATGCCATAAGGATATTAATTAGTATGGGCAACCAGACCGACCCATACACTGCAGGCAAGATCGCCAATAACCCACCCAATAACTCGAATTATGTATAGTCGCGGTTCACTTGTAATCGCTGTCATCACGATAGTTACGCCCCCTTCACTACGGCCTAGGTTTCAGAGAACACAGCATCTACCCAGAACACTCAGAGCAGAGTGCTTCCGCAATGTATCGTTCCTCCATCTGCGAACTAAGATGCGGTTCCCTGGCGCCTTGCAGCCAGCCCTGCCAAGGGTGAACAAGACAAGACCGAATCAAATCTCAATCCATACTGGCATTCTGAGAATAATCCGGTAAACGTGCTTGCTCAAGATTCTAATATGGAAATATTCTCACCCCCGTCGCTAACTCTCTCGGTTGACACACACAGAAACTTTAGTTCGAACACAAAACACGGGGAACATTCTCTCTGCTAGAACCCCATCCATCCCATCCAACCCCTTCCTTCCATGCGGGGAAGACCAAAACCAAATTGAATTCATAACTACCATCGCACCTCCCTTCAACATTTGAAAACGAGACAATTTTTCATGCTAACTGGACAAATATATGCGTGTGACGACACTTTTGATTTTATAATTGGAGTGTTTGCGCCCTGCCCGCATCCACGTATGACTATGACAGACAGTGACACGCCGTGCGGCGGTGATGGTACGAGTACGAGTGGTAATTAAAAGCAAACTCTTTTGATCCGTGAAAAAACATATAAAAACCACTAATGCATACGCAAGTGCTGTTCAAATGGCATATTATAAAGCAGTCTCGCGAATGCAGTTGTTGAGGTAGGCCAAGGTCAGTAACAGACTATGCATGTGCATGTGCTAGGTAGGTGCGACAAATCATGACAGAGGAATGGAGTTGTGCCGAAGTCACGATATTATTATGTATTTAAAATCTTACTCAATAAACAAACTTTCGCATTTTGGGTGCAACTTTGCTATATAGTCGACTCATATCATTGCTCATGCAACTCTGAATTGTATACTCATTAGTCATTTTACTTATCACACCTCTCTGCATGATTGTCACATTCACACATAACACTTTCATAATCCTGCCTTCTCAACCTGTTGACTGGATGTCAGGTCGTCTGTGGCTGAGGCTGTACTGTGTGAAAGTTGACCCCTCACTGTCCATCGTCTCCATAATCAGTACAGAGTGATATGGATAAGCGAGATACATTTAATGCCGGTCTTTCTCGGGTCCTTCTTTCTGTATAGGCCTACTTAGAAAATATACCAATAACTTTTTTTTTATATAACTACTGAGATTCTTAGAACAGTTTGGTTTAATAAGTATAAACAATATTTGGACTTATCATGTTCTTTTAATAAATTATATATTAATTAAAGGTAAAGAAATATTTCGGGTACTTTCCAGTACCCTTCAAAAGGCAACAAACCAAACAAAACATAATACTCCGTCTCCCTATACTAACTATATATACTAACTATATAGTAACACGAGTATACCAATAACTTATTGAACATGTATCTAGGTCATTTTTGTAAAATATCTTTAGTCGCTAAAGGTAGCTAAAGTTACTTTTTGTCAAATAATTTCAATCTTTTCAGATGAAGTGCGCTGCGTGGGTCATCTTCCTACTTAGCATAATATATTATATCTATAATATTCGATACTTCCGTTTTCAAAGTATGCCCTACCATGCATGTGAATATCAGGATCTTCTCTACGAAGTATCGTGTTTTAAGCTAGATCCATCTGGGCCAAAATATCTTTACCTTCATAGATATTGATAGATACTTTTTTAACCCTTTCTCGTCTGACGGGACTTACAAGTCCCTCAGGTTTTATTGTGGTATAGCATTTACATGGATAGTCAAGCATCTATAAGCCTGACAGGACGTTTGAGTCCCACTTCTCCTGAGCACATTGAGCTATCGCACGTTCACATAGGATAATATTTACGCCTTGTACATAATTTTTAAACACTTTTGCGTAACAAAATTGAAAATAGTGGATTTTTGAAAATAATATATAAAAATCTGAAAAAATTATAAATTTGCCTTGTTTATCCGATTTCGTTTTTTTTTTTATTAATAAAGATGGTTGTTCTTGAACTAAAATCTTTTAAAAAATTAAAAAAAGTTAAAAATTGCGGTACCTACATATTCAAATCCAAAATTTTCCAAAAAAATTAAAATACCGGTACTCAAAAAAAGAAAAAGGTTTCAAACAAATATTTCTCTTTGGGCATGTTTGTTTGATGAATAAGTAAAAAAGACAATCATTTTCTAAATTTTTCTAGGTACGGGCAAGAAAGGGTTAAAAGAATATACAAGACTGAGTACAGCCAGCTTACTGTGGTTACCAAGCCACAAAGAGAAGCATCAACTTTACGGTGTCTCACTCATCAACATCGACGTGCAGCCTATAACGGGACAGACAACGGATAAATATTTCGTCTCGTCTCGTTACTTTGATTAAAGAAAAAAACAAAAGTGTGCGGGAATGCGGATCGCAGCAGGAACCGAATCTGTGCTAAAACGCACACAAGCAAGCAGACACGCACTAACACCCCTAACCATCCACTCGAACAGACAATTAAAAAGTTTTAATGAAATACAAATACAAGATAGGATGGAATACACGTGTTTCACAGAGAGCCAACAGAAATATCGGCCCTTCCGTGTATATATACTCGGTTACCGTGTGGAAAATTGATTGAAAAAGACTGAAGTGCTTTTTTTGTTATGGCAGAAAAGTTATTGCGGTGGGTGACTGTGAGCGAGAAGAAGTCAACGGAGTGACGATTGCGATGCGAGCTAACACTCCAATTCCCAACAGACCGAATTCACATTTCACCTAAGTAAGACGAGCTGGCCAAATGCGCTATCACATTACATCACGAAAAGGAAGTAAAATCATCACAAATATTGAAGGAATTAATGTTCATGTCCCATCTTATTTCAATGAACTGACTCTAATAATAATTGTAGATAGTTGTTGCTGAGGTAATATTAGGGTCTACATGTGTTATACATAACCAATAAGATAAGACGTCATTGACATGCGCCAACATGTAAAAGGTCAACCTGCTGACACTTGCTACTGAGCATTGATAAGACTTCCGAGTTGATGTAAATAATATGTAATGTAATATTTATTTTATTATTATTTATACATTTAGTTAAGAATGTAGACCTGTCGAAAAGCTTCGAACTATCCTATCAGGCCAATAAGTAGTATTTTTCTTCTCGTGTGTGGGTCAATACACCCATGTTCATGTCTGCTACATGTATATTGCAAGCGGGGATCTAGAACTTGTATCGGTGTGTACGAAGTTCCCTCAACCGAGTGTGGAGTGTATACAAACAAACAAGCACACGCCTGTCTCAAACTTAGCCATTTGTATTCGTAAAATAGCCGAGTTTCTCTCGTTTATTTATCAGAACTTTATAACAGTTATGTAAACGCTGTGGATTGTGCTGTCAAAACAACCAGACCACATTGTATTTACATTTAGCAAATCAACGAAAACAACAATTTGAAATACCTTGAGTACAAAAAAACTAACTATTTTCACTCCACAACAAAGATCGTTCATCCATCATCAGTGTCGGTAGTTTATCCCCATGCCGTTATTCAGCCTGCATAGTGAGTGCATGGGGCCCCGTGCACTCGATTCGGTCACACCGATAGAGCCAATAATCTGTAGTATGAAGCGTGAACGTGTAGGCCTATGTGTATTGGAGCGTAGTTGACCCGCTCAATCCAATGCAGTCTCCTAGCTATGTCTGTCTATTGAGGATTGGATGGAGAATAATTGAATGTAGACCGGTAAATTGTTACATTGTACACGGTACGGTATTCATTGAATAATCAGATCGATAATTAATTACGGAATTCATAACGAACCAGACGAATCTCGTGCAATGCGGAATGAAGCCAATTTGAATATACATGCTGATATAAAAACAAATATATCCAATTGGAATAAAAAAACACTGATCTACATACCAAACAAAATAATATAAAACTCTCATTACAAACAATGTATATACAAGCATTTTATTTTTGAATTTCCCAATCAAAATTCTGTCACGAAAATACTGGCATATTTTGATAAACTTGGAATGTGCACAACATTTTAAGACAAACAGTTTGTTTGCCATTCAATTCCTGCAAATAAAATCCGTTTGAAATAAATTAGCTTTCTGTACAGCTTTATATTAGTAACAACTAACAGCACATTGTTGGAACGAGAGAATAAAAAAAAAACATCTGCCAGACGTTTCTTTTTGTAAAACCTACTCGATCATGCCACCGAAAGTAAACTCGCAAAAACTATAAAAGCATTTTCACGAAATAGATAAGAGTAGCAAAAAAAAATCGCAAATCATTGTAGGCATATCAGTAAAAATATCATGCAGTGGAGTCAAATAAGAAACGTGAATATATAGGAACAACTAAACAAAGCAAAATTAGAACAAGTCGTAACAGCTTCATTTACCCATTTAGAACGAAAATCTAAGAATTATAAAAATTGCATTTATGTCTGTGTAAAATAAAATACCGAATGTCAGCCCTATCGAACACCAACACATAGTGTAGGATTGGAATTTGGAACCAGTCACTTGTTGTTGAAACCCAAGTATTTATAAACAAACCAGTTCCGGGTTCCGATGCAAAACTCGGGTAAAAACACTTTAGCTCATCCCTCTCGTCTTGACGCAGGGTACAGTGCGTACATGCGCACGACGACGACGTGCATGAGCGGCACTTTTTATACTAAACGGTTTTAAAATGGAACTGTGGGCGGTAACGATGGTTTTTGTGCTATTTGAGGTGATCTGATTCCTCTGGGAACATCCGCCAGATGTCATAATAACAAGTGTTGTTCTTCATCTGTTTCGAATAACATGCACCACGCTGCATGTACAACTGGAGCAATGATGTATACACAGCTGCGGACAGAAGTAAATCGAGGTTCGGACAGAAAATGTATTGACCTGACCGTAAAAATTCTTGTGTAATTGCATTGTTAGAAAACACTCAAAACAGCTAGGCCTACTCGATCTAATCCATATAAATCACTAAATCAGTAAGAGTATATTATAATCATAATGAGTAAAAATAATCATAAGACATCTTGGATCAAGACATACAGAGGACACCCCGTAGACACTTGTAACTGAAAGATAAATCAATTTACCAACCTCAATTGAGAAAGGTGATATATAATGTTATATATATAAGATAACATTAGGAGATAGCGATTTGCGAAGGAAAAAAAGTAAATATTCGGTGCATATTTCGCTTCGTTAGATTCGCTGACAATATAAATACGTGATCAAATAACGACGACTAAATTATCAGATTCGAATGTAACCTAGAAAAATACAATGTAACACACGTAATGAATACACAGCAAACACAAAGCGCTTACTCGCAATTCCCAGAGTTCGTCATTATTGAAAACACATTCGTATGCAAATTGCAAACAAAACATGACCAATCAAATAAATGCAATACAAATTAAGCTAGGTTGACAAGACAAGCTGGTTTGTATCATCGTGTTACGTGATGTAATACGAACATAGTTCCAATCCTCTGGTCGAAATTCGTAAAAATAATAAATGAGATACAAATTTAGTTTTGCTTGTATATATTTACATGGGTTACTAAGTAAACAGACGAATCAATCGAATTCCAATATTATTTGTAAATCAGTTTTTATATCAAAATATGATGACGTAAAATAAATAAATAATAAATGCACAAATAAAACGCCGCAAGTGAGGCATAAATAATAAATAAATTGAGTGTACGCATTTTTATGTTTTTTGGGCTATACCTCAAAGGCGTAGACACATCGGAAATGTGTGGTCAAAATCAAAAAGGTTTTTCAGAAAAGGCTTATTCGTAAATAGGACGAAGCACGTGAAATGCTATTATTTTCCACGAAGAACATGGATCGATGGCTTGTTGAGAAAATGGGAAACGGAAGCTGGGCGTACGTGTAGTTACCACTAATGAGTTGTTGATAAACAACGAGCCGGAATGCACTTGCATTGCATCACATAATTGGCCTTCATTAACCGCCAGTTCTCATGACGACCTTCAGCCAATTACTTCAAACTGATTTAATGTGTATAAATTATCGAGTACATAAAATAATTCCAGGACTTGCCACTACACATAAGTCAATTTCTCTTTATAATCCTTGTGAATTATTGTTTAATTGGCACAGCATTTTTCATCATCAGAATGAATATATCACTTGAAATCCTACAAACAGAAATTGTAGACTAGCCATCGTAGAATAATGCATGGAATTTACAACCTGAATGCCATACCAATGGAACTAATTAAACTTTTTATTGTTATTAGGTAAGTTGGAGAATTTTATACGACTCTTTCGCTGAGGCAATGAAACACTCGCACTACTGTCTAAGCTCGTGATTTAGATTCTGATCAATACATTAGGAACTTGGATGGAACACGCAATAGATGTGTATGTTTAATACAATTCGTGAATTATATTTCATTTTGGTGGCGGTAAAATTAATAACACTAGCTTGTTAAAATATTGTTAATTTTCGAGCTCGGTCGGCAAAAATCTTCCATAATAAATAACATGTGGACGATTTTTTAGAATCCCCCTGACCTTGGAGGTTTTTGGATATATTATATTATAAGTAAGTAAATATATGTAAGTTTTGTTTTTGTATGAGCAAGTGGTTCGGTCTAAACATGCTGATTACCAAGAAAGATGTATATTTGTGCACATAATTCAAGATACAATTTTCTAAATGCCCATTTATGCTCTAAGTATCTATGTGAAACAAATATTAAAAACTTTTTTTTTAAATGTAAGTATCAAAAAGCTTATGTCATAGGTACAAGACAGCATTTTTTAAACTGTCATTTAATTGTAGTATTAGGCTCTTGATTATGTGGTAAGATATAATTTTTGGGGGTAATAACCCCTTTAATATTTCCCCCCTTCCATCAAAGCTGTCTTATAAAATGTAAGCGGCTCACGACGTACGGCTTGATGGAGAGAGAGAAGAGACGTAAGTCCAAGTCCTAAGCCCGAAGCCGGAATGGAAGAGCTCTCGTCTAAGCTGAGAGCCTTGCACAAGAACTTCCTTCCTTCCAGTCTGTTACTCATTACTCGTCAAGACTGGGAGGCCTAATTGCAAGAGCGATCGATGCGTCACTCTAGAGTTCAAGTGCGACAAAGAACTCGGCAGTCAACAAAGACTACATCTTCGCAAACCATACAACTCGTCGGAAGCATTTGGTCTTTTACAAAATATTGATATCTGCCACTTTGTTCAATGGATTAGAAATGTAAGTGTAAATTGTACGTGTGTACGCACAAAGCTACGTACTCCAGTGGCATAACTACGAGAGGGGGGGGGCATCATTTTGTGGTTAGATTTGGTAAACTGACAAAAAAAATGTAAATTTTATAGTCAAATACCACCATTTGCGATGTTAAAAATCCTCCCCCCCCAATCCCCTATTGCACCAGAATGCATACTTATGTTTGAGGTTTAAAAAAATGCCCCCCCCCCCTCAAAAAGCAAGGGCTAGTTACGCCTCTGTTTGCCTCTTGTGAATCCACCTCTAAAAAGCTGCAAGCGGACTACAGCCGGCCGGCTCGTCCAGTTTAGGCGTGCGTTCCTCGACGAATTGAAATGGTCGTACTCCTGGAGTCGCGAAGTACGTGCATTTCATTCGTCGAGGAGACTCAACTGAGCCGAGCCGGCCGGCTGTAGTCCGCTTGCAGTTTAGGCTGCTTGCGCATTAGGCCGGACGGCTCAGCTCAGTTGGGTGAAACATGCACAAATTAACGTATTCATCCCATTTGAGTATGTGCATTTTTATTTTACGAGTAATGTGCGTTACCGTACAGAGCTGAGCTGGCCGGCAAAGTGCGCTTTCAATCCGTTCAAACCGCGCCTTGAGGCCAAAAGCTGACGTGTGTAACAAGCGTAACACAACACTAATAACAAAGGGAGGAAGAAAGAAGTGGGTGTGGCGTGACGTATAACTATTCAATTAATTGACTTGGAGACGGAGTGAAGTAACATCATGAAAATGGGTCCTCTGAAACCCTCGAGAAAACCAAGTGTTTGTAGTTCTATTCAATGTTCCACATGCACAGCCTCTTCAACAGGCGTCAAGATTATGCGTCACAACTGTAGAAGACGCAAAGCCACCAAACAATGCAGCGAGCCAACACTTTCAAACATGTTCAGCCGGAAGACAAATACAATGTATCTCACGTTTTCGCAGTTATTCGTGATGGAAATGACACAACAGACGTGAACGCGCTCTTGAAATGTTGATTATGCAAATCCTTCAACGCGTTCTGTAAAGTGCGACGTTAGAGCCCCGCTATGAAATTCGCACGCTGATCACGAGAAATAGATATCGTAGAGGTCGGTATATAGTGTTGGCCGAGGAAGTGATCAAGTTCAAGCGTACGTCAGAAAACACATTTACCAGTCTTTTTATGAGCACGTGGAACTTTTATTCCATTAGGGATATTTTCAATTTATCATCTCATCTCGTCACACAAGAAATATGGACTTAAGGATTACATGGTTTTGAAGTTGAAAAGTTGAAAAAATATAATTTCGATTGATAGCAAGGCTGTATTGAATATCGATTCAATAAATAATTTATTGGATGAGCGTAGCGAGCGAAGCGAGTGAAGCGAAGACTTCAATTTCACTGACCCCCCAAAAAATTTAGCTCGGGTGTTTTTTTTTTGTTTTTTTGTTTTTTTGTTTTTTTTTTTGTTTGTATTTTTGTCTGTTTGTTCGCTCTCTACCGGGCAAACGGCATATGCGATCTTGATGAAAATTTGACAGGACCTTCGAAATCTCTGAACTTAGACTTGCTACGTTTTTGGGTACAATCGAAGAAATATTTCTCATGAATATCGTACTTTTACGATTTTTTTCGATTTTTAGTGCGATATTTTCGTGACATTTGGGCCGATTCTGACCAAACGGGTGGGGCTACAACGTTCATATTTCACATTGACATTAAGGTAATGGTGATGTATTGCTTTCTGAAAGAAAAAGTTGAACAAGTTAGCCAGTATCCATAGAGATAAAGCTTTTAATATAGAGTTTTTACGGTAAATGATCCCAATTGACAAGAAAGCATAAGAATCTTGCCAACATTCGCCTACAATGCGTCGGCAGCAAAACAAAGCACTTGCAAAAGTAAAGATATCCCACGCGACTAAAAACTTTAAAAAGCTCATCCATCAACGCGTCGGGACTTTAGCGTTTTCCTAGTTAAAAATGAATTTTACAAATCATTTTTGATAACAAGATGCCGTGCAGACAAGGATAATTTTTAACGAAAGTTTCCGTTAAATTCTTGATTTTGATATTTAATATTGAGATTTGTAAATTTCTAGATTGTAGTATTATCAATTCCAGGGCGGGAGAGTTTCCCGACAAATACAATCGAGAAATATGTAAGATTATATTGCGCACTAAACATTTCCATAAATACCCCTATTTCATCGAGAATAGGCCAGCTGCAAATTAAAATAGAATAATAATTATTCAGAAAATCAACGTGATAATTTTATTTACTAAACTCAAAAGACGTTCTTAAGTTTATAAAACATAATGTGTGCCTTTTACACGTGTGTGTAGGCGGTACTTATTCTTCACATACCAACACAAAAAACAACATTCTTCAGTACTCTTATAAAGTTCATTTTTGGCCACGCCTCATAAATTCCTGGTACAGGCTGGGATATATCATAAGTTCATCATTACTAGATGTAAGTATATATGTCCTTCAAAGATTGCTGGCAGTCCATGGTCCAATCCATCACCATCATACACAGATCAGATCGGCGTACGACATCTTGAAGCACAGTAAAATACGGGAGTGTACACTATACAGCTACACAGTCGATAAATCAAACATATTCCGTACATAAATAACACGATACAATAGCCTGGAGAAGTTATTTCCGGAAGATCGCCATTGGGGCAGATAAATTACATGCTAGGGCTAGGAGTCCCTTCACATGAATCGATTGTGATTTATTATTTACTAGGAGAAAACAGCCACACACGAATGTCAACGTCATACCATAGCTTTAGGTGCGTATGTACTCAAGAGTCAGGGGCATCGGCACATGGGGGCATTCCCCCCCCCCTGGATTTTTAATAATCAAGTTAGTTAGGTAAGTAAAGTTAGTAATATAGTCAAGTATCTTCTATACAAATATTTCTTTATAGCATTCAGCCATCTCATTCTTTTTCAAACGCTCCAAACGCAATAAACACGATTTTAAAATGTATGCCTCCGAAGCTACTCAAAACATACTCATGCAGTCCCTTTCACACTAAAGTACTCTGCTCCTACCATTGAGTCTGGAATCAATGCTCCTACTACCAAACCGCCACCAATTCGTGCACTGCTGGGGGCTGGAAAATTAAAAAATGGCATAACCACCCCTGAAAAAATCTTGCCGACGCCTCAACGTATTTTATATTCTAACTAGAAGTTGGTTTTGAGTTGTTTCAGTCACAGCTGAGGGGAAACACATCGTGAAACATTCTTTGCGCATTTTCAATGTCAACCAGACGTCTTCGCTAGAGACATACAGGATGTGGACTAGGTCGATAGGACCGCAGCCCTTGTACACGTAACGGACCGAGGGAGAAAGAAGCGTTCTTGGATTGTTGCCATCTGCCTGTTCGACTGTAATTTGCATCGTTGTGATGATTAATCATTCCCCGGGGCGAAAATGACAAGCCAGAGACTAAAGTACGTCCAGACTTCCTTCCTTCCGCTGCCGATGAATCAGGCTACGCTGGCCCGGCGGACGGCGGGTATCGGATTGCAAATTAATTTCGGAGGATTCACTCCGAGCGGTCTCATTTGAATCGATCTTCGCCGGAAGTAGCTGATGGCTTTGATTAATTCATAAATAAGTTTGAATTTCGTCTCTCATTCCCCTCATACATAGGAGGATCAGCTCGGCAGACTGAAATCACTGGGTCGAAAATGTTCTCAGGTGTAATAGAAACATAAAAGATTTTTACAGTGCCAGTGTGACAGATTTATAAAAAATTATTCAGAATTACTGTTTTAAATATCATACCTTTGGATTTGGTTAAAAAAAAGTAGGCTAAAAAGAGTGTATATTCATCCCGATTCCCGGCTTATGATTACTAAGTGCAACCACCGTACCGCACAGTGGTAATCACATAATATGTATGATAAAAAATCCAGATACTGGATGCAGGCAATACGTTGAAGCTACTTGGATTCAATTAGTTCAGAATTCCATCATAGCAGGCTACCACGGGCTGGACGCCAAATGCGGTTCTAAGAAACTAGACATCCAAATTACGGCCGGTAGAAAATAATAGTAATTGCCTAATCGACAAATTGGCCACTCCGCAAGACTACCACGAAATTATAATTACAGTAAACTGGCTACACCCTACACTGGTAAAATTACACTATCAATAAGCATCTGTGTTTTCCGGAAATCGCTATTCACACAAACAACAAAACCTCTTTGACAATAATACCGTTGGGTGAACGATAATACTGCAGTCAAGTGCCAACGGACGTTCATTGAATTCAGTAATCCAGAAATAAATGAAGAAATAGATTATTAAAAGTTAAAACACAAGTGATTATAATTTAAATTTATACATCAACATTTATCTTTTGAAAACAGTATGAATCTGTGAAACGTTTCTTTTGTAGGTGCAATAACTTAAGATTATATCATGCAATTGCAATTGTCATGACAATAATTGACATGTTTCCATTCATTTGCTATGTAAATGTTTTGTTTGTCAACACATGTGTAAAGGGGGGCACGGGGGAACTAAAAATGAGTTTAGGGCCTAAGTTGATAACAGTTATGTAATTACAAACATCAGTCAGTCTCGCTCCACTAATTCCACAATTCAAGGAAAATTCTGCAATAGTTTCAGTTGACAGTTACATTCTGTATCCTTCCATGCAAGTAATTGTGATGTTTTCTCGGAACCTAAGGCTAAGAGGAAAGTGTTTACATGTTTATAATTATAATAATTATCAATTAGTCGTAGAGACCTTTCCCATCTCCTCAACGTCGTAATGAAGTCTCACATTACAAGAATGAGAACAACCATGATAACATTAATTAATTAACCACTACCGTATCTAATATGCTACATGGGGCTGCATTACTGCATTGAAGACGTTGTTGATTAATGATTCGAAGGAAACTGATATGCATCCCTTTCCGTAGCCATTAATTATAGGTGAGATAAACCTTATACAAATACTATTTTGTCTACAGTGAAATAGACGACTTACTCATACGTTCGAACGACGTTTACGTTTAAATTTTTTTAATACAGGCCCACAAAAAAATGTGTTTTTCATTCTCCACTCTCGTAGTAGGTAATGTTTTATTAGAAATTGAAGTAAATATACGAGAAAAATACAATTTTGAAACCAGATTTTAACAATTTAACAAACATCGTTTGTTCTCAAAGAAAATCCTTGCGTTTTAGTAGAACCTAACAATGTGAGGCAATAGTGAAGATTATAGGCCTAGAGATAATGTATTACGATGCAACTGTTGTTTGACAAACGGCAATACAAGTACAAGTAGTAGCACTTGCAGGCGATGCATTCGGTCAGTGGTGTTAGCAAACAACCGCTAGAGCTTGAAGAATAAATAACTAATAAAGCGAATGATTGGAAGGCGTTTGCCCGTTATAATGCCTTCGGTTGTGACAGTTATCACAGCGTGGGACTAGATTTTATTGTGTATCTTGGTCCGAACGATAGAAAAGGTGTTAAACTGTTATATGAAAACAAGCATAGAGGCCATCAATGTATATTTTAGTGTATTTTTTTTATACGACTGGACGAAGTTCGACATCACCGTGAAATACCAGAGCACGACGTTCGTACTTTTCGAACTGTTGACTACATTGTTCCTCCAATAAAATAATGTTTGAATATAATTTGATTTTTTGGCCTCGTTTCAGCCCAACAAACACTGGAAAAGAAATAACATTTTCAACTTCTATAGACGATTTTTAATTTGCAGGAAAAGCTGAATCTGAAGTGGAAAATTGCGTCATGAACGAGAAAAAATATCTATCTAACATTCTAACTGATATATACATATCTAACTCAGGGCAGGCGCGTAGAAACTCTTTTTCGAGTGGGGAGGGGGAGAGGGGGGGGGGCGACGACAAATCTTCTACTGAATTTTTGGCAAAAGGTGGGGGGCAGTCCCACTACAGCGGCCGGCGAAAATTGCGAAAATCAGATTTTTAGTTTGTTTTGGTGCGTTCTAGTTGAAATAAGTGGGCTGAATTGTAGAGTAAAAACTAGAAAACTCTTTAAAAAAATTAAATGTGACGAGATGGACCACGTTGCAAACTTTGGAACCACACGCTAAAATGGGGGGGGGGGGGGGATTCCTCCCATCCTCCTTCCTATACGCGCCTGACTGCAGCTGAGGGTGCGAACAGAACCAAACTTCGATTATTTGTCTTCCTTCATACACTTCGGAAAGTACCGGTACGTACTACGGAAGTGCTTCCTCTTCCTGAAGTTCCCTGGCGTGTTTCATGTTTGACCTGCCTGCCTGTAGTTTATTTATCCTTGAGATACAAAGTTACCATCGACGGACGCGTCGGGTATGGTATGAGGCATGGTACAAGGATATCTCTGTGTGGCTATGAGGCAGCTGCTAAGGGTTGCCGCGTGAAGTCGTAAAATAGACCATCCTAGAAGCTGAGGGTCTTCTACCTGCTGTATTTCTCTTCCTGTTCTATTTATTTATTGATATTTTTTGTTTAATTGCAAATATCTAAAACGTTGTTAAAATATTAAGCGTGCGTCTGAATGTAATTTTTTTGGACGAAATTCTACGATTAAAACTGACTGAGTTACGGAAAATGCTTCTATAATATATTTTAATAATAAAAAAGTAATCTTTATATTTTTTCAGTCAGTTTTGATCGTAGACACTAGGGAAAAAAACGCATTTCATAACTCAAGCTACACATTTGAACCACGTTATTAAATACACGCAATTATAAAAAAAATATTTCGCTGAATAAATTATTTTTATCACAATAGATTTTAAATGTGCGGAGGCAGGTAAAAAAAAAAACAATGTTCGCTCCCAAATTCGGTCACGCCAAAAAAGATGGAAAGGGAAAAATGCAGACAATAGACGGGACGACCGATCCCGGTCGCGTCCGCGGATGGTCACTTTGTATCTCAAGGATGGATAGACTTTAGTCATCCTATAAGAATATTTTCTGGTTAGTCCCCAAGTACTGACAACAGTGGCGGCTGGCAAGGTGAGGCAAGTGAGGCGAAGCCTCACCAAAGGATCTGGCTTTTCAACTCCATAATTAACTAATAAGTATGACTTCCGTTTTTCCACTTTTCAATCAACGTAATATGCATTTTCAAATGTTTACACTGTGATAGATTTGGTTATGAGTTGAGTATTAGTGAGCGTGAGCGCTGCGCTGCGAAACCCCCATGAACAGTGACAGCTCCACTGCATGAGCTTTTTTTTATAGTCGCGCAAGCATTCTCGATGTTGTCTCGATACGCGATGTCTTGCAGCCCATCAGGCTGCTGGCTAGACCAGCTGGACTGAGGCGAAGATCTCGGCCGATGTCTTGTAGCGGAGATGTGCCGGCTAAAAATAGCTGGACTGAGGCGACGTTTCGCCGTGATGGACGAGCCAAGCGAAAGCGATCGAACGCTATTAGAGTGCAAGATGCAAGTGCAAATGCAAGTGAAATGTATATCAATAATGTATTCAAAGGAAATTCAATGTTTACACATCATATAATCAAAAACCCGTACAAAAGTTAAAACATTTTTTTTCTTTCTAGTATCCACTGCACAAAAACGACATTATTTTGGTATTGCAATCAGCCCACAACTTTTTTCTAAAAACGCACCAAACGCACTCTAAAAACTTATTTTCAAAATTTTCACCTGCGGCGCTATTGTTCCCCCCAAACCCCCCGTGTGGTTCCCTATATAATACCTACGGGATATTAATTTCGCCTCACCAGTAAAACTACCCCAGAGCCGCCACTGACTGACAAGCCAGGATTTCAGCTAAAGCTTCCCATTCAATAAATGGTCCCCGCTTCTCCTCGATCGACGAACAGACGCGGCCTTGTTTGTTGTTGGCTAGAGAGGACGACGCGAGTCGAGGGGCTGAGGCGTCGGTAAGTCCACTTCCACTTGACGAAACATCGACTAGCTTGGCTACGAAATGTGACTTGAAAGTTGAAAGAAGCACAAGGAAGTCCGCGACAACCATGAACACCGGGAAGATGAAGACCAAGTCATCAAGGTCGCGGCCATTCAAAAATACCTAGGGTGAAGTGAAACTAATTTTTATCAATTTTATGCCTCCTAGTCCCACTAGACTAAAAATCAATACAGTATAACAGAACTACATTAGGCCTACTGATGACTATTACCACAATAAAAAAGTCAAAACGCATCAAATATTTTTTTTTAAATTATCTGCTGATACATTTTTCCTTGACAATAAAACATTCTGCTGATAGTGAGTGAAATTTTTTAAACAGTAGACATGTGGCGAAAGCGAAATTTTTTAAACAGTAGACATGTGGAGGGAGGGTAATGGAAAATAGGCCATTTCCCAAATAACAATCGATAGCTTAACGTTGCACTGGCACAAATGTTGATGGCAAAACTAAATTATGTGAAAATAATTCCTCCCGTAGGTGTAATTGATTTTATGGAATTTTTAATTTCTGGATTGATTTCCATCTGTAACATTCTTCTTGCAATCATATTAATTTCGAGACTGTTGCAGTATACCACTACCACAATGACGTGTTTGTTCTATGTGTGGATGCGTTCATTAGGAGTAAGCTACGTGCTACATAGCTAACATCCCTCCATCCCATGTTATCACTCCTAAATCACCCCTGTATTGCCGGTCAGAGTGGCGTGACCCACACCCCGCATCACGCGAGCGATGGAAGGGAAGGGGTAACGAGAGGGGTGGAGGGGAGGGGGTTGACCGGGGCATTGTCAGGGACAAGGACGACTCCCAGCTATTGTTCGTTAGTTATTTATTACTCGACGACTACGTCATATCGCGTGAACTTCTTAGTCACCTCTTGTAGGCAACTCTTGCTCGGGCATGGTGCACTTCACACTCTGGTGCGAACATATAAACAAACTCATATACGCTGATAAGGCCGACAATTAGCTAGCCTATAAGATGGAGAACTATGCCTAACATCGTTGACAATTGTTCACAATCACACAGCCAATAAATCGAATTTAAATTTGGTCAAGTTACTGTAATATTTCATTGCATGACATGTTATAATGGTAATGAATATATGGCTCACTCATATTTTATAAGAAACAGAAATATATTTAATACTAGTGATCAAACCAGTGAAACCTATAAAAGGGTAAACGGGAATAGCCGACAAATGAAGGTCATATTCATACCCCAAAGTTCTCTTTTGCCGCGCGCGTGTCACCAGATTCAGCTGTGCTCCAAGCGCGGTTTTGGCGGGCCAACGAGCGACCAGCATTTTAAATCAGGGACCGCTGATTGGCTGCAATCTACCCGCCGGTGACGTCAGCATCTGCTTACTTGCTTCGGAGCAGCAGAGTTGTTCATGAATCAGGAGTAGGCCTGCATCGCACACCTCGGCGCCCGGGACCCGAACCCAGGGTCATCCGGACAGTTGTTCAGGAATCAGGAGTAGGCCTAGCTAGTAGCTACGACTACGAGTGTCCTGTTCGGCGCCCGGGGCTCGAACCCAGGGTCATCCGGACAGGAAGCGAGCGAGTGAGAGAGTGACACAACACAGACAACAAGGCGTTGATGGATGACGTCACGTCCCTGGGAGGAAATACCTCGAGATTCCCATCTACCTCAGCACTTAGCTTAGCTCACCGCGTCTCATTAGGTGACACAATCATGGTTCACGTGGAAACCTCGTTATTAGAAAATGCGCGTCGCTCCTCACGCAAGGACACATAAACATTCCAGTACTGGGCTGGAGAGTTGGGTTGTATGAGTCTGCAGTTTACCTTTTTTCAGGATCACTTCATGAAGCCAGTAATTATCAGATGGATACCAAACTTTAAACAGATTTTATGGTCGTGTTATACTAAAAAAAGTCACAATGAAATTCGAAATAACCTAATTGATTTTAAGAAGTTAGGATTTCCGTATAAACTCATTAAAATTGGTAAAATTCGGAATTTATTTGTGGCTACCGCAATAATATTTAGTAATCTTTGTCTACAGGAAAGTGACCATATCCTTCCTTGCTTGACAGTTGACAAACACGCAAAATTTCAAATTATCCAAACAACTGGCAGTAGAAAAAGTTTCCCAAAATAGGTGTAGCTGATTCAACTGAGAGAAGGCACATACTGTTCGTCATATTACACTAAACAAATAAATTTGGATAGGTCATTTCCAAACATAAATCTCGGGTGTGACACCATCAGTCTAGCCAGTGCATGGCACAACGTGAGATAATCTTTATCTTTAGAGTTTGGTTCGTGCTTAGTTTGGAAATTAAATTCAGCGATATATTACACATAACCAAAGCAACTGTAATCCGGCAAAAGGCATAGCTTTATATTTGTTGTAAAAATAAATGGTACAAATTTAAGCTAATTCACAAATGTTTCAACACTTCATGTGGATTCAATTCGAAACGTGATGATTTCACAATCCTAGTGTATCCTAATAAATGTAATAATTATAGATGAAAAGATAACTGCTAGCCGGCCGGCGAGCACCAGCTGCTGTTGGCTGTTGCTGACATGTAGATTGCAGATACGCTTACGATAGACGCGTAATAATTAGCAGAGAGGGTAGTATTAGACAATTAACAACAGGTGGTAACGAGTTTTCATGCCCTCTGGCGATCTCTCGATTGATGTAATGACATCAAGTGTAAGCGTTACCCAACCAACCACATTCGCGATTTGCCAACTTTGTAGCCTAACTTTGTTGATTAGGATTTCGAACCTAGGAGGTTAGAACTCGCAAAGTTTCCCGTCACGTATACAAACAACATCCGCTCAACTGCGCCTAGACACCGGTAGATTTGGAATAATAAGTAGTAAAGAGATGATACGATTCGATACATGCGGCATTGATATTTTTATTCATGAATCACGCCGTCCGCATACCACAATGACCAGCCGCTTTGTAAGCAACCGCGGTCAAAATATATAAGATTAGCATTATTTTTTCAAGTCTTCCATCTGGTTAGTAAGTTTGACAAATCAATCAATCTTTAGTTTGACCTTGGTGGTTTGACCTAGCAAGCTATAGGCGCAACCGCACAAATGAACGAAAACATTCGAAACAGCCTCTCGAGTGTCGAACCGGTCAGATAGAAAAATGTCTAATCTCGCGGGTTTGCAGACCGACCAATTGACCAATCACAACAAGTATCATCATCAAGTCATCAACGGAATCAAATGATTGTGTACGCATCTATTTGAACCAGTACAGTCAGTCAGAGAAAGATACACTGTAACAAATAGTACGTCGTCGTCGTCTTGTGCAATTAAAACCTATAGTATTATGAAAGCCGCACCCATCCATGACGTACATATCAAGTGGTTGTTGATAGTGCTGTTTTGGATAGTTTGGAACGGTTTGGAACGAGTTTGGTGTTAGTGTGCTTAGCTTTTTGAGCTGGCCAGTGCTGCAAACCGGTGTTTTAAATTTTTCAACGAATTATTATTGGTCATTCCGTCGTTTCTCTGTTGACATGCCCAGGGATTTTAGTCACTCGTGCGTGAAGCTAAGTGACTTTAAAATTAAAATGTACTAAGCCTCTAAATGTGAAACAAACAAACACATTTCTCTTTGGGGGGGAGGGGGAGTCTCACCCCCCACCGAAACGGGGCCAGCCGGCTGGGGTCATGCACGCCAAGCACCCCTCCTAGCGTAGCGTGCCTCGTCCGCAATGGGGCGTTCCCCCACTGTCGCCTCGCACCCCTCCAGTTCCCAAGACAGTACACACCCGGGCCAGAGGCAATTGTGTCTGAATCGTGGGCGTCGTCTCGTCTTCCTTCACTACTTGATTACTACGTATTGTGACTGGCTGTCTGTCTTACGACTGATCGCACTGAGCCGGCCATGGCAAGACAAGGCAATTTACTTGAGACTTTCGGTTTAATAGAAACGTATTTCCAACACCCACGCAATCACCGGCTGCGCCTGGATCTACCCTCTCACGACTGGGCAGGGGTCGGTGAAACTAGACTATTATATAGCTCGAGCTTCGAGGTAACATGCATGGATCATCAAGTCAACCAATAAAAAAACACATGTTTCATTGGTTTGGATTGATGGTTATTGGATGAGCATAGCGAAGACTTCAATTTGACTAGTACCCTGATTAAAATAGCTCGTTTGTTTCTATTCGCTCTCTACTGGGCAAACGGCATATGTGATCTTGATGAAAATTGGAGAGGACCTTCGAAATCTCTGAACTTAGATCTGCCAAGTTTTTTGGTACAATCGAAGAAAAATTTCTCATGAATATAGTACTTTTTCTTTTTTTAATGCGTTATTTTCGTGATATTTGGTCCGCGACCGTTCAAACGGTTACTCCGATCTTGACGAAACTTTAAATGGGAAGGTTCAAATCACCTAACTTAGCCATGTTATGATTTTGGGTTCAATCGAAGAAATATTTCTCATAAAAATCGTACTTTTAGCTTTAGGGCAACGATTGGTCAACATGCCCTCGCCTCCCCGCATCTTTTCGCGGTTGGCACAACGAGGTGCATGTATCGGTTTCTCGGACTCGCAGGATCACAGTCGGACGCCTCGCACTGACGAACTCTTGACCTTGTCTTTACATGTAAGTCTAGCATAATCTAATGAAACACGCCAACAATTTGACGATACAAAACAAAAATCATTGGACAGAAAATCAAAAAAGCTCATCCATCAACGAGACTGGAAAAAGCGTTCGCGAAGCGGCTTAGTTTTTAGTATGAAAACTATTAACACATCACACAAAAGAAACTAATTTTGGCACTGACTCCACTTCCGGCAACGCCAGGAGTGATTGATGTGATTGATATTTGATACACTTGCCGTTGATACAAACACGCGTTATTGTTTGTTTAGATTTAAGTTTGGAAACGGGTAACTATAGATAGGCCTAATAGTTTGCCAGAGAAATGCGAATGAGGTTAACTTGCAAAACTGGTGTTTGAAATGGAAATGAGCAAAAGTTCCTGATATAGTCGGTCGGTTATTTTCTTTCTCGGGGAGGTGGCTGCAATGGTCGTAGGGGAGAAATGCGGGGACAAAGAGAAAATGGGGGGGGGCAGGGGGGCTTGCCTCATTATAGCTTAATCTGGAGAACAACACAGCAATTTTGATAGAAATCTAATGCGTTTTAGAGCAGAACAATGTACACAAAACAATTATATTCCTATTACAAACATCTCCTAATCTATGGCCTGGTCCTCATTTGTACCGAAACAAAACTTTTGTAAGTCTGCGTTGTGTCAATTGTTGTACTTGTAGGTTAGTATCGTCACTCGTCAGGTCCGAAATTCAAAACTAAAACGAATTAAATACTTAAGGAAGTAAAAGTGTATAGATAGGCAATTTCTACAGATAACTATAAGAAGTCTGAGACTATATGGACACACTTTTCTGACAAAGTGAGTGAATAAAGGCTTGTTTACAATCACTTAACAACACGCTAAAAAGTAACGTAAGAAAGTTGAAACCCTTGGAAAACAATGGTGTTGTTTACAATCACTTAACAAGTAACGCAACGCACGTAACGTATGAAGAAGTTGACCCATATCTCAACTTTACCGTACTTGCGTTTTATTCTTAATTTAGCCAATCACAGCCCGTTTCCGAGTGTCTACCCTTGTTGTGTTGTTATGTGATTATAAACTCGATATTAATTTTACCGTACGTTACGTTATTTTTTAACGTGTTATGTGATTGTAAACGAGTGTTCAACCCTAACTTCCATGCGGTGATGATAGGAACTGTGCTCCCAATTTCTCCATATCAAAATCACGCTTATCACCCTAATCAATCTCAACGTAGCACTCTACGTGGCGGCATATCGACAACGCACTCCACTCCACTCCACCAGGAAACAGCCCAAGGTGTTTCTCAACTCAACTCACATATTGTGGCAATGAGCAATTAGTCCGACCTTGGTTGGCTTGACCACACTCACTCACTTCACAGAAATCTCGGGGGACCCGCCTGACTGAGTCACACATACACCACTCATTGCATTGCGGTGATACATCTCATGACCGTTTGGTGGCCATTGAACTCGCGTCGGTGCATATCCGGTTCCGGTAAACTTCGGCGGCCTCATCGAGCGCGGGAAGATGATAATAATAATAATAACAAGTTTCGAAACACCGGCACTATATAGGCCTAAGCTAGAATCTATTCCACGAAGCCTTGTCTCATCGACTCTTCCGGTTGGGCGTCAATGGAAGTGTAGCAACCGATCATCACTGGCAATGGACGTAGTACAAATAAATAAAAATAAAAACAATTACGAGATAAGAATATAATACCGTACAAGGAGCAACCAAGCTAAAAATACAAACATCCTGAAATGCATTTCATACCTTGGTACAATCAAAATATCATAGCGAATGTATGTTCGTTCATATGAAATAACTAAAAAACCCACTGCAATGTTAGCGACAATGTTGTGACACTGCTTTCAGCATGTCGTAATAATATTAACAATAATTGCAATAGTTCTAGCAGAAGATGGCAGAAATGTCAAGAGATGCAACTGATAAGATGAAGAGTGTCAAGTCAAGAAGGAAGCAGAGACTCGTTGTCCCAGAAGGCAATTGATTCGTTAGCGAGAAAGAGATAAGATATATTTATATTAGAATAATTGGCAAGCAAGGGTTGGCTAGAGAATAGAACATAATTGAGAGCAAGTCAAGACGGCATCAAATTACCTTGTGCAATATTTTAATTTCGGTTTATTTTTAGTCATAAATCATAATTTAATAGATTGTGGCCCAACAACAATGCGGCAGACGAATTATGTGTAATACTATTAGCTTTATCCATTGCAGATCCGAAACAAGTAAATACAGAAGGGTAATTTCAAGAATAAAACTAAAAGTACAAACTCATCCATTGTGCCATGTACGTAAAAAGTAATGACAAACCATTCGCAATTCTAAGAGCCGCAAAAACAAATCGGACGTCGTAAGTCGGGACAGTAACTGCTGCTGTTGGCATTCACAGTGGATGTTCGGAATGTATTACTGCTGATTAAATGCATTCATCCTGCCAACCATAAGGCTGGCTGTCAGACCAAAGAACGCAGCCATCTTTTTAATTGCTTGCGAGAAGGAATGGGCAATGCCGGACGTCCAGCAATTAAAAAGATTTGTTCGTATAGGGTGGTCGCCTTGCCCTTGCCATTGAAGCGTATACACAGCATTATTAATTTGTATGGGGCAACAAATTGTGTAACTTAATAAGAGTGACTTAATTGTAGACTATCAAACAATTTGCTGACACATTCAGAGCAGAGATAAACAAATCACAATAAATGGACCATTCAAATTGAACAAAGCTATGTGTATGTTCAGAGTACAGTTCAGTCCAACTCGAGCTCGACTGATCCATACCATACTCCAACGATTCAGTCTAGGCCAAGTGGCGCCTTTGTTTGGACATGTGCCTACACTATTGTGCATTACACTTGACTTGCTACGATATATCTTTTTCTGAAAACTTCCCGTTTTTATTTCCCACTTTTCTAGCCGAAGAGTTTAGTTAGAATGTGGCTCTGGAGGTAGATTTGTCACCCTTATCCTGGATGTACTTCCTCGGTGTACTCGAAAACTACTCGATGACAGTCAGTACTCAGTAATAAATTATTTTTTCTTGAGGTCCAGGGTTTATTCCACCACTATAGTGGCCGAATAGCCACGGGTGACAAAATGTAGCATACAAGGAGGAGGATACATACCGGTAACACAATGTTAATATCTTGAACACTTCCCCATTCAAATTCTCATATCGTCGCGATTATCTTCAAGTTAAACATGTTATGACGGCGCCGAGACATTCTGCCTACACCACTCCAAGACTATCTGTCATGGTGCGAATTGACGGCTTGGCAGGGGGGGTGGCGGTGTAGCGTGTAGGCCTAGTATAGTATTTGCGTGGGCCAAGGGGTCTGGGGCGAAGCCCCAGCTTTTGTTGTTTTTTTTTTGTTTTTGTTGTTGTTTTTGTTGTTGTTGTTGTTGTTTTTTGTTGTTGTTGGTGGTGGTGGTATTATTGCCCTCGAGATGGCATTAGAAAGGATAAAGAGTCCATTGGTTTGGCTACGGATATGTGTATAAAGCTAAATTGACGCATTATTTATTAACGTTACGAGATAAAGTCCCTTGATATAAGATGAGATGAGATGGGTATCCAGAGGTGGGGATTTAGCCATCCCAGGCGGGGTCCCGCGGGGATACCTTTCAGCAAAGCAGAACCAGGGATGAAATTACTATCACTTACGTCAATTCGCACCCTGCCTGTTAATTTACACCCAACGCAAACAAGTAATATGACTATGAGAACTTGATCATGATAAAAATAAACGTGCAGAACAATACATTTTGTTCTTCTCGGGCCAAAATCGTGGTCAAATATTTGTTGTACCACCTTAATTTCAAGTTTCAACAAAAGAGTTTATAGTTTGGGGAGAGTCCGAGAGACTAGCGTAAACCGAGGCGTAAACAGCTGGTTGTCTAGCGCATCGTACCACCGTACAAAAGTCGGTTATTTCATTATCTTCATCGTCCTGACAACTGACCAATTACAAACGCAAAGATCGGCGCTTTGAGCTCGATACTCTAGGACCGTGGATGACAGTTTACTGGCCGACCCGCCGACTTGCAGCCAGTGGCGTATGGTCTCTAGACTAAATGGTTCTACTACAACGACTCTTTGAATAATCTCGAGTAGGTCGTACTCGTAGGCAATCCTTTCACTTTCGGTTCTGGGTCTGGCTCCACATCAAGTCCGTACAATACAATCAAATAACTCATTGGCTGACCTCACATACATCGCGTCGAGTCTAGTATGTGGTCGTTCTGTTATCTCTGTGGACCACAACGCGTTCCTCTCTCTATCAGGAAGTAAACAATCTTCTCGCCACCAACAATCACATAGGCCTGCATTGGAATGCGGTTGGATTCATATAAGAGACGCCTGTTCATCTAAGAACCCCTGCACCCTACTCCACACAATCGATAAACATAAACACTTGTTACAAATACACTTGTACCCCTAGACTAGAGTCGAAAACAAGTAAACTGCATCGTTGCAGGCATATGATCGTTAGGTTTGTTCGTTTGTCCTGAGATCACTACTCCAGGAGTAAGATATTGGCAAAACACCGTTTTTCTGTCCAGGAGTAAGTTGTGATGGGTGTAACTTGCAACCGTTTTTTTGTCCAGTTTACTCCAGGAGTAACTTACTACAAGTGAGACTGGAGTAAGGTTTTTACACCAGCTACTGAAGTAGGAGTAGGAGCAGCCAAAACAATCTCAACTGACTCAAAACCGTTCTTTTGTTCAAGTTGTAGTAACTGTGATTTTTACTCCCATCACCGTTTAACCGATTTACTCCTGGAGTAAAGTGTTTTAGTTGAAGCAGGACAAACGAACAAACCTAGTGTTAGTAGGCCTAAGTGATCTTCACATTTAGTGCCATGGTAAATCAGTCTTGTCTTGGGGCGTTCCCAGTAATGAGTTCAAACTTATTTTTGGAATTGGGGACGCGGTACTTTCCAAAAATTTGGAACACATAATTTTTGTGGAATTTTGTGGAAACTTGAAACAAATTTATTTTCCTTCCAAAGTAGGCTACACTAGGTACCGTGATATCGTCGAATTCAGAATTAAAGATTAAAATGTAGAATTAAATTTTGTATCTAACAGTTGGCCTACATAGGCTATACTGTCCAAAATTTTAAACTAAAATTTGGCTTACGTTTCTCGAGTTTGTAGCAGATACGTTAATACACCATTTACATTCGTAATTCTCTTCAGAATTTTCTACGATTTTTTATACATCCAAGGAACATCAAAGAACTAAGTTCCTGTCGAGTTTTGAGTAACAAAGTTCGTTTTTTTTAGAAGAACGAGAACGTGTCATAGCAGCTCCTTTATTGACGACGTTAATTAATTTTCCGAAGTTCTATTTTGTAGAACTAACTTCCCATCACTGCACTTATAATAATAATGCCAAAAGGCCGGGCACACGTACATATATTCTTGATGGCATAGGCTCACTTTTATGGTGTATTGAATGCCAATCAAGCATCATTGAGGCCCTATCGTGACCACGAAAAAGGAACAAACCAAGTTGTCTTTCAGTTTAATCTTGGACACTGAAAAATGCCGAGTCAACCCCTGACCAAAATCGAGGTCCGGGGGGGGGGGGGGGGAAGAATCTAGGCCCATACGAGCATCGAGTCTTGTTTCATTTCCAGCATACTCATCTCATCGTGCTTGCTGACAAGACAGCATGCAGGCAGGAAACAGATAGAGAAACGGTGGAACGCATAGACATACGAGCGGCGCTTCACAAAAACACAATGTTATTAATAGACATTATACAATCTCGCGAAAACGTGGAAAAAATTGACAGACTGTTTACAGGCTTGTCGTCTAGTCGGAGTCGAGTGTTTTTACAAGCGTCTCACGCGATGCTCTGTGAGTCTTGTCTCGTGAGATAAGAATCAACTGGCCACACCACACCCAGAGCAGAATTATCCCCAATATAAAACACGAAGTTTGATCTTACGGGATCAAAATGATGTCTCAGACAAGGACTACCGAACTACCTACCGTATAGTGACGCTTCATAAAGCATATACCTCGTCAGTTCGGTAGGCTGTAGGCAGAAATCAAAAGCGTTCATCTACTGTATGGCCTCCGCCTAGGTACCTATAGGGCTACATATACCGTACCATATAAAAATCAAAGTTTGTCAACAGCTGGCACATAAAGGAGAATGTACTTGGTATTATCGTGTGCTAAAACTGCCCGAACCGAGATATGAACTCACAGGACCCTTCTTCACCATTTGAAGCAGGAATAAACTCGAATGACCAAGGGTACACATTTATAGGGTACCTAATATCAGAAATGAGGAAAAGGGACCTAGATATCCCTAAAGCAACAACGTAAGTTTTTCTTCGCGTCGCGTGATAGGGCCTACTTTATTTATGTTCATAATCTGCAATGAAGAAAATTAATTCTTACTTATTCTGTTTAACAGTTACCTAGCAGTTTCACCAAGGGTCGTTTACCCAGCGATGAAAATCATGGTGTTTCAAGTCAAGGTTACTCAATCGCGATTCTACCTCATTATCTTCTCCACATTCAGACTTGACTTGGAACAATGAAGAAGCCTCCACTTTTACTAAGCAGGCCGCGTATGAATAAGATCTAAGATCGTATGAGTGAGTCAGTCACATCCTTCCGTTCCGTTTCATTTACCGGCTAAAATCAAGGAACAACTTCTACGGAGTTGGACTTGGGACATACACCCCCGGGGGACGGATTACCATTGTATTATTGCTGACAATATCTTATGCATAATATACATTTCCGTTTCCTGGCTATAGGGATATGTGGCTGGAATTATCAATCGACCACACCGCATATTAATGTTAATAGGCAGGCCTACCGGTACCCTAAAGTTTGCCTAAAGACTGCTAGCGATATGTATTCAAATTATAAGTCATCCTAACTTCCTAAGTCCATGAATCATGTCCGAAATAATGGCGGCTCAAAATCAATCTGGTGCTAGGCTGGCGAAATCCTTTAATTTATTTTGTAATAACGTGGGTCTTTTATCTCTGTAATTAAACCCACCGGGCAGCAAATGAAAGGAATTTCAGCAAAGATCTTTTTAGCACCTGAAGTTCCACGGAATCGAATTTCGAATCCGCGTATGAGACATGCACATGAAAACAATAAAGAAAGAAAGACAAGTCCACAACATTGTGTCGTACTGTCTATGTTGGTCGATATTGTTTGGGCTACAGTATACCAATTTCCCACTTTGTAAACTAGGCCCTATCCCAAATTTTTATTGTGTAACTTTTTTATAACTGCATAGCCTAAAATTCCCCTAAACCCAACAACTACATTTTGTTGGATTCTGTCAATATGTTACAAAAGTTGGTAGGCCTACTGGTCACAAAGGCTACGGTAGTTAAAAATTAAAAGTTAATAAAAGCCAAGAGTCTTTCATGATCATTTTTTTTTTAATTTTTAATTGTCCCGGTAAGTTTCAAAATTCTTGGGAATTGACTAGAAAATAGGTCCCACTCTTTTTGCCCAATAAAGGACTACCATCTATTACACAGCGTCGGAGCTTGTATAAAAATTATCAAGCCCGGGGATTGTTTTATTTTTTTTTACTAGGCTATAGCTTTTAGTTTTTTTATAGTAATTTTTTAATAGTAGTGTTAATAGTTAATTGGTTTATAGTTATTAGTTAGCTTTTACGCAGGACGCCCCTCCTAGGCCTAGCTAACAATTAACGACCATAGAAGACCATTGACTAGGAACGACACTTGTGTAAAACATTCTCAAATTTCGTCTGCCCTATCCATGAGCCTAGCTTAGGGTGGTCGTGGTAGCCCTATCCCAAGATAAAAATATCGGGCCAGACTGTCCGAGGCCCACAACCACAAACAACACGTCAGATAGGCCCTAGGCTTTAATATCGTTAATGCAAGCAGTCTGAACGTTTTCTTTCGAGTGACACGTTGATCTAGGATCTACGCAAATTCTGTCACCTTTCCCGCTCTACTGTGAGAAAAACGGGTTTGTGAAATATGAATTTAAAAACACCAGCGTCCACAAGATTGCAGTGAATGACCTTGTCTAGGCCAGAAGAGAACTGTACACAAACTCGTATTAGTCTAGAAAGATAAGAGAGTTTGCATATGTCTTATTGCAAACCCAACAAAAAGACATTTTGGGGACTTACCTATGCTATCAAAGTGTAATATTTCTGTCCTGATAACACGTAATATCACAAAAAACGCAACACCAAACACCCCTTGCTGCCCTCGAAAATTTTCTAAACAACCTTGTGATTGGGACGTGGGGCCCCGTTCCCGCTTACATCAATATGCGCTAGTTGTCATTGATTTGAATTTTCGAGCAACAAGTAGCGACCTAGCGGTGCTGTGGAGAACCATATAACAAATGCTACCAACGTTATCCACCACAACGCGGTTATTTCAAACTCAGTTTTAGTTTTAGTTAATTTGGCGCGCCAACTATTATTATGTGTCTAGGGAGAAACTCAATATTATTTTATTGAAATTTAAGAAATGTAGTCTTAGAAAGTTCAAACTGAGAACAAAACTGCACAGTCCCGATCATTGATCCCGACCCCCCCCCCCCCCTTGGGGCTTTTGCGCCTTTTGGGTAATGGTATGATTAGTAGTATCTATGATATGTTTCTTTCATTTCTTTTATTAGTCTCAATTTTAGACTCATATGCTTACACAATACAAGGTAGGCGAGTATTTGTGTTGTCCTTTTTGGTAAAGTAAAACCCAAATAATTAAAGTATTTACAAAATTACCTATACAGGATACAAAAGTATCTAGAGCCCTTCTAAAATATTAAAAAAAACCCTTTTCCACAGAGTCTAAATATAAAAACACAGGTAAATCACTAAATATCGTCACACAATAAACCGAATAAACCACTAATTCTTTTTTGAGAATGCAGGGCAGCTCAAACGCAAATCATTACCTACTTTTTGGCTAAAATTTTTTACTAAAATATTCTGAGAGCGAATAAAACTCCATTTCCAGCACCGGGATTTCACTTAAATTTAAAATCTGTGTTCTGGGCTCCCCTTTTAAAAGTAGCCGGGAGGTGGTTACTATTTTCCCCCCACCGGGGTAGGATCTTACAGACAACCTTAGCCTCTTTTTTTCCTGGTGAAGGTTGCCTTCGTCTCGTTTAGGGGGGTGACATCATGTTTCTGTAAAAAATGGGGGTTATCATTTACAAAAACTGCCATTTCCTTTATATAGATTGTTTTTACGGTGAGTACCCCTGGGGTTTCTAAAAGCCTGCCTGCATGACCTTTTTGGGTAAGTTGGCCATAATTCAATAGCCCTTTTTTTGCAAAAAAAAACACTAATCCCGGGGAGGCTTACCCCAGAAAGATTCCATATTGAATAAAAGTTTGGGAAGAATGAAAAATACACCTTTTTTTGCAGTACTCGGGTTTACACTGTTTTACAATTTTCCCTAAAAACAAAAACCTGAACTTAGCTACCACACAAGTTCTAAATGTGCTGACCCCATTTTAGTCTGTAATCTATGTTAAACCCGAAACTTGCTGATCTCAACTTCCAATAGTTCCCTCCCAAGTTCTATTACCACTGTACGGGCCACCTTTTTGCCTGGAATTTCATCAAACTGCGTTTTAGCAAAATTTAACTTAAGTTGTTGGCTTAAAAACCATTCTTTTAAACTCTCTCATATGTAAAAATTGTCTTGAACCCATGTTACACAGACTCGAATAAAAATACTAGCATCCTGCATATAGAAACCCCAGAAACCCAGAGGCAAGTTGTAAAGGTCTTGATGTAAAAATAAAAAACCCCGGGCCCCTACCCCCGCCCTTTGGAAACCATGTTAAATAAGTTCCATTTTAGAGTGCGTTATTTTTTCCCCTTTCCCAAAGGGCCCAAAAAACCCTTTTTTTTTTCCTATTACAAAATACGAGGTTACCCAGGCCAGTGTGACATCTCTAACCCCCAAATGATCAAATTTGCGAAGTAGAAGTTCGGGGGTTGATTTATGAAACCCGATAGATCACACAAATGGACCCTTTATTTCCCTTTTCCCTTCAAGAGCCCCTTGGATTGCTGGTAAGTTGAAAGGGTTGCCGTTTTTGGGGGAAATATCCAGCTCAAAATCCTTTGGCATTCGACAGAATATTCTAAATCTTCAGGAAGGCATCGGTTGTTTAAGAAAAAAATTTTTCTAACACTTTGGAAAAGTTTGGGTAGCGAACGGGTCTATAGCGGGGCCCTCTCCTGCACTTTGCCCTTTTTAAAAAAGGGGTATCACTGGGAAAATTTAAACTTCTCCGGAATGTCCCCGAATGAATGGGGAAATTTGCAGATAGCTCTAGAGGTTCACTATGACCCCCACATCGGCGAAAAAAAAAACTGGGCACCTCATCCCACCGGCTGACCTCTTTGATTTTAAATTTTTTATTACCTGGCGAACTTCTTTAATGCAACAGGCCTTAAAACTTTTTATGAATGGCCCCTGACACCTCCCTTACTTAGCTTGGCCAAACATCCTCAACATATCCCCTTGGGGGTATAAATTAATTATCAGCAATTCTGTGAAATAATATTGAAAAAATTGCTCCTTATTTCATCTGCTTTTTTCCCCTTTCCCTTCAATTTCCAAACAAGGGGGTGGGGTTTTTCCCCCCCTTTTCCTTACCCAAGTGTTTTTTACCCCCCCCCATGTACCCTTTTTACTTTATTTTTAGTTCCCCAATCTGCCGCGTATGTGCCTTTTTTGGGCCACCCCGGATGCCCCTTTTTAAACCTCTTTTTTGAAAGTTTGGGAAAGCGCTAAAGAAAATGGCGCACTGGTTTTTACTTTACTTTTTGGGAACGATCTCTCTTTCTTGACATTTCCTTCTTATTTACCGTTAGCCACCCCCTCCGCCGAGATTTACTAGAAATTGTCTGAGGGGGAAAGCGTATTAAAAAGTAAATAAAAAATTTTTAAAAAAATTCATTAATTTCCCATCAGTACCCGGGAATCCTTCTTCCCGCCCAGTCCGTACCCCTTTAAATTGCTCTATGAAATTAATGATGCTCCCCCCTTTAAATTGCCTACTCCAGCTATGGGCCCCCCCTTTTTTTCTGTTTAGCTTGGGCCATCCCGGAGATGAAAATTTTGCAGCAGTGATCGAATAACCTGTCTCGAGATTTTAAAGGAGCAATCGGAGAGAATTTTGTAAAACTTTATAAATAACGAACTACTATTCAGTGTATTTTGTTGGGTTGTAATAGAGCCCTAAAAAAAATAAATGCCCAAATTTTACCATGTCTTGCTTCTCGGGAAATTTTTTAGAGAAGTCCCCGTTAAAATCACCACTTTTACCAGTGTTTTTTACCATCTTTCACTGCCATTTTGAACATCGTTTTTCTAACTTGGAAATAAACAGGCAAAGTTGCCGGATTGGGTGGGCTGTAAACTGCACAATTACCCAAATTTAATGGGTTTTTTTTTTTCAGAGCACAAATTCTATAGATTTCTCAACTCTACCGGTCCAGGGCAGCTGATTTTTTGTATTTTTAAACCCCCCGATTTCCTAATAAAAATGCCGTTCCCCCCTTTTATGTTTCCCTTTTTTTTAAAACATGCAAATAAATTGAAATCGCTAATAAAAAACCACTCCCCCTGACCCCGCTCGAACCAGTGTTCTGAATACAAAAAAAACCACGTTTTTTTTTAGAATCTAGAAAATTTATTTCTTTGGGTTTTCACCCCCAAACCTTGCGTGTTGTGATGCACAAAAACTTCTGAGGCCCCGGGGCTTTTGGGAAACATACGAAATCGCTGTTGGATACCCAGGGACTATGGTGACTTGTTACCATCCCCGGTTTCAAGAAAAATTTTACCCCTTCCCTACTTTATCCCTTGTCGTGGAAGTGTTATCTACAACTCTTCCCGGGGCCCTTTCCCCCTCAAATCTCCCGAACTCTCCTGCAATGAACTGTCCTGGGAAAAACCCCCCCTTCGGTTGAGATGGATCCCTCCTACCATTTCCCCTTTTTGAAACCTGGCTTCGGATCTAAAAGCTCACTCTCTTGTACTGATTACCACCCATTCCAAACCCTCATTAACCTCCTCAAAAATTCATCGGGGCAATCATTCCGATACCAAGCCCATTAATTATGAGGTGCGCATCTCGCAATGGTCCGTCCCCCTTAAAACATCAACTAAAAAAGCGGTCTCTCCCTCACATGTTACACTTCGTCTTTTAAAATTTTTAGTTCCCATTTAACATATACCCTTTTGGGGCATACCCCAAGTTTTTTACTCCCACTCGACCACAAATTTCCCGGGTTCTTATGCCCCCCCTATCCTTAACCTCGCACCCTGCTGGTTCCAACACCTCCCTTGCACCGCCGCTTTTAGTCGCCCACACGAGCACCTCCCGTGGTTGGGAAAAAATTTGGGGTCCCCCATGTTTTTTCCTCCTCCCCGTTTAGCAAAGATCCCCCGTAATGCTCTGCCCGGGCTCTTTCTTTATTACCAATGCCTAATTCCTTGGATGGTCCCTTTTTTTTTCCTGTATTTGGGGCCCCGGGTTACCCCTTTTCTGCGTGATCCGTCTCTGGGTTGCGAGACGTCCCGGTCCTATATCCCCACTAGGCCCAGCCTGGCCCTCGGGTCCCTCGGGTCCCCCTTTTCCTCTAAACCCCCCTAACCCGGCCCTTGGGGCCTCTTTGGGTAGGGCTTAAAACGGGGTACCTGCCTCTCTCGTGCGAACCCCTTCAGCTGATGGGCCGTCTTAATATAGCACGTAAATTGGTACTTCAGCACCAGTAAACCCCCAAACCCCTTTTTCCGCCCCGCTCCCCACCTGTGTGATACCCCATCCTTACAGCAATTATCACAAAAACCCGTTTTTGTTTTTAGCCCCCCTGATAGCCTTGAAAGTTTTCCGACTTCATTCCTATACAAAAGTGTGGAACCATTTGGGGGATTTATCACAGCCTAACCCCGGTCCCCTTTTTCTATGTGATTTCCCACACGTCGCCAGGGGGCGCTTTCCCCATCGGAAAGCATTTTGTACGAAAGCAAAAGGAGACTTTTGAGGTTGGTGTCCCGTCAGCGTCTAGTGACTTTCACTATTCCTTTTCCACTTTTTTCCTTTTTCCTAACAAATTCCAAACTAAGCCCCTTTTAGTACCCGCAAACATCATTCATTCCAAACAAAGTATAATAGTAAAATTAAAATTTTTTCCCCAACACTTTAAAAGGCTGTCCCAACGTGTGATACTGCCGCACTGCGATTTTCAATTCATAGGCAACAGTTCGTTGTTTGTTTGTTTTTATGATCATCTAAAAGATCAAGTAAAAAAAAAGTAATACCAACAGTCACCATTACACATTTAAGTAATTTTAAATTTTTAACGTGATTTTGGGCTTTTCAAAATAGGTATAAATCTGCAACTAAGCAATAGTAATTAATAAAAATGCAACAGCAGCAACAAATTATTTGTCAACCGAACGTGGTTATTATTGTTTTCCGCACAAATTGATGCACCGTGCTCGCGCCTAAGCATTTAAATTGTAGTACCAACTATAGCTCGAGAAAATGTACTAAGCGAACAAACAAGGGCATCATAATACAATTAAAAATACATCCAAGGTCAAACCAAATTCCTGAAAGAACGTGGTACTGGTATTAGGTAAAATGCAATATTCGTTATGAATGACACAATATCTTTTACTTAGCTTTACTACGGCTTTACCCTATCCCTTTTGTTTCGTGCTTAAATTATCATTCCACAGTTGGTACTACCTGTTGTACAGCCTCCCAGTGCACGGTCCTCCACTTCCAGTGTGTCAGCATCTTTTTGATAAGGCCACTTGCCCGATTATTTCTGTATTGCCACTTGAGGTAGTGGGGCGTTGTCTGTTATCACAATTCAGTCACTGTATAAAGTCGTTGTTGTCCTGTTATCTTTGGGTGTAGGCTTATCTCACAGTTTAAAATGTTTAGGTCCAAAGGGAAACACTAGAAATAAAGGTTTTTTTATCATAAAAAATCTTTTTTTCTTCAGAGCTAAACCCAGTATAACTGATGAACAAAAAAGATACCATGTTTCTAAGAGTTTTGGGGGCAACTCAAGTATTTAAGCTGCACTGGAAGATGGGGAACTGCTTCTGAGGTGACTAAAAACATATCTCAAACATTGGATACAACTATTAAAAGTTATCTTGAAAAGTCACTTCAATGCCAGATCATCCAGAAGAAATCAAATGTTATATGCAAAACTGCTGATATAATAGATGCTGTTCCCTTTCATCAAGATATCTCCTACAGTTTTAATGATCCCTATCATTTCTCTGTTTGGCTAGCTTTGAATGATGTTACCGAAAGTACATCACCATTACAAGTTATAGAAGATAGTCACAAATGGGAAATACAGCCTTTAGTTGATTTTTGGTCTCCATATTTTTGTGATGAATACTCGAAGAACCGAGAAAAGTACAAAATTAAGTCACTGCCTATTCCAGCAGGAGATGCAATAGTTTTCGATTCAAGGTTATTTCATGGTAGTGACAAGAATGAAGACGCAAAGGATAGGTTTGCTTATGTAACCAGATGGGTAATAAAAGATCAAATTTTTCCATGTATACCTAAACCCCAGCCTTCGGTTTTTGGTATACTAAATTGCGGTGAAATAACAGAATCTATACTTAGAAAATACCTATCATTGTTTAACCAGCAGGAATGTGTACAGAAAAATAGTATGGAAGAGCTTATCAAGAGCTGGTTAGCTTTTCTTACAGATGCAACTGTCGATATTGCTGAAGTTAACACTGCTGAAGCTAAGCGCAGTTTAAATAGACTGCTTATATTAAATCAAGCGTCTGGATCTAAATCACATGACGCTGGCGACATCGCAGGAAAAACATACAAGAATTTATGGCTATCACTACTTGTATTCCTCAATAAGAGAGTCAACGTGGTAGACCTAGCATCATAAACAAGGTGACCATAATATGTTATGTTACAAATGGTAGCTGGAGCTGGTGACATTCTGGCTCAAAACAAAATTTTAACCCATTCAAGTAGTACCTACAATAAACTTTATCATCCAAAAGTTTAAATTATTAGTGAGAAATATAAATTTTAAAAAATTAATACAATTATATGCAATTCTTTTGAATCTGGATTTAACAAAGGGTCCTAATTTATAAATTTGAATTTCTTAAATATAATCCTCATTTTTTATTTTTAAATTTGTTTTAGGAATGTGGTATGGTTACAAAATCTAGCACGTACGTTTATTTTGAAACAACAGGGACTTTGGTCAGTTCTCTCCTTGTTTAACTACACTTTTGAATTTTGAAGAATCGATGTCCGTCTATTACCAGTAAATTCGTTTTTAAATTGTAAGAAAATTGTTTTATAGGTAATTCGATTTGAATTGCCACCAAGATTTTTTTTTCATTCATAGTTTTAGCACCCCTATAAGCATAGCTATCACACATATGCATACTGTGTTTGTGGTTTTATCTCATGGGTTAACCAAACATTTCAATGGGGGGAATGAAAAACTCGAGTTCCGTGCATTCCTAAAATGAAATATCAAATTTTCAAGCAAATAGTATGGTGGTTCCCAGTTCTCAATATAATATGAGTTGTTGAGAGCAAACGTATTTTTCACTCATTATTGGAACTTTCCACGTATCCTTCATTCATTCATCATGCGGTCATGCCACATCATAATTTCCCTTTCCCCCAGTGGCGGCTCGTGGGGTTTAAAATAGGCAGGGCACAATATATTTGAATGGACTTGCGTGGGCTACAAGGGGTCTGGGGCAAAGCCCCAGCCGCCGGAGGCGAAAAATTTTGGCATATATTTAGCTCCAAGACAGCCTTTACAGCAATTTGAGCAAGGGAGAACTATACTCATAACACAAAAATATTTTCAATATTTTTTTAGGACGCAACAAAGTTGCGCCCCTGGGCTAGAGCCTAGTTAGCCTAGTGGTTAATACGGGCCTGGGCACAAATCAGTTATCATTTAAAACTAGTAATTTATCTATATTTTTCGATCTTGCTTAAAGTAAAAGAAGATAATAGCAGCACATGCAAATTTACCTGGTATTTTAATACCTGTAAATAAGTTGTACTCTTCTTTCTTTGGACACGGCGAATTCCTCGATTACCCGCACAATGCAGCAGCGCGTAACGTGTTCTCCTTACAACAGCTCTGGGCCGACTAAAATCATGCCCATCCTGCCGGAGTTCCAACGCTTATTGCGAGGCAACGATTCGGCTATTTCCGAATAAAACTGACTGCGCAGGCGCTACGTGGGCGCAACTTCGTCTAGCCCGTAGTAGGCTCACTCGAGTCGAGCGTTGTTCGCTGTTTCCTTACCGCGCGCGCGCGCTCACATTGAAAATACAAACTATTTGATTTTATGTAAATGTGTACCACGACGTCTACAACTCGTATATGTGAGTGATTGTTGGCGGGAAGAGTAGGAGGGGCACATGCCCCAATGCCCTTATGGTAGAGCCGCCTCTGCTTTCCCCGTTAAAATTTGGTTCCAAGGCCAAACACAAAACTTTTGAAATTTGAGACAAAACAGAGTTGATTAGTGTCGTGATGTTAGTACCACGCTTTATGGTATTTTCCTAAAATGTGGTTGGCCTACTTACCTGTCAGAAACATTTTCTTGGAAAATCTATACCTAATGTGTGCAGAGGCAGGTATTTATGGCAAAGATTAGTCATGGTTTATGGTAACAACAAAATTTTCACTACTAAAAACCATAAATTATAAACCATTTTAAACACCAATTCACTGCTTTTGGGCAGAACAAAACCAAAGATGCAAATAAGTTCCACCACAAATACCTGTCTCTGAATTCTCTCTCATAACTACATTTCATTGTAATCTGCAATTCTTTTACAAGGTCCCACACCTAAAATTTTCAAAATTGTCGGTGAGGAGAAAGATATAGTTATTTTCACCACCAATGTGAATTGGGTATAGTAAAAAATAACAAAACCTTTATCTTCACCCCAAATACCTGCCTATGCTAATGTGTCTTAATAAATTGGATTGGATTGAACTGTAAGCAAAAAAAAAATGCATCTGAGAAGAAGATGCTTCCTAGGTATCAGAGTGTCTACAAATTTTCCACTACAAGATTCCCCAACTTTTCCAGGTTTTCCAGATATGGAAAATTATATTTTTCCAGGCTGCAAATTTGGCTTTCCCGCACATTATAATGGAGGAAAAATTGTTTATAAATTCAATGTTGATTTTGGCGGGAATTTTTAACACCAGACAAGGCAAAATAATTTAAGAAAAGTTTTTTAAAATTGAGAATTCCTATTTTCAGCAACAAAAAAGGTATCTATTGAAATTACAAAAATTGATTTTTTTACAATTTTCTAGTAAAATTTAAGAAAAAACAAAATTATTGGACTTTTCCAGGTTTTCCAGTCTTGTAGACACCCTGGGTATGTATTGTCAGGTAAGACACGGAATAACTCGAGCAGTGAGCTGGATGTAAAAGTGTAAACGTAAAGTTTTATTAGCCTGTAGAAATACAAATAAAATAATATATGTTAAAAAGGAAGAATCTAAGCTAAGCCAAGGGGGTAGAGTCACCACTTGCAGCAAGTCAGATCAAGTACCTAATGGCTAGCTATTCAGAGTGCTGAGAATTTCACACAGATCTGTGAAATGAATCCAAGGAGAATACTAGTACAATGAACATGTGAATTGGGATGCAGTTGGGGATAAGAGTACAAAATATCAGTTAATATAAGTTTTACTCAAAAGAACAAAAAATGTTCGTATAGGCTATACATAAAAAATAAAAATATATATTTTATCACAATATGTAGCCTACCTATATTAATTAAAGTGAAATGTAATGTACAGTACTATACAATGTACAAACAATGACCGTACTGTGTTGTGAATTGTGATTTATCATGTTTTCTACTTCTTTAATTTGTTATTATAAAAAAGACTACATAATATTTTAAATATGTATGTTTAAACTTTAAGATATTGTCAATTTGTCATATTATAAATTATAATATGTAGGTATGGTATCCCAATAAGTCTACTATTGGGTTCATAATTTTGTATGTACTAATCAGTAATCATCTATTCTTATTCTATGATATGTAATTATAACCAAACCCTTTGAAAACAATAGTAAAATTGAAATAAAAATTACAAAATATATACCATTAACTGTTTTGAAATGAAGAGCAAACATGGTTGCAATCAGGGGTCGAAATTAGACTAGTGAAACTTTTCTCGGACTAGTAAAATTATCATTTCAGTAGCCCGACGGGCGAGTACTTTTTCCAGAGTTTCCCATTGCCGTTCAAAAATCATAATATTTTGTGCCAATAACCTAACGAGTTTCCAGTATTTGTGCGCTACATAGTACGGAAAATCGTTCCTAGAATGTACACAAAATACAAATCTTTTTATTAGGGCTAAATTGTTATTATGGTGAAAAATCGTTTCCGGTCCCTCCTTAGTCCCCCACACCCACACGTCAAGCCTGGCAAATATTGCGACTTAAAACATTGACGTATTATCGTTTTACATCAATATAACCTATTTAATTGGGGGCTAGTAAAAATGCTAGTAAATGGATTATTGTTGCCACTAGCCCGAAGGGTTTGGTGGCAAAACTAATTAATTTCGACCCCTGGTTGCAATGATTTAGTACAGACATTATTGTTTGATAATGCCAATCAGTTACCTTTTTGATTATAAATGTGATTTGTATGTTATATCCCTCCCTACATAGAAGAGAGCACTTTTACTTATAAAGTACACAGGTCATACGGAGAGTGCAGCCCTGGAGCTCTGCACAGCTGGTCATAAACAAGGTCCACTTGATAGTGTCGACACATGATAGCAACAAAGCATTAACACTGCATCATCCAGTAGACCTTGATTATGCACCTCCTATTTAACCAACTCTTCAAGAAACATTGCCAATAGTTAAAACAGCTCAAAGAACGTTGGAGATATTGTGGAGATTGTAACATTAAACGTCCCCACTTTTCTGAAAATCAATAAAATTAAAATTCACAATCCATACTCGGGACTTCTAACCAAGTGAACGTTTAATGAAACAGAAATGTATCGGGTCACGGCATATTATAAAATAAATATTATTAGTTATGACTTATTAGTTATTAGCATATTTATTTACTTGATTGTATGCTGCCATTGAGTAATGGCTGCCGCACACCTATTTTGACCACTCAACCTTAAAGAGTATATGGTATAGTACTAAATACTATTGACAAATGACTTTACATAATGGCCGCATACCACTTTTTGAACTTTATATTTTAAAATATACCTACTACCCGAGATCTATAAGTACTCGCATAAATAGTCAAGCCCACTTATAACAAACTTGACAAAAACTGACTTTTACTTTGTTAAAAAAGAACTTTGTTAAAACAGAGTCACTTTACATGTATTTTTAATTAACAAGCTTTAAAATTACTTTGTTAAATCCAGAACTTTGTTAAAAGAGAGTTCTCTATAAGTGGGCTCGACTTACAATATTATTTATTCACATTTGCAATAAGCAATACAACCTATACCTATGTGCATTGTGTCATGGCATGGTTATTTAATTTATTCATTTACAAATAGGGAGTTATTCTTTCCAAAAATTATTTTAAACATTTTTTTTCTGTGGATAGAGGGGCTGCTTCAACAGAAACAATTAAAATATAATATGTACTACAGTACCAATATAAAATTTATATACAAAGTATGTTTTACTTTTATAACAATAAGTCCATGATACTAATAACAATGCATATTGCATACCCTACATAATAAGTAGAGATACGTTTTTTAGCATTTTATTTTTGTTTGTGCTTCAAAATGCTTATTTTACTAAAAATAATGATTTTTAATAACTATATTGAGAACTACCGTAGTTTATCAATGTATTCTAGTGTTTTATGCGACTACTGTATTTGGATGAGCGAAGCGAAGACTTCAATTTCACTGACCCCTCAAAAAATTTAGCTCCAATGTTTTTTTGTTTGTTTTTCTGTCCGTTTGTTCGCTCTCTACCGGGCAAACGGCATATGCGATCTGGATGAAAATTTGAGGGGACCTTCGAAATCTTTGAGCTTAGACTTGACTACGTTTTTGGGTACAATCGAAGAAATATTTCTCATGAATATCGAACTTTTACGATTTTTAGTGCGATATTTTCGTGACATTTGGGCCGATTCTGACCAAACGGGTAAGGCTACAACGTTCATATTTCATATGGACATTAGGGTAATGGTGATGTATTGCTTTTTGAAAGAAAAAGTTGAAAAAGTTGGCCAGAATCAAGAATAAAAGTTTTAATATGAGTTTTTTTAGGTTTATAATGACAATTTACGTATAATTCATCAGAAGAAACACCCCACATTTAGTTTTTTTAAATGCTACAAAATGCTAAATTTGACTAAATTATGCTAAATATTCTATAATCTATATTGCTAAAATGCTAATGCTAAAAATGTATCAGTATCACTAATTAAAACTTAGCAAAGCAAAGACCAGAACCATCTAGTAGGTACACATCACGGGAATAATAGACCTTACACCTGCTGCTTGGGTTCAAATCAAAGATCAGTCAGCAGCAGCGCCTCTAAATCCCATAGCAAAGAATTAGTAAAACAAGAATAGTAGGCCAATGTAAAATAAGGAATATATATTGAAAAATTAAGAGATATATTTAGCTTCAATCTAGGTTATTTTCTTAGCTCCATCATTTGGCTGTGTTTGATTGAAGATGCCATGCACCAGCGCTTCAAGTGCTGAAGTCAGCCTGTTGGTCGCTTCAATCTGTTGCCTTTGCAATTCAATCATTTTCTCCCCTTGGGCAATTAGTGCAGCCATGCACTCATTGCTAGAAAAAAAATGTTAATTTTCCACTTAAGATCAGCTCTAGTAAAGTAAAATAGGCTACTAATGCCGTGTATAGCCCAAAATAAATATAATTATTTATTTGATATGTTTTTCAAGAACAAATGCACATCAACAATCAAAATAATTAAATAATAATGAACACATTGGTTGCGGAGGTATCAGGATCAAAAGAATTAAAAATATAAAAACAAAACTACATTTAACATTAGTTATGAACAAATAGGATACAAAACCAGAAAAAACAAAGCAAACATTAAGAGAAGTTGACGAGGCTGGCGTGGAGATGAGTTAAGGCGCTCAGCTTTCTGTTTTTTTCTGGGTAAACGGTTTATAGCACTGTTATCAAATTTCACGCTATTGTTAATAAAGAATAAATTATCTATGTTATTCAGTATGCGTATTCCTAAATTAATTCATTGATTCTGAATTTAAAAAAATAGTGAAATCACCGTAATTTACTCAAATTTGGTCAACTTGGGGAGTTTATTTTAAGTGTATAGTGTTTATTCCAAGTGCATACTGGATAACAATGTTTAAATCAATGTTAACGCGCAAATTATTTTGGTTTTATCTAGGGGTGTGCGATTCCTGATTTTTGAATTCGAGTTGAGTCCGAGTCCTAAAAATTACTCGATTTCGAGTCCAATTCGAGTCCGAGTCTTAAGTAGGCGTACACAGTACCTTCCGCGAATGTTGATACAAATATTATATTGACATATTTTTATTATTTGTGCCAAAAAAGGTCCAAACTTCCAAGAAGAATACAAATTTGTATCAAAAGACTGAGGTTACTATTATGACTAATCACTAATCAGAGTTGGTAAGGTAGTGCCAAAAATAGATACCAATTTATTTTTAAGTTTTTACACTCGCCCGCGACCCGGCACCTCCATCTTTTTCTTTTTTTTTTTTTTTGGAGACTTGATTTCGAATCCCAAATACTCGAGTTCGAGTCGAATCCCAAATACCCGAATCGACTCAAAATTTCGGGTTCTCGCACACCCCTAGTTTTATCGTAAGATAAGCGGTTTGGTGGGAATTTTCAGAATTGGAATCCATGTTTTGGACCCATGTCTCGCAATGGATCAATAAGGCTTATTTTAAGGCAACCAAGTACGGATATCAATATAAAAGTACTTTATTAACATTCATGCAAAATTTGGTAATGAGAATGACTTTTGATATTATATTACCAACCGTTCAGCACTGCAGAAATCATCAATACCTGAGTGCGCGCATTTGAGTTGGGCCAAGCTCAGTCCCCTCTTGACAAAAAAAATGCTGAACATGTGATGAATATAAAAAGGAAACTAAAAATAAAATTCACAAAACGTCGGTCCAATGAAAATATGCGAGGCAATATTACAAAAAACCCAAGTACTGTACTAGTACTTTTACATCTACCAGTCATGAAAACCTCCAAACATGGATAAATAGATAAATAATAAATAAATTGCACTTGTGGAACATTTGTGCTGTTGTAATGTGGACACAAATAATAATAGTAATAATAATTTCAAATTTAAGGCTTTCGCGGCCCGGTAAATAATTAACACAATTTATTGGTCGGGACATTTCGCCGCGTCGAATCTGCTTTAATTGCTTTTGACGTTTCAGCCCAACTGTGTGGGCTATCCTCAGAAAAACAAGATATTAATTCTAAAAACTTACAAAAATAAAAGCCCAGACAAGGCGTTACATAGAAAAACAAAATCACAAAACAAACAGTTACCATGACCAGGCCCCGCCTTCTATAAACATGCGTTACATTCTTATGAAGACCAAAATATCACATTTGAGAGTTTCTGGTACGTATACGATCACTTCGTCGGACTCCACTTTCTTGGGGCTGATCCAGTTCTGGGACAGGGAGGACGAGAAGGTCTGTATTCGAAACCGGAAGTAAGATGTCGGGGATAATGCAACTATTTTTGATACGGCCAGCGTTGGAGTTGTCTTGAATCCTTTTCAATATAGGCGCCCACGACCCGCTCAGCTTAAACCCAACATCACCATTAAAATTGTTTGGTGTTTTAGCAATTTCAATGGACTCTCTAACCAATCTTGGAAGTAAACGAGGCTCTTTGCAAACTATTGTGGCACTCTCAAACAGAATTTCATGTCTTGGATTGTTAACATTTTCACAAGCATGTTTAGCCACCGCTGACTGTTCTTCTCGAGCATGCCTACAATGAGCTTTATGTTCTTTAAGTCTTGTTCCCACTGTCCTGCATGTTTGGCCTATATAAACCAACCCACACTTGCAAGGAATTTGGTAAACACCACTCTCTTGCAGTGGAATGATATCTTTGACTGGCTTCATCAAATTGGCTACCTTTTTCCATGGAGTATAAACAGTTTTGATCTCTTTTTTAGCTAAAATGCGACCGATTCTGTCCGTCGTGTACTTCACGTAAGGCAGGAAGGCTCTCGTGATGTTACCGGTAGCCTCATCTTCAACTATCGCTCTGTTATCTTGTCTCTGTGGCCTTTTTAAAGCCCTGTTGATGGTTGCATTACTGTAGCCATTGTTTAATAATGCTTCTCTGAGTACACCCTTTTCCTTTTCCAAACTTGCTTCGTCTGACAGTCTATAAGCTCGGGTTACCAGCGTGTTAATAACAGACTGTTTCTGTGGCGGGTGGTGATGGGATGTCTCATGCAGGTACAAGTTGGTATGAGTGGGCTTGCGATAAACGGCGTGGCCAGGTATGTTTCCTCTCGTGACTAGAATATCCAGAAAAGCTAGTTGGCCATTCGTCTCTAATTCCATAGTGAACTGAATGCTTGGATGGATGCTATTCATTATTATATTATATATATATTATATATTATATTGCAAGTGTGGGTTGGTTTATATAGGCCAAACATGCAGGACAGTGGGAACAAGACTTAAAGAACATAAAGCTCATTGTAGGCATGCTCGAGAAGAACAGTCAGCGGTGGCTAAACATGCTTGTGAAAATGTTAACAATCCAAGACATGAAATTCTGTTTGAGAGTGCCACAATAGTTTGCAAAGAGCCTCGTTTACTTCCAAGATTGGTTAGAGAGTCCATTGAAATTGCTAAAACACCAAACAATTTTAATGGTGATGTTGGGTTTAAGCTGAGCGGGTCGTGGGCGCCTATATTGAAAAGGATTCAAGACAACTCCAACGCTGGCCGTATCAAAAATAGTTGCATTATCCCCGACATCTTACTTCCGGTTTCGAATACAGACCTTCTCGTCCTCCCTGTCCCAGAACTGGATCAGCCCCAAGAAAGTGGAGTCCGACGAAGTGATCGTATACGTACCAGAAACTCTCAAATGTGATATTTTGGTCTTCATAAGAATGTAACGCATGTTTATAGAAGGCGGGGCCTGGTCATGGTAACTGTTTGTTTTGTGATTTTGTTTTTCTATGTAACGCCTTGTCTGGGCTTTTATTTTTGTAAGTTTTTAGAATTAATATCTTGTTTTTCTGAGGATAGCCCACACAGTTGGGCTGAAACGTCAAAAGCAATTAAAGCAGATTCGACGCGGCGAAATGTCCCGACCAATAAATTGTGTTAATTAGTAATAATAATAATAATAATAATAATAATAATAATAATAATAATAATTATAATAACAATAATAATAATCAAACACCCGGTTCCAACATCAGTCAGGTAAGGGGGTGACGTATGACAACACCAGTTTCTCGGGCTGTGGACTTTCAGTGCTTGCTAGCCAGGCTCAACACCTCATCTACTTCGATGTCTTCTTCTCCTATGACAGGCGTTTCTACTAGTTCTCTCCATTTCTTTCTATCCTCCCAGTCTTTCTTCATTAATTCTATCCCATGATTTCCCTCTTTCTTCAACGTTCCATTTTATTTTGTCCGTCCATCTATCTCTTGGGCGTCCAAATTTTCTTACTTACCACACAAATAAAATAAAATAAAATATTAATATTATATTAAAATTAAGTATTAACTATTAAGTATTAACGGTAACCTAATGTAATTTGCTAACATACTGTTTCCTGTATACTGTAGACTACATAAACTACCGGTAGTACACTAGTACGTGATAGTCAGTAATGCTCTTTTGATAAGTCTAACCTACCCTGCAAGGCAACAATGTACAATCAAAGAGAAAAATAAACTTTAAAACTTAAAACTTAACTAGTTGGAGAAAGGGTTGGGAAAGCATAGAGAACATAAAGCCCAGCCCAACAAATAAAGACGTCAACTTTTAATGAGTTTAATACTAATTCTGAAAAGAATGTTCTTGAGAAATGATCATTGATTTCTTTACTGCTGATCGTATGCTGCTTGCCATCAATAAAAACTAAAAAGCTGAAATTATATTAGTGAAATGAATCTCTCACCCTGACAGAATGGTCTGGCCGGTAGTACTAGATGTTACTGGTACGTCTGTTGATGGAGGTGTAACATTCTGTGCTGGAACCGCAATATTTGGTATCAAGTCTAGCTCATGATTGTCGTCAGGAGTAGCTGATGTGGTAGTTATTTCTGGAATCATATGTATCGGTATCAATTAGGCCTACAAAAAAAATTACAAATTACTGAGCTTTTTTTCCAACTGCAGCTGTTAAAAAAAAACTTTCATAATTCAAATTCCAAGGGTCCTTACAAAACTCAGTTTGGATTAAGATCCAAAGTTTCTGTATAAGAACTTCATTATTAGATTAAATTTAACAGAAATTTGAATTTACCAAGGTTGAAGTAACAAGGGTTTATTGTAATAAATAGGTTGGAAAGATTTATTTCCAAACAAATTAAACAAATAAATAGGTACTAAGTGAAAAACCAACAAAAGAGAAGCATGACATATGGATAAGTGTAAGGCCGTACAAACCGTTAGGGCTGCACAATTTGCGTTCAATTAACAGTAATAATTATTCTGCTTAACAAGTTTATTCGTGAAACCTGCTCCCTCCATGGACGCAACAACATTCTGCCGCGCTCAAGTGGTTGATCTCGAGATACGATATTGCAGCACATGCAACACTGAATGAGAACATTGCATTGCTGAACTTTTTTTATAATTATCCTAATTAACCCATACAAATCTCAATAAATTTCCTATATTATGTTTTCACAATATGTTTGGTTGATGCAGAACTTCAACACTGCATTGAGAACATTGCTGAACTTTTTTTAGAATTAATTAATCTTATCTATTTTTTTTTCAATGGGGAAGATCAACTATAGTCACGATATTTGTACTTCGACAAGCTATGGAGAAAAGTTGGGAGATGGGTAGAAAAATGAGTATGGTCTTCCTAGACATAGAAAAGGCGTATGATAGTGTGCCAAGGAATGTAGTGTGGGAAAGCTTGGAAAGAAAAGGAGTGGACAAAGGACTGATAGACAGGGTTAGAACTTAGAAGTATGTACATAGTAGAAAAAGCTGTGTAAAAAACATTTGGGATGTCGGGTGGTTCCAAATAAAAAAAGGGGCTGAGAAGGGAAGTGTGCTGTCACCACTGCTATTTATAATAGGGGGGATGACACCCCACAACAAGGAAAAGAGGGGGAAAAGGGGAGTTAGGGGTTTTATGTGTTTGCCGATGATTTTGTGGCGGGGTCAGAGTAAAAGGGGGTACCCGAGATACACAACCTCGGGAAGAGGCACATTGAAGGGGCCCGGCAAAGATAAGCATGAAAAGAGCAAGGTTGTTACTATGCCAGAGAAGGAGACAAAGGAACTATCAGCAAAAAATAAAGATTGGAGAAGAAACCCTGGAAGTGGTGGAGAGTTTTACCTAGGAAGGGGAATAATGGCAAGGGGGAAAAGATAAAAAAGGAAATTATCAACAAAATACAAAAGGAAATAATTCTAGCAATGTGTAAAAGCCTTGGTGGGGGATAGGGAAAAAAATACCCATACAGGCAAAAACACTATAAAAACCTATTTTCTTTCCGATCCCACATATGCGAAGAAACCTAAATTTGTGAAGGAAAAAGCCCCAAAAACAGGCGGCAGAGATGAGATTCTAGGACACAGTGGGCAAACAAGAAGAGATAGAATTAGAAATACAAAAATCAGAGAGATGTTTTGAAAGGTGCAGGATGGAAGGGTACGGCTTGATGGTTTGGGTATGAAAAAATGACGGAAGAGGGATCCAGGGGAAAGTATGAGAAAAGGGTGAAGGAGGAAGAAGAAGGGGGAGACCAAGGAGAGAGGAAGAGACCATAGCAAGAGACCTAATACTAGGGGAGAGCTGGGGTGAAAGCTGGGAGGGTGCTACAGAGACACAATTGTGGGGGTAGAAAAAATGAAGAATTTTGGTTGCAAAACCCAAGCTGACCCTGCCAGAAGTAGGAAACGGCGATGGATAATGATGATAATGATGATGATCTACAAATATCAATACATTTCCAATACGTTTCGCAGTATGTTTTGTTGATGCAGAACAATGTTGCAGTTGAGCGATTGGCTGTGTAGCCACTGGGGAAAAATATTTAATAAATTTGAACAGGATTGGCCCTTGTTTTAAATGTTTCATATTTAATTGGAAGGCTTGACTGTCTTTTCTCAAGTGTTTTTTTATGCGTTTACTAACATTAAAAGCAAAATTACATATATGTAAATAAATAAATAAATTTGTATTTAGAGTAAACCCACTATGTCACAAAACTAATTTTCAGTGAGGACTTGAATTCCAAAGCAATCCAATATGTAGTAAACTCATTGGTAGAACTGCAGGAAGTTGACCTCGATAACAAAGCAACTCACCGTTGGGATCAGACGCAGGCCCCGAGTCTTGTGACCCTCCTGTACCGGGGTAATCACAGTGTGGAGGAGAGAACCCCACCTTTCAATGGGAATGTCCTTGTTTGCACACTCCGTTCCCGTTGCAATCCATGAGACAAGCTCCGGTCTGGTGGCGCAGTGAGCCCACTGCCATGCACTTCTGGTTCACACACATCTAGACGAGGAGACACAGAATTAGCTAGGACAGGGGTGGCCAAGTGGGAGTTGCAGCAGGTAGACTAAGGCTCGGTGATAAGGCCCCAAGCCAAGCAGGGAAAAGGCTGTTTAACTATCTACCAGAGGACATTAAAAACATTTCCGACATACACTTATTTAAAAGAAAATTACGTCAGCATTTATTAGAAATGGGACTGTACAAAATCAAAGATTTTAATAAAAATAAATAGAAATATTATGGGCAACAAAAGCGTTATTAGGCTCAAGTATAATTGCTTTTTTGGATGGGCGAAGCAAAGACTTCAATTTCACCGACCCCCCAAAAAATTTAGCTTGGGTGTTTTTTTGTTTGTTTGTTTGTTTGTTGTTGTTCTTTTTTTTCTGTCTGTTTGTTCGCTCTCTACCGGGCAATCTTGATGAAAATTGGAGGGGACCTTTGAAATCTCTGAACTTAGACTTGCCACGTTTTTGGGTACAATCGAAGAAATATTTCTCATGAATATAGTACTTTTACGATTTTTTTCGATTTTTAGTGCGATATTTTCGTGACATTTGGGCCGATTCTGACCAAACGGGTGGAGCTACAACGTTCATATTTCACATGGACATTAAGGTAATGGTGATGTATTGCTTTTTGAAAGAAAAAGTTGAAAAAGTTAGCCAGAATCCATAGAATAAAGGTTTTAATATGAGTTTTTTTTAGGTTTATAACAATTTACAAGTAACAATAGAAACTTGACAACAATCACCAACAATGCGTTCAAAAGGCACTTGATAAGTAAATAGATCCCACGCAAACTAAAAACTTACAAAAAAGCTCATCCATCAACGCGACGGGACTTTAGCGTTTTCCTAGTTATAACAAAACTAGTAAACAATGATAATATGTTGTGTCTCGTATTGATACATTTGTATGCATATGTGTACTAGTCTGGTAGTAGTTTATACATAGTTATATTTTATACCTAGTTTGTAAGGAACTCTATGGGTATGTTTTTATGTATGTTTTTGACAATGCTAATGTTACAATGGTTGTACTAGTTGTAAAATGTAATTGAACAGCGGCAAAATAATCTAATCTAATCTAACCACATTGAGCAAGTTCTTAGAAATAAAACATTATAATAATATTAGGTCAATATACCTACCAAATAAAACTAAACTTATTAGGACAACCATTCTGTGTCTGTGGTACTAACTTTAGGATTAGGATTGTTTATTTGTCCTGTCTGAAACTGTTTAAAGGCAGTTCTGAACAACGCGGAAAAGTGACATAGTACAGGAAGTTTAAGATTTAAGGTAAATAAAATCATATGTTCTAACTTCTGACCTTCAGAGATTAACGACAAACTGCAAATGGACAGTTCTAGACGACACCTAATTTATATTGAAAGTTCTATGATAAATGTCAAAACCAATTTACCATAATATGGTTCCTTTTCAGGAGTGAGTTTTAAAAATCCAGTTGGTACCCCTGGAGTGGGTTTTTAAAAAAATGTTTTTCCTCCAAGTTTTTAGCTTGGCCCGTAAAACTAAGAATGTACATTTTGAGTGAGCATATCAAAATTATCAGAATAAAATTACAATTTATTATACAAACAACTTCCTCCCCCCCCCCCCAAATTATTATTATTGTTAGTTTTATATTTATACCCAGAGCTCGCCATTAGTTCAGGGATTGATTATTATGATTTATAAATCAGTTTTTTTTCTTTTCGTTTTTCTTTTTTAATGTTTTTTTTTCTTTTTTTTTTCCTTTTGTTTTTTTTCCCTTTCTTTTCTTTTCTTTTCATTCTACACCCTTTTTTATATTTGATTCATTCATTAAATGCATATTATGATGTATTTTTTTTTATTTGTTACCAAAATTGTTGTGTTTAAATGCATTGTTGTTGTAATGCTACTATTTCAAATATTTACGAAAATGTAGTTTATTGTTGTTTCTGTTAGATTATTAAAAATTATTATTAAAGATTATTTAAAAAAATAATAATAAAAGATACTCCCCTGCTAACGGGCCAAACCACGAGAAGGTTGCGAGTTGGAATTTGATGGCCCTCCTCCCCCCCCCCCCCCCCCCCCCCCCCACACAAAATGATAGCCAAGAAAAAAATGTTGTTTGCCAAGCCCAAACATTCAGGTACGTCTTCATCATCACGCTGCCGGTTTTGGCGTTTTCTAGGCCTAGGCCTAGGAGGGCTTTGCCTGTTACTTGGCCCAGGTTGAGGACTGTCCCTACCACTATTGTCACTATCGTCTTCTTCATTTCCGTAAAAATTATTATCACTTGAATCACTTTCGAAATCTCCATCAATGAAGTCATCTTCAGAGTCACTATTTAGAACAATTTCTAAGATATCTGGGTCAACAACATGCCGCGGTTTTTGAGCTGCCATGTTTGCAAACTATGAACAAGTGTAATTCATTCACTAGTGCCATCTGGATCATATTTTTAGAACTACTAGTCCAAACTACCACCGAAATGCTATAGGTAGCAGCACTGAACACGGGAGTTGAAACAGCAGCGGGAAAAGACGGTAGCTACTTATTTAGGCGCATTTATTCAAATGCAAAGTGCGCGGACGTAATATTACGGCCATACTCCCACGCGCCCACTTACGGCTCGCCGTAATATTACGGCCAGACTCTAGAAAAGGTTAATAACCAAAATTACACCAGTTTACTGAATCTTCAGGTATGTACATTTAGAACCACAAGCATAATTATCAATTGACCTAATTTTCATCATGGTAATTCAAATTCCCGCCGTACATTCCAGTTATATTATCACTTTTCCCTTTCTCGTCTAAACCATTCAAATATGTTTGGCCAGTTCTGAACAGGCATCTGAAGAGAGATGAACACCAACCGAACACGTTTTTTTTTTTTTTTACAGACGTATGGCCATTTTCAGACAGTTCCAATCAGTTTTAGGCGGAGGAATAAACAAACCTTGAAACAGACGGGCTTAGCTGCTTACCGAGTGTTCTGTACTCACAAAAACATTATTATAATTTATTTCTAATCATATTATTTTGGTTATTTTCTACCAAAATTCATTTCAAATCACCACTAGCTAAATTTTGCAGCAAAATTTTTAAAACAGTATTTATTTAATTCAAAACTTGCAAACATATTTTTTTAAATCGTAAAATTACCGAAAATATTACCACTTTTCTAGCTCAATTTTTATACACTTCCGTCATCAAAAGGTAAGATAACATAATTAGTGAGAGCCAGCCGTCTAGATATACGCCAGTACCAGACAAATAGGCAAGTAATTCATAACTACAGAGCTATTAGGGGTAAGAAATGTTTAGGGCAACCATTTTCAGTTGCATCTTAGACTGGTATATAGATATTAGGTAGAGGCTATGTCGGTCTGAAGCTTATTATTATTATGTTAATCTACATATAAACTTACCTTCCCATCACCACACTTTGCTCCATTGGGAACCAAACCTGGATCTACATCGTTCAATCCCAGGTCGATAATGGCATTGCGGCATGTAAGTATGCTGCCTTCGTGGTTGATGAAGGAGTGTGATAAGATGGAGACGGACTCCATTCCAAACTTCAGACCCTCGCTTAGGTGCATACAGTGAAGCATGCCACAGTGGATATCCCTGTAAAATTATATTTTATTTATTTATTTATTCAACTAGACACAAGTACAGCCATAGGCTATTTTACATTGTGCACTGTAAACGTAATAACATTACTAACTAACTAACACTAACTTAAGTTAGGTTATGTAGAAAGAATGCCAATCGGCTGGAGTACACTGGTGTTAGATAGGATCCAACAGCTTCCCTTCGAAAAGTGATGGTGGCTGTTGAGTTTATTGAAAAATATAGCAACACAAACATATACAAAACAGAAAAATACGAGACGTTTCGACACAAGGTCTTGTTCACTCAAAAAACCACAAAAAACTCAAAACCCAGAACCTGGTCAAGACCCTACCAAGAGTGACTTTCAGACGCCCCCCCAACATCGCGGACCTAGTCGTTAAGAGAGACTGCCGTGAAAAGGATGCGCAAACTAATGAACCAACTGGATCCTACCCTTGCCAAGGTGGCAATGGCTGCTTGACCTGCATAATACACCAACCTTCCACCACCTTCAGTGCTCAGGCCACAGGCAGGACATACCCTGTTTACGCGCATTCCACTTTGAATACCTCCCGCTTGAATTACTTTCCTTCCATATAATTCACCTATCCCTCAACAGGTGTCATTACGCATCTATTATCACAAAACGCTGATCACAGTACTTTGAGCCGGTTAGCGACTGTATGATCGGCGCCATGTACAGAACTCAGTGCAGTGTCTAAGTGAACTCAACTGTCTACGCGTCACGTACGCAAGTGCACTGACTGCACCTCTTCTCGTCTCGCCACGTACCCTGCGTGCGCGTGTACTCTCTCAAAACTTCTCGCCTCTCTCTGGGCAAACTCACGTGTGTTTATTTATATTATATTTTAATAACATTACTCCCTAGCACGATTTAGTATAAGTTACAACATTTAGTGCCGTTCTACGCGCCCCTCTGCTGCACCATGTCGCCTGCTTGTGTGTTCCCGTCACCACGTCGTTAGTACGTCCGCCAACAGCACGTCCAACCAGGTATGTGATAATTCCTAGGCCCTAATCAACGCGAACGCTTAAGCATAGGCCTACATTCAAATTCAAAACCAAACCAAGGAAACTCCTCTGGAAATGATGGACCCAGGCCTCCATTTAGGTGCAATTCAAGCTACATGATTGACGAGCCCAAAACCGAAGTATGCCAAACGGGCTGGAATTGGAGCTCATCGAAATCTATCTGCACTAACACACGTCCTAAGGTAAATCAAAGCAACAGTAGGCCAAACTCGCGATTTAATACTGAAATACTGTCGTTTGTGTAGTCAAAAACCAAAAAAACTTGTAAAAAAAACACTCCAATTCGCTTTGTGGGGGAAATCGTACCACCTACCCTACAAATCCATTTGTAGGTAGTGAGCCTACAATCCTTAAATTTACAAAGCCGCTTCTTAGATTTCTTTGCTTTTTTGTTTTTATTTTCTAGTTGAAATTTCTAATTTTCTAATTTTTTTAAAAGCAAATAAAATAAAATTGTGAATTTACCAATTTCGGGACAAAAGGCGTCCCGAAATGAAATATTTCGGGACGCGGGACAATTGCGTCAAATTCGGGACTGTCCCGCATTTTTCGGGACGTCTGGTCACCCTATTTGGGGTTGTTTCATAAAAGTAAAGGGAGTTACTTGGGCTTTTGTTTGTCTTTGTTAGGTAAGTTTGAAAATTGTGGTTTTTATTGTTTCCGCAAGTAGGCCAAGTTATGTTATTTGTTAATAGAGATGCTTCCGTCGTGAAGTACTTATTGAAGGTAGTGGCAATTTCAAAGGCGTCATTTATTAATGAGTTTTTGTTATTGAGTAAAGTTATATTTTCATGGCGCTTTTTCGGTTTACGATTTATTTCTGTATTTATTACGTTCCATATAGATTTTGATTTATTGTCTGTAGTTGTTATGATTTCTCTTATGTGGCCAATTTTTGCATTTTTTAGAACCTTTTTGTAAATTCTCAAATGTTTTGATATATGTTTGCAAAAATGGCACATTTGGGAAATGCGATTTAATATAAGAGACTTCTTTTATTTGTACTTGAAACCTTAATACCTTTGGTTAGCCAATTCTGCAATTTGTAGGTTGTTTTATTTTTTATTGTTTTTAAAGGGCAATTTTCATTATAATAGGAGAGCAGTTTGTTTGAGAATTCATTGTATTTATCATCTGCTGTATGTGCTTGTGTTACACACTCCCAATTTTCTTCTGTTAAGCTTTCAGCTAGGTTATTTAAGGATTTGACATTTGTTAGACCTATAATTTTGGTAGTTTGAGGTAGCTGATATTGTTGAAATTGTATTGCAATTTCTTGTGCGTAGTGGTCAGATATTCCAAAGTCAATTACTTGTGAGATAAAAGGGAGTGTAGTGTTAGTTGCTATATTATCAATGATTGTTGAGGATTGCCACTTTGGATCAATTCTGGCTACATTTTTTATGGTGAGCTGCATGTTGCATGAGTCAAGAAAATTAGTAACCAGCTCTTAATTAGGATCGTTACAATTTTGTGAGACATCTACATTGAAGTATCCTACAAATATTAGATGTTTACATTTTTGTTTTTTGCAGTTTAGATAGGATGAGTTCAGTTTTTTTCCAGAAAGTTTTGTATTTGGCCATTTGGAGATCTGTACATGGCTACTACTACAAAGTTACATGTTTTATGTTTCATTATATTTATGTTTAGTTCAATACAGGCACATTCAATATCAAGATCGGCACTATATTTATTAATAATCGGTTTAGGAATAGTATGTTGTAGCCATTTCTGGTTTGCAAAGATTGCTACACCTCCATGTAAATGCGTTTTTCTACAATAAGATGATATTAGGGTATAATTTTCAATTGATATGCTATTTAAATCATCGTATGTCTTCCAATGTTCGGATAAGCATATTATGTCTATAGTTTCATTCTTATTGTATTGATTTTCTAGTATTATGTTTAATTCTCTAATTTTTAACATTGAAAGGCCTTGCATGTTCTGGTGTATTATTCTTATAAGGTTTATTTTAGGCCTTTGTGGTTTAGATATGTCAGTGTTGTGTAATGAGGGGGGTATGTGTTCTACATGTTCTTTGCTTTTTTTGCTTTCCTGGTGATGTGATGGTGAAATATGTAGTGCGTTAGTGAATTGTTTTTTTTACACGTATTTGTGTCAATCTGTGATTTGTCTAAGGTGAGTATAGTAGGGGTGGGACTGTCCAAAAAGGGTAACATGGGTAAGTTAATTCTTTTAATTCTTGTAGTGTCATGTCTGGGTTGGTATCAAATCCTCTGAAGTCTTCATTTAGTGAGTCATCTAGTGAGAAAGAAGTATCTACAGAGATTTCCAGTTGTAAAGAAGCTCATCGTTGGTTGGATCTGTCGGCTCTGGTAGGCATGGGTCTAACTCGAGGCTCGCTTTAGACTTGGACGTGACCATGGTGGTATATATCTTTAGGTGATTTCACTGCCAGAATTCTGTGGTCGCTTAATGCACGCAGTGCAGGCGGTCGCCGACAGAATGCGCGACGTGTCAGGTGGTAGTCACGTGACATAGAACTTACAAGATGGCGGCCTTGGGGACCAATCAGATGGCTCGAATTCGGAAATTCGAATGTTCCGCCTACGGATCTGAATGCACGGCCTTCAATAAAGTGCATACACACCGCCATCTCTCAAGGTATTAGAGTCGATAAAGAAGTTTGGAAAAACTTCTTTATCGACTTTCTCGTCACGTGACTACCACCTGACACGTCGCGATCCTGGCGGATTCTGTCTGAACTGCGTGCATTAAGCGACCACAAAAATAGCATTGCTGGATACGCAAGTGAAATCACCTAAAGATATATACCACCATGGACGTGACAGTCATGGCTCTGAAATTGGACACGGGCGTGTCCCTCTCGATGTTAGGCTCTGGTCTGCCGGTCTCGACGGTCACTTCGGACCCAGACATGACTGCCCCAGTGCTTGAATTTAACACGGATGTGTCCTTCTCGGTGTTAGGCTCTGGTCTACCGGTCTCGATGCTCGCTTCGGACCCGGACATGACTACCGCAGCGCTCAAATTTGACACAGGCGTTTTTAAAGATGGTAGTCTTCGCCTACTCGTCATATTTGCACACCTCGTCAATGAAATACCTTTAATTTAGGTGAAAATACAACAAAACCGAGTGAGTTGATATTATTAACATAGTGTAAATTGTAAAGAACATTTTTGTAAACAAAAAATGACGTTTTTGGGTGTTTTTGACCAAAAAAAAACGACTTTGAAAGTGGACCCCCCCAACCAAATAAGTTCCAAAATGTTTAGGGTGGGTGTGGCAAGTGAATTGTAGGTGAAGGGTAGCGGGTAGAAGAGGAAGCGTTTGATGATTTCCAGGCGAGGAATAGGTAAATGAAACAGTTGAATCGATCTGGTTAGACGGGATGGTACATGTAGGGAGAAAAGAGTGATAATGATTTTATGAAAAAACTTAAAATCGGCCATAGAACGACAACTGGTTAAGGAGCATAAATTGAGAAAATTTCTCTCACTTTTAAGATATTCGCTTAACCCCTTCTTACATGTTCATTCAGCAGGCTATATACGTCCATGCTAAATGGTGTCCAAACTATGCATATCGTAAATATAAGCGCCACATCATGCTCCACTATGTATGCCATATAGGCCCCGATAGCACAGTTGGTAGAACATCGGTTCAAAAAGCCTGAGGTTCTGGGTTCAATCCCCAGTCGGGGCAAACTTTTAGGACAATAGGGAACATATGCCAACTCCAAATATTGACTTGGGTTTATAGAAAGAATAGAAAACCGCTTAATAACACCATTACCGCAATGTAAACCAATCCAAAGTAAACCATTTTAATTTTATTGAGGTACAAATTTGTACTTTTTTAATTCCCGCGTTTATTATTTCAAACGGCATGTGACGTCACTATCCAGGTCGTCGCAATGAATTTAGATAAGAAAACCTATCTACTAGGTTCTTTTATCTAAGTTCTTTGGTTGCCACATGGTTTATGCATTGGGCTTATTATTATTATTATTATTTATTATTTATCATCAACAGGGTTGTACCCCACAAGTGTGATATAATATATCTTAAGTCTAAATTACAATTATGGAATATATAATAAAAAGTAGTACAAAATAATAAAATACAGTTCACACAATAAGGAAGGCCCTGTAAACTTACTGCTTGACATATGGTTATGTTTGTGACGTGTGAATGTGGGTGTATAGTGTGAGTGTATGGGTGCAGTGCGATTGGAAATGTTAGTGTGTGTGTGTTTCAGTGTGAATGTGAATGTGAGTATGCGTATGTGTGTGTGCGCGTGTGTCTAAACATGGGTTATGCAGTTGTTAACCATTTACTTGATTGCGAATTAAGCCTATCTTAAATATATTGTTAATTGTAGTTTTAAAACAGTTTAATTCTAAGTGGTGAATGTCAATGTCTTCGTTTTTCCTCACTATTGAGTTGTATGTACTCTGAAGCCTGATCAAGCACGAATATTTATACAAATCTATTCTACACTTGGGTATTTTGAAAAGGTCACGATTGCGAGTATTTTTGTTGGGTACGCGGAAACCAAGTTCACTGATGATGTTGATATCGACCACACTGTGAATGATTTTAAACAAGTAAGTCAAGTCAGTTATTGTGCGTCTGTCTTCTAAAGTTGTGAGGTTATTGTCAAGGCATAATGAGTGGTAGTCACGTCGGTGGTATACTGCATTTATTTTGACACACGCTAGCTTGATGAACCGTTGCTGCACACGCTCAACATAACTAGTGTTTGTCTTGTGGCTTCCGTTGGGGTTCCAGATGGAGCTTGCGTAGTCGACTTGTGGTCGGACCATAGCAAGGTAGAGACGACGAGCAGTCTCCTTCCTAAACTCACGGAAGCAGTTTTCTCTTTAAGAATCCAAGAAGTTTGCAGGCTCTGGGGATAATTTTGTTTATGTGGCCGTTGTAGGAGAGATTGCTGGATAAATACACTCCAAGGTCGCGAACGGATGGTAACCTTTCTAGGATAGACCCACTGAGTGTGTATGCATGTGCAATACATTGCTTCTTGTTGGAGAATGTAATAACGTTACATTTTGATATATTTAGGTTCAGTTTCCAGAGCTTGCACCAATCTGATAAGCGATCTACATCGGACTGAAGTTGTAGGCAGTCATTTTGGTTCGTGATGTGTCTGTACAACTTTAGGTCATCAGCGTATAATAATGCCTTAGAAAACTTGAAACAGGATGGTAAATCATTAATGTACAAGACGAAAAGAAGGGGACCCAGGATCGAGCCTTGTGGGACCCCTGATGTTACGGGAACTGCCGTTGATGCGCCCGAATTTATGGTTACAGTCTAAGTCGGTTGTTGAGATAGCGGGTCAGTAGGTTTTTGAGGTTTCCACATATTCCATATCCTTGTAGCTTGTGTATGAGGAGTCGATGGTCCACACTGTCAAACGCCTTGCTGAAGTCTGTATAAATGGAGTCAACTTGTTCTTTATTGTTAATATGTTTAGAGATGTCATTTGTGTACACAGTGAGGTTAGTTACGGTAGAACGCCGGCGGACAAATCCATGCTGTTCAGGTGCTATGTAATTTGTAACGTGATTATAGATTCTTTTGTGTATTAAACTTTCAAACACTTTCGATAGCACAGGTAGTAGCGATATAGGTCGGTAGTTACATACCTTGTGTTTATTTCCTTTCTTTAGCACCGGGGTTACGTTGGCCGTCTTCCAGCATTGTGGAAACTCACCACTTTCAATGGCTTTGTTGAAAATGTCTGCCAGCGGTCTGGACAGGACCCACCTGCATTGCTTGAGAATGTTGATTGGTATGTTGTCTGGGCCGGGAGATTTGTTGTTCTTAAGAGCGCGTATTTGGTCACTTACTTCGGTGCTGGAGACTTTAAATGTTGTGATTGTTTCGTTTACTACATAAGGAATGTCCGGTAGGGCTGTTTTGTTGTTGTGGGTGGGAGGAATGTGGTTTTGAAATAGTCGGAAAAGAGTTGGCTGCAGGTTGCGTTCGTCGTGGGCTACCTGGCCGTTCAACTCCATTTCAATGGGGACAACGTGAAGTTTTTGTTTTGCCTCGAATGTACCCCCAGAGTCCCTTGGGGTCAGACGCTATTGACGAGTCTAATTTTTGACATGTAGTCGCGATATTTTAACGCCTTCAAATTTTGAAGTGGGACCGTTTTTACTTGGAATTCTAATTTTGTGCATTGTAGTCCAGATGATTTCCATGATTTGTACGCTCTGTTTTTATCCTTTAGCGCGCTGATAATGTCTTTATCGTACCACTTTGGATATTTTGCGGGATTACCTTGATTGTTGGGACAGTCTTACGTATGGCCGCGTTTTAGAAACCTATAAAAAATTTCACATTTTGCATTTACTCCTTGAGCAAGTCCATTTCACGCCAGGGCTGTTGTAAATAGCTGTACGCAATTTTTGGGAAAGTCAGTTTTTTTCCAGTTAAGTATATTCATTTTTGATTGCTTCTTGTGGGGCAGGTGGCTTGGGGAATTTGATGTCGCACTTGAGCGCAGTGTGATCTGAGCTCACGGCGGGATGTGTGCAGCAGACTGATATTTCAATTTGGGGATTGTCCGAGAAAATGAGGTCAAGAAAATTTTCTAACCGTGTGGGAAACTCGTTACGTTGACTGAGGTTGAGCTCGCTGATCATAATTTCAAACGCCAGCTCCGCTGGAGACGGATGAGCCTTCGTAACGAGTGTTAAGTCGTTATCAGGTGTAGCCAGCCATGTCAAGTCAGGCAGGTTGAAATCGCCACACAGAACTATGCTGTCTTCATCTCGCATGCTGGACTGGACCAAGGTTATGGAGTCGTTTTAGGCATTCCACGAGCTGTTCGGAGGGTTGGGGCGGGAGATAGACGCAGCCTATGTGAAGACTGGCAGTCGATCTCAGCTGAACTTCGACCCAGATAAGTTCACATTGAGGAGTTTCCCACTCTTCGTGCCGCCTCGAAGTGTACTTCGTACTTACAGCTGTTAAGACTCCTCCACCTCGCTTGAAGGGGGCTCCAGGCTGTTGCCGGTCCCGTCTGTATACAGTGTACTGTGAGCCATCAAGTACTTCACCGTCGAAAACCTGCGGGTGTAGCCATGTTTCAGTGATACACAAGAAATCGAATTCTGACTGTCTGCAAAGTGGAGATTGAATGGCTTGAGTTTTCTATCGGCTATGCTTCTCGCGTTCATGTAGTACAGAGAAGCCGTGTCAGGGCCGGGGTTGAGTTGGACGTCTCCGCACAGCGCAAACACCACGAGAAGGAGCGCTTGGGGTGAACTCGAGGGAACAGTATCCGCCTTGTAAATCCATGGAGTATGAATAAAATTAACAACCGCCTTCTAGATAACACATCTAAATCAAGGAGGTATGAATACAGTAATGTAAGGAGACAGCATGCGCTATCTGTGGCTGTACAAATGAACGTGGCCGTTTTGAACGTCTGATCCAGTCTGATCGCAGTATTTGCTGCTTCTCGTTGGTGCTGACCAATATGGCGGCTACTAAAACATAGAGTTTTTGGCAGTACTTACTGCTTCTCGTTGGTGCTGACCAATATGGCGACTACCATCGACGGCCGCCATGTTAAAATGGCGGCACTGAAACAGCTGGTATTATACTTAATACGTTGATAATAACGCTGATATTAATATGAGATTTTATAATAAAGAGGTGAAATGTAATTTTTGTTCATAGTCTCCGTTTTTGTTGGTTTTGGAATGTTAATATCTTTGACAATGAGCTTTAATAATACCGACGACCTTGCTTTGGGTTCGAGGCTTTCGCCGACCACCATTGTCGTTCAAAGTGGCTATGGTTTTGATGACGCCATGCTGCCTCCTTACATTATTCATACCTCCTTGATCTAAATGTACTGCATGGTGCGCTAAACAGCTCGTGTTGTTATGACAACGATTGTTGCCACTTTCTTTTGTTTTGTGATAATTTGTTACGTGATTAAACCACTGACTACCTAGTTTCTACACACATAATCTTGTGCCAAATCGTGGAGTTTTGATGAAAATAAAACTGCCGACCGTCATACCTATTAGATCTAGGCCTACACAACTTTATGTAGGTTAATTTTTTTATTCTCCGAAATTCATTCAAACTAGGATAATAGGTCTAAAGTCCTTTGCAAGTAAAGAACGATCCAAGGTATCAAGAAATTTCCCCTCCTCGTTACCACCTCCACTCGGCACGGGTGACAGTGCTCGCGAGACGTTGGAATGCGGTAGGTCGCATGACCCATTCATCCAGGTGTCATTGTTAAGAACGCATTTTTTAAAGATGTTAAAATGTTATAATTTCTCATTTATTTTCAAATATATAGAAAAATCATGTAAAATTAATGTAAAATAAACTTTGTATTTTTAAAATAGCTTGAAAACTGCCGTAATTATTGCCTGCTGTAATTATTCTGATCGTAACCATGAAGTTACAACTAACTCTAATTACGGCAGATTTTCATGCTATTTTAAAAATACAAAGTTTATTTTATATTAATTTTACATGATTATTCCATATATTTGAAAATAAATGAGAAATGATAACATTTTAACTACTTAAAAAATTTGTTTTCTTAACAATGACACAGGATGAATGGGTCATGCGGCCTACCGCATTCCAATGCCTCGCGAGCACTGTCACCCGTGCCGAGTGGAGATGGCAACGAGGAGGGGAAATTTCTTGATACCTGGGATCGTTCTTTACTTGCAAAGGACTTAAGCTCTAGAACCTTTTCGCAATATAAGATAGTAAACAAACACAAACAATTTGTATTTTAAGATAGTAATACATACCGGTAGGTGGTAGTTCACTTCTTAGCACATGCATTACATTCTAGTTGCCCTCAAAAACATTTACAATGACAAATGCTTCAACAGTTTTTTTAAAATACTCACTCTTCATTGCACTTGACGTATGATTGGTTGAGTTTGTTGAAACCACAGTTTCCATTCCTCGCCCCTTTAGTGTTCATCTTGTAGCAGAGGTCATGCGCCTCTTTTCCTGACGGGCCCCACAGAAGTTTGCATTGATCCTCATGTGTTCGACACGATCCCTGGTAGCAGAACGCCTTGCCTCGGTCACACGTCTCGCCATCCATCTTGAACACGTCGTCGGGACAGTACTCCCCCTGGCCCGTGCAGTACTCTGGCAGGTCACACTCGTGGTAGGCAGACCGGCACTCGCTACCGGAGCTTTTCGGTTGGCAGGTCTACGCAACAAACAGTAACAGTACAATGCATTCATGGATAATGAATTATTTTGCTAGGTAGCTATCCAATATATAGTGATTTCAAAATGTTTTCTGGAGTATCCAAGAAGTCTTGGTTAGAGGATTGACAAATTTGAATGGATTTGGATTAATAATTTCATTAATTTGGGAGAGAAGCATAGTACTATACTTACGAATTGGTGTGCTAAACCGCTCTTTCAGGAGAAAATATTTTCTTCTACTCTACAGTACTTTCTTAAATGGATTGTGGATAGATTTATAAGATCATCTAAACACAGCCTACCTCGAGATCGCAGCACTCGCCCGTGGCACAGGTTGCGTTAGAGACCAGCAGACACGATGTAGCGTTACAACAAGGATTGTTGCACTTGTCTGTTAAGCCACAGTCGCACTGTTCTCCCGCCTCCACAAACCCATTGCCACACACCGGGCTGTCGAAGAGGCTGCAAATAAAACAAATTGCTGACTGCACCAGTCATTCTGTCCTACTAGGCTATTATGTAAGGGTTCAAAAAATATTTGCTGTGAGGATCAAGCAGTCTCCCCGTGAGATATTTACATGACAACTCATGATGCGTCATTGCGTGTGCTACTATCTCACGGCGAACATGAATACTAACTGTACTAGCTATACCCTGATATGAGTGCTGCTGTAAGTAGCAACTTGATGAACCTATTAGAAGCGCGGCTATTTGAAACTGAACTTGTAGAACGTCCTAAGACGTCGCACACGCTGGCCGCCGGGCTGGGGGAGGACGTGTTAAGGCGTCCCACACGCCTGGAAGGTTAAGATTATATTTGAAAGTAGTGTAAAAGTAAATATGCATTAACGATTTTACTAGAAAGCTAATTTAGATTGATGCCAGGTAGTATGGTCCTTGAGAGAAAGGGGAGATATTACAAAAGGTAATGTGAACTAGATGACTGAGTTGAATTAGTCATCCAAAATGATGATCATTAAAAGTGTGCACTCTGCAAATGAAAACTATTAAGTATTAAGCTAGACAGCTGACCTGGAAGGCTTGTTTCTAAGGCAGTAGTCCATGCCGTGGTCAAACGCGGCGGCTAGGTATTCTAGTGAACAGCTGGACCACTGAGTGGGCGACACTGAGCTGGTTGACGGTGACATAATACACCTGAAACAAGAAGAAACTTCTATATACCAGGGTCTTATTCAGTTGTTGTTGTTATCTTATGCCCGCAACTACTTTATAAAGTCATCATGCGTCTAGCCGCCCAGTAGAGACATGCCTCCCTCTCATCCCTATCCATGCCCTCTGGCATTTTGTCTGTCACTTTTTTCAGTCCAGTGCATACGTGTAAGTGTCGTCTGTCGGGGTCTTATTTTAAAGGTTGCACAGACTTTCCTACCAGGTTTGATGATGATTTTTGTTGCTGAACATCTCTATTACTAATGCACCAAGGCTATTCGAGACTAACTATAATGCAATCTGATGATTTCAATGAACATTTCTAGACAGGATGGTATCTCACACATACAAAAAAACTTGTAAAACTACAGCCAAACCTTACACACTCAAAAGCAATGAGATCTAAAAGATGGGCCAAGTTACCCTTCTACATTAACGCATTCTTAATAAACGTACACTGCCCCGTAACTACATCCTTGAAAAGCTTGGCAAAATAGAATTTGCAACGTATTAATTAAAACGTAATAGTTCATACAACTTCTCTTTTGCCAATTAATTTAAATGTAATAATAGTTAGAGGTAGTGAAAAATGGTGACAACAAAATTTGTGAATTTTTTTAAATGTCCATTTTATTGTCTAAAATAAAATGAAATATGGTCAACAAATTACATCATTTAGAGATGGAAAAACCACATTTTGAAAACGCAAATTTCGCTTAATCTCATGTGGCGCAAAATAACATACGAAATTGTATGAAATTGTTCAAAACGCAAATTAACTTCCAAAATTGAACCTTTTAGTGTGCAAAATGTAGGGGGATGGTGGAGGTGCCGGTCCAGGATTTACACAAATGTTGGTGGAGGTGCCGGACCAGACCGAACATTACGCGTGCGGTAGGCTAGACAGCAAACAGACAACGCAACAGCGTGCCGTGACGTCACGGGCTTCACGGAAATAGACTGCCAAAATAACGGCACGTATCACTGACTCCGCGGAGTTGGTACATCAAAATAACGGTGCGTACAAATATTTATTTTTTGTTGGAATCGATTCTGAATAGATGTCACAATGATCGATTCTAACTTTTTGGAATCGATGTCATCCCGTAAAGCAGTATTAATAACTATGGTAATACCAGTTAACAATAGGATGTTAAATATCTCGAGGCCCAAAGAATTGCTTTTTGTACGCATTGTAGGTAGTTACCGTCAAGTTTCTATAGTTACTTGTTTAAAACCTTTATTTTGATGCCTTCCAGCTAACTTTTTCAACTTTTTCTTTCAGAAGGCACTAGTACATCACTATGACCTTAATGACCATGTAAAATATGAACGTTGTAGCCCCACTTGTTTGGTCAGAATCGCTGGGCAATTATTGACACTGACTAATTAGACAGTAGTACCCAGAAACAAACATCCATGAAGTAATTTTGAGCATGATTCACCCCATTTTTCATCCAGAAGGAATTATTGTATCCCATTCAAATTAGGCATGTGTTGTCAGGTACCCAAATCCCTTTATGACAGTGGCTGCGGCGCCCTAACGGGCACCTAGATATCAACATAATGGGCACAGCATACGGTACATACACAGTATAAATAAATATTAAGGCTTAATATACAGATGGAGATTTTGTAGCAAAGCATAGAATAAATAAATAAATAAATAAATTTTTATTTAGAGTCTACCCACTCAGTTATACAACTGATTTTCAGTGGGGGGCTTTAAATCAAAGCGACCAAGCCAACCCTGCAGGCCCCGACGCAATCGACAAGTGAGCGATAACCATTCAAAGATCGATATTTTTAATTGGAAATATAGCAACCAGTGGTATGGACAGTGCGAACACCCGCGAATCAACGCCAGAATCAACAAGGCCGATTCAGAACAACTCTGAAATTTAATTTAAGTAGGCTACTGTACTATTTAATACATGCATACTAAAATTTCAAATTAGACTATGATAATAATTCTACCAAAACTTTAACCTTAGACCTTTATATTTAAATTAGTGCCCATTATTAATGTTTCTATTGTGATCAATATAGTGTTAATCAATTTGAACCATAATTTTGATAATCCTTTAAACAAAACATTTTCAAACTCATCTCCAAGTGCCTCTAAGCCTACTTGAGTTAAGGTTGGCCAACAAGTCTAATTTTGGGGCATGTAAACTACAAAATAAACTTTTAATATTATTAGTACCCGAGGCACCAACCTCTCACTAGGACAGTTGCAGTGTGCGGTGTCGTGCTCCATGCCCAAGTTGTGGCCGATCTGATGAGCCACGGTGGTTGCAACTAGCCCCACCACGGAGCTACTGTCTACAGTCACCCCACCAGAGAACTCGAACGTACAGATGGGGCCTTTCAACGCCTTGCCAACAATGCCACCTTGGAATTCCCGGCGCCTGAATATCAAGGTTCAAATGTTACATAGGATACATCAATAGTTTCAAAACATGACACTTTTTTGCTGTTGCTTGTTACAATTAATACATTAAAACAACGTAAAATCACAGGTTAAAAATTAACATGCATTTTGAAAATAAATGAAGTCGATATTTTTTATACAATATAGAAATATGCGAATATTTCAATATCTGGACTCTCAACATGTTCAAAATAAAATGAGGGATAATAATTTTGGGGTATGTAAATTTTTATTGAGGTCTTCATGATGTAAATACCCAAGAAAAATTAATTTCTTTCTTCAAATTTTGGATTATGTGCTTCGTGATGGTGGGGTGGTGGTGGGGCAAAGATATTTATTTAAAAAAAATGTGAAACAAAATTTCATTTTTAGGCAAATAATAAAACTTCGATATAGCTGACATAGTGTTTCTTTTTTTTTTTTTTCCGCTAGCCAGCGGTTTAGCTGAGCTTGTTTAACCGGTTTTCACTCGAACACTGGAGTTAAGCAGAATCAGGCGTTGTCATGGGTAGAGTGGGTGACCACTCTGTCCTGAAACTCACGTATATCGCTGGTTAGAGCAGATGGAGGGTTCGAAAGCTAGTGTAACGGCTTTGTTCTTCTCGACGTCTGCTCGGCAGTCCGGGTTAGTGGAGGAACCTATATGACTGTCAAAGTTACACCGTCCTTTCGGATGGGACGTTAAGCCGTTGGTCCCCTTGGTGCTTTTCGAAAGGAGTAGGCTCCGTGCCGGTACCAGGTTCCCCTCCTCCCTTCTGTTCATACTTCATCCTCATCTATCACCACTCATCGTCTCGATTAGCCAAAGTGCAAAAATATGAGACGTTAAGCAATATCCAATCAATCCAATCATTTTAATCCGCTCATGTTAATGTCGATACTGGAGAATTCAGTTCAGCATCAATTTGTTAGTGTTAGTAGTAATTCAGAATTAAGGGTAGAATTAAACATAATTAAACCCATTTAAATGGCACAACAACACACACATTTTTCATACAAGAAGTGTCTATACATTGTCATAACATGCAGTGGCGTAGGGGAACCGGGGGGTGATGTTTAACTTCACGAATTCATTTTTTAGTTTTAAGATTGCATATGCCTAGGCCTATAGTTGCTGTAAAACATCATTTACAGAGTCCAAATGCAGAAAGTTTAGTTTTAGTTTTTGTTAATAATTTAAGTTATTTCAAAACTGTCTATTACTTTGCATAACATAAATAAGTTTATACACATGATGGTTTAGTTGGTCAATCAAATTGAAATTTCAAAAACAACTAAAATGTATATCTTTCATAAACAAAACGGTAATCCCTTGAGTTGCCATTTTAAAGTTAAAACGTGACGAAATAACTGTAGAGTGTAGAGTGGTGAATTTTCTTTTCACCTTTGGCGAAAGGGACTCCGGCGGCTAGGGCTTTGCCCCAGACCCCAGCAACGACCCACAGAATCTGCTAGTAATTTTTCCCCTCAACTTTCAAAACATTCCTACACGCCTGATAACATGTCACCCTAACCGCTTGCAAAGAATAATGTAAACAGAAAGTTCTGGCTTTTATTAATCAAATAAAAATTTGTAAATGCACTAAAATCATAACAATTAAATTAAAACAATAGGGAACTAGCCTTGGTTTCAAATTAACGTTTTACATTTTTATAATTTTTGAACACATTGTAAATAATATTCGCAACTGACAGAAATTTAAATAAATAAAATCCGTGGTAACTACTGGGGTACAAAGTTATAGGGTTTTGAATTCTCACGCCAATGCTTGCTGATGGGCCGTGACATCGATGCGATGCCCACACAGTTCACAGCATGCTCACCGTAGGAGCCTTCAAAATGGTCGCCTTGTCGCTCATAATCTATCTCTCGACAATACCTGGCCTAAGTAGACTACAAAAATACTGAACAGGACAGGGTTTTGACAATGCTGACTCCTTAAACCGTAAATGTAAATGCCTTTATGGTAGCTTTTATAACGCGGCATTTCTTTTAATCTAGAAATCTAAAGGATAACAGAACTGACAGGAGCCAGGGGAGCGGTCTGCTCACCAGTATGAAAGCCAGTGCTGAGAGTCGGTGGAAGTCCAAGTAGTACCTACTCCCTCCCGGAGATGGCGTATGCTTACCGCACTTGTGAAATATGTTTTCAATTGTTAGCAATAGATAGCGCCGTGTGTGTTGCGCGTGCGCAGTTAGCACTAGACAACATGTTTATTTCAAATAATTCCAATAAAAAGGCGGTGTTTTATTTAAACATCAAATGGGCAGTGTTTTTTTAAACATCAATTGTTTTTTAACAGGCGTGTTTCAAGCATGGCATCTCGATGAAAATTTCTATGTGAGTTAGGCCAATGATAATATAATACGTTTCGTTTGGAGTTAGACTAGTGATAAAACTATTTTAAGTAAAACTACAACTTTGTTTCTTCACGCCAGCATACAGTTTGGTAAGTAGGCCTATAATGTGCTACTTGTAGACAAACCCAAGGACTGTATAGTCTAGGCCCTACACTTCCTTTGCCAAACCATTTGTCAAGCCTGCCCGTCTTTGACTCTAATATGTAAATTGCTTACCATCTACCTCTTTTACAATGAATATCTCGTACCCACCCACAAAGTTTGGTTACTTACTCGGCGTCACATTGTAAACGACGCATTCATCTTCGTCTACAACCAAGATGGTGACTACGAGATGTACAATACAATACAAGATGCTTTGACTACGAGATGCACAATACAATACAAAATGGTGACTATGAGATAAACAATACAATACGAGATGGTGACTAGGAGATGTACAATATAATACGAGATGTACAATACAATATGAGATGGTGACTACGAGATGTACAATATAATACGAGATGGTGACTACGAGATACACAATTTTTTTCGATCAAATGAATATCTGGAGACTCGATCCACTGTGCTGTCAACACCAGTAAGCTAAATAAATTATTAACAATGTGCAATTCTCGGCGCTCGTTGAGATCGACGCTCCTCAACCACTTTATAAACTTATTACTTCGGGTTCTCTAACGCAAAAGTAAGTAGTATGTGAGAACACGATCATTAATGCGCCTGAAAATAATTTTAAATGAATAATGACTAATTCTGGATACAATAAATGTTTTGCAATAGTTATTTAAAATAAAGACGTTCGTATTGCTGTGATGAAAACGTTGTTTTTGGAATAATAATTACTATATTTACAAACTTTTAAATTTAAACCCTTCTATTATGTAAAGACCTATGTATGTTAGCACAGGCTGCTTCGCTCTTTACAACACGGAGATGTGATTAAAATACCAATTTCCTTCAAACCAACAACTCATTAATATTATATTACAGCATTACCTAAAGATTTATGCCTATGCAATAATTTACTATTAATGAGAGCGTATTTTAGTATTTCGTAAGACAATCCACTCGATTATTTCTTATCACCACCCGGGAAACCCACTAAAGACCAATTATGAACGGGTACCAGGGTCGTAAAAACAGTCGTATTTCGTAATTCCTTACAGTACACACCAGATTAACAAAAATCCAATAAATAGACATTTAAATTATAATATAATAATAAAGGGTGAGTTTCTACTACACTTAAAAATAAACTTAGGACGCGCTATTGTATCTGCACTTCAAAACCAGTAATTTAACAATCAATCTACAAAGGTAGGTACTGCAGGTGTTTAGCATTTATAATAATATTATTTATAATACACATTTAATTCCCAACATTAAACACTATGTAATACAACAAGTGTATAATGTTGTAATGTTCTTTGATTTGTTGCACTTTATTAGGGTATTCCTGGACCAATATGTGCAATAATTGCGTCAAGAAAAAACTTGCATAACTGCACTTTGATGTCATTGAAGATTAAAAAAACATTAATCTTTTCTGCATGTATTTTTGTGTTTGTATTTAATATATTTCGACGTAGAAATAAAATAGAACTGAAGTGTGGTCATCTTTATATTTTGTAAATAAATTTTGTTTCATCCAAAAGTGCCTCTAGAAGTTAATAAATTGAATATTGCCACTAAAAATTAGCAATAGTATGAAAAGAGACCTTCCATATCGACCGTTCATGTTACCGGACGTGATAGTAACTACTCCGAACTAAAGATGGCGTAGGCCTTCACTTTTGCACTAGTCAGGTAACAATACTTCCACCGCCTTGTTCCTATAAGAAACTTATCTTCCCCAACGAAGTGTATAATAGTATCCTTGAGTCTGCTAGTTTCCATTGAGTGTGCGCTCAACTGCGCTGAGGCGTCATAGGGATGAACATCCCAACTTCCACTCCAACATTCACTACTTATCACGTTGTCTTTTGGCGGGAAGCCAGATTCAAATTTTCTTTGTTAAATATTGACAATACAAACTAGAAAAAATATTTTTAAAATTATTTAAAATTGTTAACATATTATATTTGATTTCTGGAATGAAGGCTAGTTCCCTATTGTGTGAGTTGAGTGTTGGTAATGTTCAATGTAGGTCTAAATAAAATATGATGATATAATTAATAAATGTAGCCTATAAATAATTTTAAAATAGCGAATTATTAAGTGTTTTAACTTTTAACAGCCATGGACATTTAAACATTTTAGCTCAATATGTTTTCTAATATTAGAAGACATACATAATAATATGTATGGTACAGTAGTTTCAGGCTGACTGGTTCTCCTTGATCATTGAGAATAAAGAATCTAATAAAAATGCAATTTGGAAAGGAAGGGAACAGTAATTGCAAACTGAACAAAGTACTCACGTAAGAAGCTGGGCATTGTCATTTGGAAGATCTCTTACTAATTTATTTTGCCGATAATGAAGGAAGTTTGTAAGAACCCTATTACCATCATCGGAGAATGTTATTTCATCCCTTTCTGACCATACTTCAACACCTACCAATGCCACAAAAATGTTCAGAGGTTGGTATAGCTGCAAAGTCCAAAACAATAATACAAATTAAACCAAGTTAAAACTTAGGGTTGTCACTTGTCAGTTATCGGTTAATATGAATTGTAATTACTAAATTATTTGGCTTTTCAACATGGTTGGGCCAAAACAAAACATCAAAAGTATTTAAAATAAAAAAGTCAACAATGCAAAATACCTTGAACAAACAATGTTATAATGTTATTAGGCTACTTATTAAGTTATTACCAGTAGGGATTATCCAAAAATTTATTTGTACCACATATTCTATTATAGGCTAGCATAACTAAAAAAAAACATTTAAAATGTTATTAAATATCTACCTACCTTTAATTGTATTTCTGAAATAAAGCTTTAAGATTTTAAAATTAAATGTTATTTCAAAAATATGAATTCTTCCATTAATGCAAGATTAGGCCTATTTATTTCTTCTGTACTTAATAGATTTAAATTTACTGATAGCAGTAAGATGTAGTCCGATATTGCAGCGGTTACGAACAAATTTATTGTGAAGCCGACCACGTATTAACTATTTCAGAAAAATTATCAGTAGGAGTGTGCATTGTGCAGGTACTACCAGTAATTTTAGGTGGGGTATTTAATTGGGAACCTTAGACCAATTGGCAATTGATCATTTATGTAGGCATATCTATCAATAAATGGATTGTCACATGGTAATCCTACTTAAAATCAAAATTGAACAATAACATCATATTTAGGCCTATTAAAGGGTAAATAATTGTTTACCTTGCCAAGTTAAATAATGGAGTAATGAGAGCAGATAGGTACATACCGTATTAATGATGTTTGCAATCTCTTTGCAGTGATTGTTCACTTTAGCGACACTCTCGCCGAGCTCTTTGTACTTCTTGTTGTCCACAACTAGCACCAACTCCAAGTAGCGAGACAGCCTGTTGGCGTTGTATGGTCCGCGAATCACATCCGAATTACGTTTGTACTGTGGAGACAAAATAAACTACAGTAATCCCTCGTAAATTAACATTTAAGTTTTATTTAAACTACTAACTAGTGATGAAATCTATATGTAGGCTAGGAACAATATTTATGTAAAAAAAAAATTGTCTAAATGTTATTTTATTATTTTAATTTTTATTCAATTTTTTTTTTTAATTCTGGCTGGAACTTTTAGGGTTTGGGAAATTAATATTGAAATTTACTGAGTATTTCTATACCATTATACGTACTTTTCTTCAAATATCGTGAAACAAAATACAAATATCGATATCAAAAAATGTTAAGTATCAATATTGATGCGCACTCCTAAAATTTACAGTATATACTATAGGCCTATGTTATATTAAAGGTTTTCCTAGGCGTCTTTTAAAATACCTAGTGATATCACTATGTTATTATAGTATTATATTTATTCGGGGAATACATAGCATACAAATTGCATACAGGGGAAATGAATTAAACTAATTAAAGTATTCTGGAGTGAATTACTGACAGAATACTGTTACAGCTATACCAGGTACCCCTTTGTAGTTTGTACTAGTTTAGTAATTAAACCTGAGCCTATCAATTAACTTCACTTTATAAAAACGAATTCAACTCATCAGTATACTTAAATAACTATTATGTAACTTGAACTAGCCCTATAAATAAATAAATAAACACTAAGAAGATAAAATAAATTGTTAGAATTCCTGGAAATGGACACTAACTTGCCGACTTGACTGTGTTCAGCTGAGTTTGGAAAATCAGTATTTTTGTAAGACGAAGACGAATGACATAAAGATAGAAAGAGAGAGCGTACTACAGATCGTCCCATTATCTAGGTGCCGGATGATAAATGTTTTCGTTCGACCCTGCATCGAATCTTCTAGAAGGAAGAGAGAGCGGACTGGACGGAATGTTCTCGGGAGTCGGGAGAGCAGAGAAGCAACCACTACCACAGATGTACTTTGGGAGCAGTGAGTTTGTGCGGCCAGCATCCTACTCAACTAGCACCGTGTAACTAACCAGAATCAACATCAGCCAAGAACATCGTAATATGTAACTCAACAAAACTTTGAGCTCATAAATTAAAACCATAGTTTATCGGTTACAGTCAATTCAATTTTATTAACTTTTTATTTCAACCTCATTTAAGGACATATTTCAAGTTCTCATTATCATTTTTATTCACAACAATTTATTCATGTAATACAATATTTGATTTAAATAACACAGGCTCTAATTATTTTAAAATTATAATATGATTTTTTCCGCGACAATACAAATACTTTTTTTGTACTGGCGAAAGAAAAAATCGTACGATGCAAGATATTGAGGATAAAACATCTTATGGTATGTTAGTATGTAGACAAAGTATGAGTTACAAATAGAAACAAAAATTATTCTTTGAAACCCCAAAATTATGATCTGGAATGTGTACGGGGTATACGTCTTTTAATTCACTGTAACTGTCTACATTGGGCATACTTCTCAACCCAAATATAAATAAAAAATAGTTTTGGTAATATCAGATGATCATAATTCATAATTGATAAACTATGTGTTAACTCTCTCCCATGCATAGTGTACTAAAGCGTAGGCCTAGTAAAGTATTTGTTGCCTCGCGTGCTGCGCTATGCAAGGGAGAGGGTTAACTCTCTCCCATGCATAGTGTACTAAAGCGTAGTAAAGTAATGTGTTACCTCGGGCTTGCGCTATGCAAGGGAGAGGGTTAACTCTCTCCCATGCATAGTGTACTAAAGCGTAGTTAAGTAATGTGTTGCCTCGCGTGCTGCGCTGTGCATGGGAAAGGGTTAACTTAACTCTCTCCCATGCATAGTGTAGGGGAACATGCTGTACCTTGGACATAGTTGTACCTTGGACCATTCAAGATATCTCTGCTATCTCGTGGAAAAAAAAATTAGCTAAAATTTCTAGTTGTCAAGTATGCCACTAGGTGTCAGACTTTACCAAACTGGGATGGTGGTAGAAAACCTAGCATCATTAAAAAAATAATTTGAGTTTTTAACCATTCAAAGTAAATATTTTGCATGTTACTATTTGGCTTTTTAAAGCCTTGAATGATATTTTACTACTAAAACACTTTATTAAGTCTGAGAACCATGTTTTGATGTATAATTATACCAATTATAAAACAGGCAACTTAACCTCAAACTAAATTGGAGGGAAATCAAAAAGTTACGTGCTTGGTTGTACCTTGGGTCACCTAATAGTAATGTACCTTGGACCATGTCCAAGGTACATTTAACATGGCATTTTCTATACCATGGTAGGCCAATTCGTTTTGTTACTTTAGATAATGCCACGAAGTAAAGAGGGCAGGGTAAGGGTGAAATTAGTGGAGTTGGGGGGGGGGGCGCAAAGCGCCAAGGGGTAAGCATAAAATGCGTTGCCGATGTCAGCTAGCCCCCCCCCCTCGGCACTTCGCGCCACTCCCCCCCAACCCCACTAACCTACTATCCAATTTTTTTTTTTTTTTTTGGGGGGGGGGCTAAATGACTACGGCAACGCACTTCATGCTTCCCCCCAATCCCCTAACCTACTTTCCTTTTCGGGGGGGTCTAAGTACCGATTTTTTTTTTTTTATATTCTATAATTCAATATGGCTGGCCTTAATAATATTTTTAGTCAATAGAAATATAACTAGGGTTATACACTCCCACTCTTTAAATATGAAGTACTAACAAGAAAGAAAACATTAAGTAGGCCTATAGGCCTATCCTTCAATTTTCTATGTAATTTATGTACATAATTCAAGGTATGAATTACATGGTCCAAGGTACAAATTACATGGTCCAAGGTACATTGCTATGCTGTACCTTGGACCACTTTGCACTAATTATTAAAATGGTTAATTTATAGCAATAATTGTAAAGTGCCATATACAATAAAATCAACAAAGTTTGTACAAGGCATGTTCTAGCAAATACAAAAAAAATAAACCAAAATCATCATCTCATTTCTCCAGAAACCATATAAATGTAAAAAGTGGTCCAAGGTACAGCATGTTCCCCTACTGAAGTGTAGTAAAGTAATTTGTTGCCTCGCGTGTTGCGCTCTGCAAGGGAAAGGGTTAACTCTCTCCCATGCATAGTGTACTAAAGCGTAGTAAAGTAATGTGTTGCCTCGCGTGCTGCGCTCTGCAAGGGAGATGTCAACTCTCTCCCATGCATAGTGTACTTAAGCGTAGTAAAGTAATGTGTTGCCTCGCGTGCTGCGCTCTGCAAGGGAAAGGGTTAACTCTCTCCCATGCATAGTGTACTAAAGCGTAGTAAAGTAATGTGTTGCCTCGCGTGCTGCGCTCTGCAAGGGAAAGGGTCAAGGAAACTTAAATTAGGCCAATAGATACACCAGAGGTTCTCAGCAGACACGCAGACATAGATAACATTATGACCTAAGTACAGCTTCAAGACTGTTATTACGTATGATATAAAGTGCAAGTTGCAAGGCAGACCATAGCAAAGATCTAGGATAGAGCACGAGAAGAGATGTCAACAAACCTGGTGCACATATAAGTACATATTATAATCAGATAGGGGTGAATGGAAAAACTTTTGGGCTGGGACTACTTTGAGTTGGGTTCAGTTTAGCTGTAACAATATGCTTACCCGTAAAATTCTATTGAAGTCATGGTGTTGAGTCCCCGAGTAACCTAAAAGCGAAACATTCACAGGGAAAAATAGCAACTAATATTTAGAAGTTGAACACTGTTACAGTATTTCACAAGAAACATAAAACCACAATAATTGAACAGTGACACACAATGTGACTGAAATGGCAATATGTAGCCATAAATTGGTAAATTAGTAGGTACCTACTACAGGCAGGCCTACTATAGAAAGAAAGAAAACCATGAAAATAGCAAAATACAGGATACAGATCAGAAGAAAGCACTAGTACCTATGTTAGATATGTAGAAATAACAAAGAAAGAAGGAAAGAAAGAAAGAAAGAAAAAGATCTACAAATTTATAAAAAGAAAACCACAATTCCATTTGTAAACACAAACAAGTTAAGCATGAATGACAAAAATAATGGTGTTTTCCATTGGCCCCACTCGAGCACACTGAATCATTATCCAAATCCATTGCCATTGGGAATTTGAGGGTGCTCGGAAACCATTGGCAGTGCATTAGGAACGAGTGCCGCACTAGGTCTGAGGACAGCGCAACGGAGGGCCCTTGACCTGCGTAATTTGATTTGATGCCATGTTTGCAAGATTTTTTACAAGTCCTGTTCCATTGAGGATTGAACTATTTTGTAAAAGTACAATCCTCGGCAAGTGCAATGGAGTCACAGTGATGTTTCAGTGCAAACTGTGTGGGCACTCTGTTGATGCCAATGGAAAATGCCACAACTTTTACTGGCAGTAGAATAAAATAATAACCCTAATCACTAACATGATATGCTGATCGTGCTGCCTAATCTATTTGTGTACTGGTACTGCAACTCACCACAAGTTTGATTTGTTGTGATATCGGAATGTTTGTACAGAAAGTGTTCCTCATCCGAGCCCGGCTCCAGATAGTGAAGCTCCTCCCCGTCAAAGATCATTCCGCTGCAACAGAATAAAGGAGTAGCTTATTTAGGGATGTGCGCTTCCAGGTTTTGGTTTTGGTTCCAGGTAGTTAAGTAACCGATTTTTCGGTTCCGGTTAATAAATTTCTAAAACACCTACCTACCCAATATCATCTTCCATCTCAGAAGCCCGAACACTTAAAATAAAGTTATTTCACTTATTTAATGGAAAGTTATGATCATTCATTTAATCGGCAAAATCAACACAGACAAAAAATTAAATATAAATGCCGCAATCGCAAGTCTTGAACGGAAGTCGGATTAATTTGTTAACACTAAACTCGTAGAGCGTCGAACAGACACGATCCAGGCAGAGATGTCGACACAACACGATCAAAGCCTCTTAGAGCTATGCATAGTCTGTAGTGCACACGAGTGTGGAACTAGTAGCGAGTGTAGCAGCGGCGGCCGGCCGGAAATCTTGAGGCAGCGCCTTCTACTGGCGAGAAGTCGTGTCTTACGCGCGCAATTCAAACTACCCTAACCAAACCGAAATTTCAGGTACCCGCACACCCCTAAGCTTATTATAAAAGTATGATGATATGTAGCATAGGCCTATTTAGTTTTTGTAATTAAGTAAGATTATGTGTTTCTACTTTCTGTCATTGTTATATTTATTTTATTTAGAAAAGCCTTCACATTGTTCACTCATATGTCACATGCACCTCTCAAGGACATGCGAGCATTTGAAGTTGTCAATCGGTACAACTACTCCTACTTAAGTGCAAATTTAAATACTTTGGATTTTCATAAAAAATACCATTTGATAAACGGCCTCTAATTGTATTTTGTATTTATACTGCTTGTGGAGATATGAGCCAACATTGTACACAATACACATACATACCTGAGGCCGTGGCATGTGGAAATAGCTGCCCAAGAATCGTTTCTACCTCTGATTTGACCCTGGTAGTGGCACAGTTGGACATCACCTTCGGTTGGTCGGGTCACCACATGTTGGCCACCATGTTGGTAGCGGGTGAAGAAGTTTTTGGGAATCAGTTTCCTATTCAGCTGCAGGTCCAGCCAATAGCTGATGCCGTTCACATCGTAACCAATGGTCAAATCATGGACATGGCCTCCTACAACCTGTGAAAAATGTTTATCACAATTGCTATATGGAACTATGAGACTTGTCGAATGCTTTGTAGTCGCATTGATGGATTGTGCTTTTATTGGTGCATTGAGTTATCTTATAGGTACATAGCCTACTACTACATAGCAGCATGATTTTAATTTTGTTTGTCTTGCCATTGAATACAACCCAGAGTTATTTTTAAAAGCTGTACCAAGTTGCAATAAACTAACTTTAAACTTTTCCCTTCATTGGCGTTTTCCTGCCCAACACGTCTGAATTTAACACTTTTTTATTTGTATATAATATGTTAACCAAGGGACTGTAAAACTTCCTGTCAAAAACGATCCTATCTAATACGTTTTCCCCGTCTATTATGTACCTACAAAAATTGATTTAAAAGTGTTCTTCCTACTCTTGAGATACATTTTCTTCCATCCGCGCTCGTGCTGTGGATACGTTTTTACCATCCGCGCGATTGTATCAGCCTTACGTCCGTCTGTCCCCCAACGGCCCGCCCGCTGTTGAGTGCGAGAGAGAAAGAGCAATATCATGCGCGAACAAGGTGCACGTCCGATTCAACTAATTCAGCTGACCAGCTAGTAGCCTACATGATTGTGGGATAAGAAATTGCGATGTAGGCCTACGTATTATAATCTGTAATCAAGACGCATGGGACTTATTACTGGACAAGTGGACTTACTTTTTTTCCCAGCTTATCTCGCGACGAGAGCTAAGCGCGGGCGATAGTGAGAGATTTTCCCACATGCCCATCAGGGCAAATAATTTACTTGCCTGACCACTTTTTTTACATGCCCCGGGCATCTTGGGCATTGTATTTTTTAGCCCTGCATGGACTATTTGAGAGAATTCACACTACACAATTGCATTAAAAAATTCACTAGATTGCTGGTGGCAGCTATATCGAGCCGTCAACCTTTCAAATCAGTCTCCTGTATTACGCATAAACAAAATTTAAGGGTGTCCAGGATGGGCTCAGGCTATGCCATCTCTTACCTTTTCTCGTGTTGATGAGATTTCTCGCTTTTCTCTGCCATGATATATCTTCGGTTTTATGATTGTGTACTGCTCAAATTCGGAAGAAGGAGTAGGCCTGAGGTTACCTCCTGAAACAAAATATATAGGCTCAAGTTAATACTTCATTTATTGACGATGAATTTGCAATAGGCCTAATAGGCCCTACACCCAGGGCGGTAGGCCTAACTAGAGTATAAAAATTACCGGGGTACGATTGGGTTAAGTAGGTATCTACATGACTTTGTACAATGGGGGTTTGGGAGGGAGGCCCCCCAGCTAATGCGGGTTCGGGGCACACATTTCCGGATTTTTTTTTATTCATTGAGTGTGATTGGAGAATTTAACGAGTTTTAGGCACGCTTTTTGTCATTTGTTGGTTGTGACGGGTGATGATTGTTGTGATTGCAAACTTTTATTTTATATTCTACTCTAGATGTTTTACCCGGGCTACCAACCCCTGGTTACGGCGCTGCCTACACCTACTGGTAAGTCTTGTCTTCACCAAGGCCACATCTAATAACACACACTGCCAATGAAAAAATCCTAGCCAGACTACTCACACTGTGGTGTGACATTATATTGTATTGTCATCTTTTGACTTCAGATACAGGCCTAATTGAGATAGGGCCTATTTCAATTTGAAAATACGTATTTTGTAGCATCTGTTTTTTTCTCACTATCAATAACGTGTGTACTTTTAATAGAATTTCAAGTAGGGGCCTAGGGGCCTACTAATTAAATTTTAACAAAAATGCGTTTCATTGGTAAAGCTCAGCTGTTGTAGCACAACCTTATTTTTTATGTGACAGTACCATGCCTGTGATACATTTAACTTTCATAACATTTCTTAGAAATAGAATAGAAAACGTGTATAGGGCAGGTCTACTCATAGGTAGACCTAACGAGTAGAGGTGAGTGAAAATGGCATCTATCGACAGTGATTTTGAATATTTATTGCATTCGTTTTTCAAAACAAGCATTTTATACACTTTGTAGTAGTGTCATCTATATTAATACTACCAACATTAAAAAACTTGTGTAGGCTACAGGAGGATTTTCTCGCAATTTCATTAAATTGTCATGAAGATTGAATTAAAGTTACCGGTTACTGAATTAAAATGTGTATGCAAAAACTAATATTAAATTTGCATGAATAAAAATGGGTTTGGACAAACCTTTTCTTCAGTAACTTACAACTACAAAATATACTTAGCACTTTGTAATTTGTAACATAAAAAAATTATGCCTACTGATTTACCATTTCTTGTAGAGGCCTACCAAATTAAAGCTATTTGCATGTGCCGCAATATTTTTAGGCGTCGTTAATGAACTGTAACTGTGGCTAGACCGGGTATCAGACAGTCAGACACAAAGATATTAAATATAATGAACGGAATTGGAGAGTTTGTCATTACATCTCTCCATCCCCAGTACCCTTTACCTCCGACTAATCTTTGCAAAGTACCGACTGACATGACAAAATGCCCCGATAGGCACCAAGTTACTAACATATTGTGTGGCAATTGTTGGTCTTGTGGTTAGAGGCTCTGCTTGGCCAAAGCAGAAGGCCCAGGGTTCAATTTCCACTCTAGGCAAATGTTTTTAACTACCACCAGTTCGGCTTAGGAATGTGTAAATGGTGACTTTGGAGCCGTCCTAGCAACAAGGCACATAGGCCCTAATTAAGCGAGCGAAGCGAGCGTTTCCATTTGACTCTGCCGGAAAAATTAGTCACTGTTTTTTTTTATTTATTTATTTTTTTGTTTGTAGCTTTGTTCGCCTGTCCAACACTTTACACTAGTGTAAGTCAGTGTAGACGAATGGCTGTTTTTTTGTGTCAGTGTAAGTCAGTGTAGTTAGAATGTGGTCGTTTTTCTGTACCTTCAGTGTAGCACTAGTGCTGCCAGTGCTACACTAGATTACACTGGCTATTTTGGTCGTGTAGGAGGAAACTACACTAAAAGTGTTAAGTGTGTTTTTTTGTGGGCAACACTCGTGCTACACTGACATACTGTTTCCTTTAAAAAGAAGTACTTCCGCCGTACACTGCTCAGTGCACGTGTAAAACAGTGTAGCACTAGTGGTGGACAGGCGAACAAAGCTAATGTATGTCTTGCCATAACGTTCGAACGGAGGCTCGGATCGAGTTGAAATTTTGACCATCCGCAAACTTCGTTCTCGATTGAATGCCATTAGTATTTAGTTTTGTGGCAAAATCGTTCAAAAAGTTAAAAAGTTACATTAAAGTTAATCGAAAGTTTTTTTTTTCAAACTAAACGGCGACAAAATCTGAGATAGCCAAATCATTTAGAATGTCCGTCCGGTCACGAATATGTTAATTTTATTTTGATCCGATAAGTAGTGTAGATGGAAATTACATTATAACAAAAGTAACGTTGCCGTGGCAACGAAAAGACTCGCGAAGTTTCTAATGCACTGCCACCTAAAAGTAATCAAAATACTTTCGAGGAAGCAGTCTATTATTTGTCAACAAAGAGTTTAAATAGTTTTCCCAAGGAGTCAAGGTCCTCTAGAGTCTAGATGGCAGTGGATTTTATCCACAAAGTAAAGGTTTACACACGGGTTTACCCAAATACCTTGGCAATAATAAATACTATTGGAAACATGGCCCTGTGGACAGCGAACGTCGCAAATTTTAAAATTTAAAAAATGTGCAATGTGGGTCTAGCTATAGCACGTGCTCGCTTATCAACGCGTCCAACTGAGCGTTTCCTAGTAAATTCTAAGGTTGTTCAAAATTTGAAATAAGTCTTGTTAATTTTGGCACTGTCTGCGATTGAAATCGCGTCTAGCTTGATTCATAGTGTTTCATAGGCCTACTTAAATAAGCCAACACTAGTTGGTCATTGTTCGCTTGTCGATGGTGTTGGCGCCTACAGAGTTGGCTTGGTCTGCTTTAAATTTAATGTGGCCCCCCACTGGAAATCAGTTCTGTGACTGAGAGTAGGTAGACTCTATAAACATGAATTTATTTATAGGTAGGCTTACTTCACTTTCTTTACATTTTATAGGACGTGGGTTGATTGTTGGCAGAGGGGTAAATTAAATAAATTTAAATAAATTAAATAAATAAATAAGGGGGGGGGGCGTACAAGATTCCTTAGTTCTGTACCTGCCAGTCTGCCTCCGATTGAAAATGTTGCGTACTTCACTACCGGAAGGCCTACCTAGGTTTTAGCATGGTTTGGTAGGCTAAAATGTCATATAAGTTATAAAATTGTAAAGATTCAGTTTTATTGTCAGTTTAGAAAACCTTGCCCCCCTCGCCCCTCTGGCCATATTTCCGGGTGGTAGTGTTGTGCACTCCGTTATTTGGATTGCCAGGCCTTGCATGCCTAGTGAATTGGGAACTTCTTCAGTTCATTTGCCCAAAAAACAACTTATTTTTTCATGTTTTTTAGTATTGTATTTGTAGTATTTTGGCAAAACTCTATTTCGGTTTCCTTCATATTTAAAATAGAAACGTTAAGGTTTTGTAGGTTCTGTAGGCCTAGCCGTTTTTTTGGGGGGCCCATGAACCAAAGAAGTTCCATGAATTGTATGTCTAGAGCTTTATAGGCCTATAGCTTTATCTGGGATGGACTGTTGTTGACCTTGCATGGAAAATATGGATTGGGTCCAAATCCACACTTGGTCCAGCTCATGACCTTTATGCCTAAACTCAATGACATAACCTTGCAAGGACATGACTACTAGGCTAGATAGCCCTAGGGCCTACCCAGTTCCCAAGCAAATTGCCTCCCATATGAGATTCTTAAAATGATGCCATAGGGGCTAGCTAGGCCAGCTGCCTTGGTTGTCTGATTTTAAATACTTGCCTTCACGATCGAAATGTAATATTTCTGTACTGATAACACGTGACACAACGAAAAAAACACAAAACGAAATAACCCACGATATATTTCCTCCCGCCATTATTATTGCACCATGTGCGGAACTGGAATGCGATAGGACGCAACTCGACTCGAGAGTCGAAAGTCGAAACAAGTGTTTATCGGGCAGAGTTGGCGGTCAGTTTGTTTTTACTAAAATTTATCTGAAAATTTCGAAAATGAAATATTTATACGAAAGTGGCAAGTAGGTTGTTAAATCATGTAACACCAGTTACTATTATAAGTCCATGGTTAAATCATGGACTATTTATAACTCCATTGTTAAATACTCTTATGACTGTATAAAAAAAACAAGAAACTAGAAATGACAGAACATAATATAGCTGAAAAAACTATCAATGTATCTAGGTGCCCGTTAGGGTGCCGCAGCCAAGCCGCGGTGCGCTACACAATCAGGCACCTTATACAGCAAGCAGAGTTGGGGTAATTTCGAGGTGTCTCCCAGCCGTCATGAAACGTGATGTGAACTTGAAAACTATCAAAATCGAGGGGATTTAGGTACCTGACAACACAATTGCCAAATTTGGTTCGGATACGAGCATTCCTTCTTGGTGAAAAAAATGGCTTGATGTTAGCTATTACTGCTAGCTTGTTTCTACTACTGTTGTTGTTGTTGTTGTTGTGTTAGCTACTACTGCTAGCTAGTTTCAATCGGCCCGCGATTCTGACCAAACGGGTGGGGCTACAACGTTCATATTTTACATGGACATTAAGGTAATAGTGATTAGTGATGTAGGGTCTTTTGAAAGAAAAAGTTGAAAAAGTTTGCTGGAAGGTTTCCAAATAAAGGTTTCAATATAAGCCTTATACAAGAATATAATCAACAAGTAACTATAGTTATCAATGATCGACTACATTGTTTACAAAAAGCATTAGTCTTTGAGCCACTAGATATTTTACATCCTATTGTTATTGGTAATTCCATAGAAATTAAATCAATTTTGATAAAATTATTATATTTTTTAATTAGGAAGCTTCGCAAACGCTTTTTCAGGCGCATTGTTGGATGAGCGTATATTTTTTAAACGAAAAAAGAGTAAAATGCAATTTTCATGACAAATTATTTTTCGATTGCGCTCAAATTTCACACCAATATATTAATTCATAAAATTAAGGTCCTGTAAAAAAATTATTACAATCAGATAAAACATGTTGGTGTTTTTTGTCGAAAAAATGTAAAAAATAAATAAAAATAAAAAACGAAAAAACGAAAAATTGCGATTTTCATGAGAAATTATATTTCGATTGCGCTCAAATTTCACACCAATATAGTAATTCATAAGGTTCTTTGAAAAAATCATTACACTCGGATAAAGCATGTAGGTGTTATATTAAGTCGAAGACATGTTTTAAAAATTAAAAAAATCGTAAAATTGCGATTTTCATAAGAAATAATTTTTCGATCGCGCTCAAATTTTACACGAATATATAAGTTCATAAAATTTAGGTTCTGAGAAAAATTCATCACAATCAGATAAAGCATGTAGGTGTTATAAGTCGAAGAAAGTTTTTAAAAATCGAAAAAAATCGTAAAATTGCGATTTTTGTTAGGATGAGGATGAGGATAAGATATTGTTAGGTAAAAAAAACTTGTAAAAATACAGCCAAACCTTACATACTATAAAAAGTAATGAGATGTAAAAAAGGGCCAAGCTCATTCTACCTTTGAGTATATAACCATGGTTATATTCAATGATTCTACCCTTCCACATTTGCACATTCTTAATTCATAAACGTACAGTGTCCCGTAACAGCATCCTTGAAAAGCTTTGCAAAATAGAATTTGCATGATATTACGTTTGAATAAAATTAATTAGAAAAAAAGTACTTGAATGAACTATTACGTTTAAATTAATAATTGCAAATTCTATTTTTCCAAGCTTTTCAATGATGCTGTTACGGGACACTGTACGTTTATGAACTAGGAAAACGCTTAAGTCCCGCCGCGTTGTTGGATGAGCGTAATTGGTGCATTGAGCTGCAATGTGTTATGCGGATTTTCTGTTGTTCTGTGAAAAAATCATTACTAAGTTGAAGATTTTTAAAAAATTAAGTTAAATTAATAAAAAATTAACTTAAATTTTAATTTTTTTTAATTAATCGTAATTTTAAAAAAGGAAAAAATCGTAATATTGAAATTTTCATAAGAAATAATTATTCGATTGCGCACAAATTTTACACGAATACATAAATTCATAAAATTAAGGTTCTGTGAAACAATCATTACAATAGGATAAAGCATGTAGGTGTTATAAGTCGAAGAATGTTTAAAAAATCGAAAAAATCGTGAAATTGTGATTTTCATGAGAAATAATTTTTCGATTGTGCTCAAATTTCACACGAATATATTAATTCATGAAATTATGGTTCTGTGAAAAAATCATTACAATCGGATAAAGCATGTAGGTGTTATAAGTCGAGGAATTTTTTAAAAATCGAAAATATCGTAAAATTATTGCGATTTTCATGAGAAATAATTTTTTGATTACGCTCAAAAACGTGGCAGTTCTTTATAGTTCAGAGATTTCGAAGGTCTCCAGAAAATTTCATCGCAATTGGAGTATCGGTTTAGCCGGAATCGTGTTAACAGACACACAGAAATACAAAAAGAAAAAAAGAAAAACATTCCGGATTTTTTTCTCGAGTGTAGTGAAATGGAATCTTCGCTTCGCTCGCTTCGCTACGCTCATCCAATTAAAAATGCGCAAATATGGAAGGGTAAAATGAGCTTGGCCCTTTTTTTAGATCAAAATTTCTTTTGAGTGTGTAAGTTTTGGCTGTATTTTTTATAAGTTTTTGTTATGTGTGTAAACTAGGAAGCTTCGCAAACGCTTTTTCAGGCGCGTTGTTGGATGGGCGTAATTTTTTTTAAACAAAAAATAGCGTAAAATTGCGATTTTTATGAGAAATAATTTTTCGATTACGCTCAAATTTCACAAGAATATATTAATTTACAAAATTAAGGTTCTGTAAAAAAAATAATTACTATCGTTTAAAGCATGTCGGTGTTATAAGTCAAAGAAATTTTAAAAATCGAAAAAAAATCATAAATTGCGTTTATCATGAGAAATAATTTTTCGATTCTGCTTTAATTTCACACGAATATATCAATTCATGAAATTAAGGTTCTGTAAAAAAATCATTACAATCGAATAAAGCATGTATAGGTGTTATAAGTCGAAGAATTTAAAAAAATCGGAAAAAATCGTAAAACTGCGATTTTTATGAGAAATAATTTTTTGATTACGCTCAAATTTGACACGAATATATTAATTTATAAAATGAAGGTTCAGTGAAAAAATCATTACAATCGGATAAAGCATGTAGATGTTATAAGTCGAAGAATTTTTTTTAATATCGAAAAAAATCGTAAAATTGCGATTTTTATGAAAAATAATTTTTCGATTGCTCTCAAAAAGGTGGCAGTTCTAAGTTCAGAGATTTCAAAGGGCCTCAAAAAATTTCATGCAATTGGAGTAAGGGTTTTGCCAAAATCGTGTTAACGACACACAAAAATACAAAAGAAAAAAGAAAGGGGGAAAGAAAGAAAGAAGAAAAAAAAGAAAGAAAGAAAGAAAAGAAAGAAAAAAAAAAGGGGAAGAAAGAAAGAAAGAAAGAAAGAAAGAAAGAAAGAAAAAAAAACATTTCGGATTTTTTCTCCAGTGTAGTGAAATGGAATCTTCGCTTCCCTCGCTACGCTAGCTACGCTCATCCAATTATTCACCTAACCAACATCTGAATTAAATATTATTTATTGAGCTGGTCACAGTGAAGGCATTCGATCCATGGCGTGTCAGTCCGAATACTTAATAATATATTATAATATATATTATATTATAATATTAATATATATTTGTTTTTAAAGTTTTCGGGACGTATTGTAGTTGAATTTGTCTTCCGGGACATTCCCCCGCTTGTTTGATTTTTGCTCTACAGCCTTTGTCTGTCGCCTGGCACTCGACGTTTCGCCAGAATCACATCTGCATATCACGAGCACTCACGTACGTTTCCTTCTTCAAGAACACGCACTCGATGACAGTCCCCAAACCCCAACTGCGCGCGTCCTCGATCGGTATGCACCCCATGAAGGCCTTTGGATGCTTTCCCAAAACCTAGGACTCTACAGTACCCCCTGTATATTACCCTGTATCATACGCGAAGCCATCGAGATAAAAAAACGTCCCTGCAACATTAAAACAGAGGGCCCAGAACTGGCAACAGCAGGGAAACCCAAATTGGTCCAATACCAAGTGGAAAACAAACACATACCCCCTTCAGACACAACAAACGCTACTACACAAGACCCTTTCCCTCGAAAAACCCCAGTACAAATCTTGCTTTTCCAATACAACCTCGCCGCCCGCACCTATTTCCACCACAATGGGAGGCATGATATCGACCCAGGCGCGCGCAGTGGGTTGGAGACGTCAGTGGGTCGTGTTTTTGAAGAAGGAAGACTAAGTGGTGACTCGTGTCATGCCAATGTGATTCTGGCGAAAGTCGAGTGCCGGGCGCAGACAAAGGTCTGGCGAAAACTTAAACAAGCGGTGGAATGTCCCGGAAAGACAATTACAAAATATATTATATATATATATATAAATAAATAAATAAAAGTAAATTGATTTAGAGTTACCCATCAGTTAATAACTTTTTTCACGGAGGACTTGAAACAAAGCCCCAAACCAACCCCTGTGCCCGACGCAATCGACGAGTGAGCGATAACCAAACCCAAAAGATCAAATTTTTAATGGGAAAAAAGCAACAGGGGTAGGGACAGTGCGAACACCCCCAATTAACGCCAGAATCAAAAAGGCCGTTCAAAAAACTTGAATTTACATGTGCTTCGTTGCTAGGACGGCCCCAAAAAGTACCTTTACAAACTCCTAAAACAAGAACTTAGGACTTAAGTCCAAATCAAAAGTTAAAAAAGCTACTGTTTTAGCGGGAATCAAAAACCCTTTAAATTTATAGTCAATAAAAAATTTTTTTTCCATAGATTGTCTTTGAGAGAGAGAGAGAGAGAGAGAGAGAGAGAGAGAGAGAGAACTTTCCATCTCTCTCTATGCACGCAACAAGTTGTTCGCGAGTCGACGACACACACACACCTGCTGTCAGTCGTCGGAATGCGAGGACCCGTAGTATCAGGAGAACATAGCCGAAGCAGAGGTTGCTCTATGCCAAATTGCATAGCATACGTGATTTAATTAACTGAGAAAGCACGTGCCACGTAAAATACACCGACAGTTAGTTTATATTGCCACCTCAGTAAATATTTATTAATCATGATTAATTTCGCTTTTTGTTTGCTAATCGTTTTATCCCGAAGAAAATATCGAAACGTTAGAAATTAAAATATTATGCGTATATGCTTCTTTGTTGATTTTTTGTTTACGAGTTTCCCTACTTTGAGCGAAGACATTCCAGTAAAATCGTCAAAATCTTAGAAGTGCAATATAAATTTAAAGGGATTTTTCACTAAAAAAAACGTGACTGTCTATAATTTAATGAGATTTTGAATATTTCCTTATAAGACGGAGCCCGTGACAGTTTTTTATTTTCCTCATAAGGTACATATGTTTTGACCATTGAAATAGAAGCGGAAATTCATGTCATTTTAAAAATGCGCGTCTTTCGAGTCAAAGTGAGGGGGGTTTACCCCTCAGACGCCCCAAAGTGGGCCCCAAAAAGGGAAATCTTTCCCCCATTAAGTATACACGATTAAAACTACAAAAATTATAAAGAAGTTAGCCCCAAAAAAGAATACACTCGTCAGACGGGCTCGTTGGGCCCTGACCCCTAGACGCCCCAAAATGGGCCCCCAAAAAAAATCACTTCCCTATAAGGTATACGGATTTAAACTAGTCATTTTATAGGAAAATTACCCAAAAAACGAATTCACTCGCAGAAGGGTGCGTAGGGCCCTTGACCCCCCGACGCCCCCAAAAGGGGGCCCCCTTAAAAAAAGTCGAAACACCTCAATAGGTAACAGATTCAAACATACTATGTTATAAAAAAAAACTACCAAAAACGAATATTTCTCGTCAGACGAGCTGCGTTGGGGGTGTGACCCTAATAACCCCAAAAGTGGGCCCCCAAAATGGGTTAAATCTGTCCCCCTGGGATATACATAATTTAAATTAGTTTTTTATAGATCAGTTACCAGAAAACGAATATCACTCGTCAGACGGGCTGCGTTGGGCTTTTACCCGTCAAAACCCCTGAAGTGGGCCAAAAAAAAAGGTCAAAACTGCCCTCATAAGGTATTTATGATTCAAACAACGTCATGAAAAAAAAAGTTACCAGGAAAAGAAAATTACTCGTCACCTCGTCAGACGAGCCCCGGGGTTGGGGGTTTTTACCCGTTAAGAAACCCCCCAAAATGGGCCCCCCAAAAAGGGCAAATCTGCCCCCCAGGATACCATAAATTAAAAATACGTCATTTTTTAGACCGTTTACCAGAAAAGAAATCACTCGTATACGGGGTGTGTTTGGGGGGTTTGACCCTCAACGCCCCCCAAGTGGGCCCAAAAAAAAGGGCAAAATTTCCCCCATAAGGGATTCATGATTCAAACATACGTCATTTAAAGTGAAAGTTACCCGGAGGACTAATATTGTCGTCAGCGATCTGCGATGCGGCTTTTACCCCACTACGGGCCCCGGAATTTGGCCCTAAAAATGACATTCTGCCCCCATAAATTAAACATGTTTAAAAATACGGTATTTTATAGAAAAATTTCCTCGGGAAAAAAAAAACACTCGTCGACTGGTGGTTTTTGGGCCTTACCCACTTCCCCCCCAAAAAATTTGAAACTGTTTGTCTCGAAAAACTTACGAAAATTTTGTTTTGGGTTTAATGGATTTGTGCGATAAAATGTAGTCATATGTTTATGCATATTTTGGGCTTTAGCCCCGAAATAAAATTTTTTTTTTTTTGGGAATGCTAATCGAGAATAAACAGGAAGACATCTTTTTACTTCGTCTTTGGTAATTTTTAAATAAGATGGTGTAGTATATACACACATAAAAAAAACTTGTATAAAAATACAGCCAACCTTACACACCAAAAAAAATGAGATTAAAAAAGGGGCCAAGCTATTACCCTTTCCTTTTGCGCATCTTAATTTATAAAAGTCAGTATCCAGTAACAACACCTTGAAAAGCTTTGGCAAAATAGAATTTCAACTTTAAATTTTAAAAGAATAGTTCATCCAAATTCTTTTTCTAAAATTTTAAAAATAATGGTCATGCAAATTTTATTTTGTCAAACATTTCAAGATGTTTTTACTGGAACTGTACTTTATGAATTTAAGAAGCACAAATTGGAAGGGGAGATGAGCTTGGCCCCTTTTTTTTGACTCATTTCTTTTTAGTGGGGTAAGGGTTTTTCTGTATTTTTACAAGTTTTTTTTATTGTGGGATCTATTACTTTTCAAGTTTCCTTTCAAAATTTTTTGTTTAAAAATAAAATTGTATCAAAGTCGATTTTTGCTATGGTATTACCAATTTTTCCAATTTAAAAATAGAAAGAAAAAAAAATTTAAAGGGCCAAAGATTGCTTTTTTTAAACAATGTAGGCGATTTTTGCCTCGTTTGTAAAATATGGTTTCTTGTTGATTGTAGCCTGTATAAGGCTTATTTTAAAACCTTTATTTGGAAGCCTTACAGCAATTTTTTAACTTTTTCTTTCAAAGGGAGTTACATCACTATTACCGTTGAGTGACTAATATATCTAGGTGCCCGTTAGGGCGCCGCAGCCAAGCCGCGGTGCGCTACACACTCAAGCACCTTATACACCAAGCAGAGTTGGGGTGATTTCGAGGTGTTACCCAGCCGTCATGTAACGTGATGTGAACTTGAAAACTATCACAATCGAGGGGATTTAGGTACCTGACAACACATGCCAAATTTTATTGGGGTACGACCATTCCTTCTTGGTGAAAAAATGTCTTCAAACATGCTCAAAATCACTTTAAGGATGTTAGCTACTCCTACTGCTACTACTGCTACTTACATCTAATACGTCGGCCCGCGATTCTGACCAGACGGGTGGGACTACAATGTTCATATTTTACATGGACATTAAGGTTATAGTATTATAGTCTCTTTGGAAAAAAAAGTTGAAAAAGTTTGTTGGAAGGCTTCCAAATAAAGGTTTTAAAATAAGCCTTATACACTAACAAGTAACCATAGTTACTTGACACTTGTTGACGGTATAAGCAGAGTACGGCGGGAAAGTGCGATACGTAAACAAATGGCGGACATTTTAAATTTTGCTTCTATGTGTGAAATGAGAAAAGTTGTCATTATACTCTCATAAAACAAATCAGAAACCGTCCCTGACCTAGGCCCAGATGTAGAAAATTATTTATAATACAACAGTGTAGGTCTAAAGTTCCATTAGGCTATAGGACTAGATAAATAAATACATGTTTGACAAGCCCTAGGCCTTTCTTAGCCAACCCTAGTCCAGCACAACCTTGTTTTGACACTTCCCGCACAAATAACTAGTTTTGATTACTACAAGCCTAATGCAGATAAACAATGGTATGATAGTCCTAGGCTATTCCAAAATTTACGGCAATAATAAGCTTTTTCTTTACTTTTAATAAACTCACGAAATCTCCTGTCACTTTTAATAAAAATGTAAAACAAAAGATGGTGAAAATTTTCAATATTCTTCTGATTATCTGATGATTTACATGGCTGTGGGTCAAGGCCGTCTAGATATATCGCTTCCCTCGTGTGGGTGCAGTGAAATAGGTGTAAAATTACATTAGTTGTGCGTTTGTTGTTACATGGGAAAGTTTTAATAGGATGTGAGTTGCCTAGACTTAACCAGTCCTTATACCGTCGTTATACCATGGTTATACCACCTATACCCAGGATGTACATGAATCCGGGCCTAGAATATTTTACATCCTATTGTTATTGCTAATACCATAAAAATTAAATCAACTTTGATAAAAATATTATATTTTAACAAATAATTTTGTAATGGAACTTGAAAAAGTAATAAGATCACACACATAACAAAAACTTGTAGAAATACAGCCAAACCTTACACACTCAAAAGGAATGAGATCTAAAAAAAGGGCCAAGCTCATCTACCCTTCCACATTTGCGCATTCTTAATTCATAAACGTACAGTGTCCCATAACAGCATCCTCGAAAAGCTTGGCAAAATAGAATTTGCATGTTTACGTTTAAATTAATTACAAAAAAGAACTTGGATAAACTACTAGGCGCCTACGTTAAATTAATAATCGCAAATTCTATTTTGCCAAGCTTTTCGAGGATGCTGTTATGGGACACTGTACGTTTATGAATTAAGAATGCGCAAATGTGGAAGTGTAGATGAGCTTGGCCCTTTTTTTAGATCTCATTCCTTTTGAGTGTGTAAGGTTTGGCTGTATTTCTACAAGTTTTTGTTATGTGTGTGTATATTAGTCACTCAACGCTTTAATGTAGGTACTCATCCAGGTGATACATAGGTCTGTCGAGAAGATATTTTTAGTTTTAGTTTTAAAAGTAGCTACCTTATCCACATTTTTCAAATCTGGGGGTAACTTGTTAAAGACTTTTCTTGCCATGTAATAGAGATGTTTTTCAAATCGTTTAGAGTTATTGTGTAGGGTATTGTAGAAGCAATTTGTGTCTTGTCTCATGTGGATGGTGAATAGAGTTTTTAAAAAGGTCGGGATGCATTTTGACAAAACAGACTGCTTTATATATATACGTGTTGGATACAGTAAGTATTTGAAGCTCTTGAAATTTCTCTCGACAGCTTTCATTTTTTTTTTAATTTCCCAGTATCCTTACCGCTCTTTTTTGTACAATTTGCACTCGTTGAATCAAGGACTTAATTGCGGTTCCCCATGCAGGACAGTATGCCGTACGTCAATATGGAGTGAAAGTTTGCAAAATATGCTACTCGTAGTGTGGTCGGAGTCGCTAGAGAGGAAAGTATTCGAAGAGCGTACACACTTGAGTTTAGCCGCCTACACAATCCATCAATATGAGGCTGCCATGACAATCATACTTATCTGTTTCATCAAGACATACATTGCCGCGTTGATGGGTGAGCTTTTTTGTAAGTTTTTAGTTTGCGTAGGACCACTTTTTCCTTTGCAAGTGCTTTTTGAATGCATTGTAGGTGATTGTTGTCGAGTTTATATTGTTACTTGTTAATTGTTATTATAAACCTAAAAAAACTCATATTAAAACCTTTATTCTATAGATTCTGGCTAACTTTTTCAACTTTTTCTTTCAGAAAGCAATACATTACCATTACCTTAATGTCCATGTGAAATATGAACGTTGTAGCCCCTCCCGTTTGGTCAGAATCGGCCCAAATGTCACGAAAATATCGCACTAAAAATCGAAAAAAATCGTAAAAGTACGATATTCATGAGAAATATGTCTTCGATTGTACCCAAAAAAGGAACAAGTCTAAGTTCAGAGATTTCGAAGGTCCCCTTCAATTTTCACCAAGATTGCATATGTCGTTTGCCCGGTAGAGAGCGAACAAACAGACAAAAAAAAAAAAAACACCCGAGCTAAATTTTTTTGGGGGTTGGTGAAATTGAAGTCTTCGCTTCGCTCATCCAATTAACAATGTAATTTCCAGAGCATGTCCAAGTACTGATTACTGGAATTTGATTTTTAAATGTGCTACCTTTTTGGCCATACCATAAATTAAAATTAGTTTATATCCAATTCTATTCTATTCTATTCTATTCTATTCTATTCTATTCTATTCCCTTTTTTGTTTTTAGAAGGTCAGATTGATGTAAATATTACGATTGTCCGGAATTTTGGTTGTTTCCAGCTTCGAGCCAAGGGTAATGTAAGTGTGAATCTAGGTGCCCGTTAGGGCGCCGCAGCCAAGCCGCGGTGCGCTACACACTCAAGCACCTTATACACCAAGCAGAGTTGGGGTGATTTCGAGGTGTTACCCAGCCGTCATGTAACGTGATGTGAACTTGAAAACTATCACAATCGAGGGGATTTAGGTACCTGACAACACATGCCAAATTTTATTGGGGTACGATTATTCCTTCTTGGTGAAAAAATGGCTTGAAACATGCTCAAAATCACTTTAAGGATGTTAGCTACTGCTACTGCTACTGCTACTGCTAACATCTAATACGTCGGCCCGCGATTCTGACCAGACGGGTGGGACTACAATGTTCATATTTTACATGGACATTAAGGTTATAGAAATATAGTCTCTTTTGAAAAAAAAAGTTGAAAAAGTTTGTTGGAAGGCTTCCAAATAAAGGTTTTAAAATAAGCCTTAAACACTTGGCATACAATCAACAAGTAACCATAGTTACTTGACACTTGTTGACAGTATAAGCAGAGTTAGGCGGGAAAGTGCGATACGTAAACAAATAGCGGACATTTAAAATTTTTCTTCTTTGTGTGGAACGAGAAAAGGTGTCATTATACTCTCATAAAACAAATCAGAAACCGTCCCTGGCCTAGGCCCAGATGTGGAAAATTATTTATAATGCAAAAGTGTAGGTCTAAAGTTCCATTTGGCTATAGGACTAGTAAAATTCATACTTACATTACATGTTTGACAAGCCTAGCCAACCCTATGCCAGCACAACATTGTTCTGATATGAACTTGCTCAACTGTTTGTTTACATAATTGCAACAATCAATCATTTCATACAACTTGTCTTTCGATTGGCCCGCGTTTATGAAGGCACTGCCATCTAGAATAAATATAGAACTTTTTCGAGCTCTTTGCTATACGCAAATCTTTTTAAAGTGTTTGGATTTCGTGATACTCTTTCAACCATAATATACATCCTATATAATTGTCTAGACCAGCAGTCGGTGGTCCACTTCCGGTACAATTAGAAGCCATCTTAAAATGACAGTTTACATGTTAATCAAATGGGAGCGATTTGTGGCCAAATAGTTCTCAAGATTGCCGCCAGGTTGACAGGTAAGCATACTAGCCTTTAACACCAAATGATTACTAAATTCCCTTATGCAATCACTTCGTATTGTTTCTTTTGTTTAATACCATGCTGCACAAGCTAAAACCATATCAAACAATCCAGTAAAATACTTTATTGCATTAAAAAAGCATAAATTAAAACACCAAATCGCCATCTTGAAATGGGCCGGTTGAGTCTTCAATTTGCTACGCTCGCGCCTGTGCGGAGGTATAGGAGACTGCTAATCTAGCCTACTATAGGGGTTTAATATCAATGCTTTCAACTCACAACCCATGACGTTTTCCACGATACCGTTCAAGAATACCAATTCCTTCGAAAACGAAAACGACTTCGTTTTCAAATTGCGTTTTCAACTCATCTCCCACGAACTCAAGAATTGGGGTCCAGTCCTTATACCGTCGTTATACCATGGTTATACCACCTATACCCAGGATGTACATGAATCCGGGTCTAGATATTTTACATCCTATATTGTTACTGCTAATACCATAGAATTTAAATCAACTTTGATAAAAATATTATATTTTAGCAAATAATTTGTAATGGAACTTGAAAAAAGTAATGAGATCACACACATAACAAAAACTTGTAGAAATACAGCCAAACCTTACACACTCAAAAGGAATGAGATCTAAAAAAAGGGCCAAGCTCATCTACCCTTCCACATAAACGTACAGTGTCCCATAACAGCATCCTCGAAAAGCTTGGGAAAATAGAAATTTGCATGTTATTACGTTTAAATTAATTAGAAAAAAAGAATTTGGATAAACTATTACTTTAAATTAAAAATCGCAAATTCTATTTTGCCAAGCTTTTCGAGGATGCTGTTATGGGACACGTACGTTTATGTGGAAGGGTAGATGAGCTTGGCCCTTTTTTTAGATCTCATTCCTTTTGAGTGTGTAAGGTTTGGCTGTATTTCTACAAGTTTTTGTATGTGTGTTTTTGTTTACCGGCTATGGAATTGGGTTGACCTGCATGGTGACTGTGCGAGCACCGTGGAGGAATGGCTAGAATAAACAGTTAACTGTAAAATAAAAAAATAATTCTCTCGAAAATAAAACACAAGTTTTATTATTTGCTCCGCAAGGGAAAGAAGCATCGTTACCTTCTGATAGGAGTGTTGTGCTCCCTGCTTCAATGCTTGGGCCAGTGGCGGAACTAGGCGCCCGCAGGGCCCGTAACTGCGGGAGGGCCCAGGCCCGCCCTCTAGTTCAGGGGGTCCCATAAAAAAAAACTTAGAATAAAAAACAGTATTTAACCCTGTTTGAAAAATATTGTATTTGTTTTCGTTAGTAAAATGACCGTTTTTGAATCTAGCAGTTATTTAGGAAATTTTAGCGTCCACAACACAACACACAAAAACTATATTATTTTGGTATTGCATTCAGCCCACCACTTTTTTCTAAAACGCACCAAACGCACTCTAAAAACCTGTTTTTCAAAATTTTCGCCTGCGCCGCTATTGTTGGGGGGCTTCGCCCCCCAAACCAAACCCCACGTACTTCGTCCCTATTTTATACCCCCGGGATATTATATAGTTCCCCCGGGATGAAAAGCCTGAATTCAACACTGAGCCTATTTATGTGTTTATCTGTTAGGGAGACCCCAACAAATTTGGCGGGCAGGCCCATGAAACAAATTTCCGACACTGGCTGGGGCTAACCCTTGACCAACAGTCCCCAACACCTAAATTGGGTTCCTCACATTTTGGAATTGGCTCAGGCGACTTTTGCTATGCGAGTCCTGGCCAGGCAGTGCAAAATCAAGGCATTGCGCATATTGTATTTTGCATATGTACAATCTATCATAAGCTATGAAGTAACTTTTGGGGTAGTGCAAGCAACTCATTAAGAATTTTCAGAGCCCAAAAGAAAATCCTGAGAATTATGATCACGATAGGTCCATTTCCAAGAATGTCATGTATTTTTTTTATTTTTTATTATTTGTTCCGTAACACATTGTTTAAATGTATCACGAGGATGGCAGAAAAGAGCAGAGCTCCAAACACACTTGGTGACTGCCAACCTTATAACAATAAATATAATAAAAGATAACAACATTATTACAATCATTAGTAAACCTATAAAATAAAGAAAATAAGTAAATAAATATACACTTCAATGAATTACTATAAAAATGAATCAGTAAAAGAAACTGCAGAATTAACTTTGTAATGCAAAAACATGTGTGCTTAGGGCAGATTTAAAAGAGTCTAATGAGCGAATCTCCCTTAACTCCAAAGGAAGAGCATTCCATCATTACAAGTCCTGTAGTAGAAGCCATTTTGGTAAGCTGTTGTTCTTGCAAATGGAGGCTTGAGAATTAATCCTTTACCAAGTTCTGCTCCTCGACTACAGACTTGCAATCTTGCGTATGGGTCCAGATCAATAGTACCGTGTAACATTCCCCATAGAAATTGCAGTTCTACTTTTTCCTGTAACTTTCTAGCAATGGAATGTCTAAAGATGTACGTCTTGCAGTAGCACTGTCACTTTGGCAAGTATTCCGGGACCTAAACGCACTTACCCTGCCTTGCCTCTATATTTTGGAAGTGTGGACCGTATCCGTATCAAATGGGTCGGAAACTAGCAAAATCAAGAACATTGAGAGAAAAAGAAGTTCAATTAAGCAGTGAAAGGGTTGCTGCTACAAAGGGGTTATTATAATGTGAAAGTGTTCATACTCGATAAGGTAACCCTAGTTGCTGGGTTTAGTATAGCAAGAGGAAGGATGTTTGTTTGTGTTATTCTGTAGGCTTGATGATAAAATAAATTTTAAAATGTAAAATATGATAAGTAAACTGTGAAGTAGAGTTATCTTCTGTAAGCAGATTAATGAGGCTAATATTCGTGGTAACGTGTCTACTTTGTCAATTCAATTCACTTCACACCTAAATACATGCTTTATAATTTTATAAACACAAACATATCCAGCAAAAACACCGACTTTTTTTCTCTATGGAAAAGTTCATTTCAAATTAGCCGCATGTGCTGCCAACCTCGATTCCGTGATCTTGACTTTGCGTAGGCCTTATTACCATTGCTTATTGCTTATTACCTTACTAACAATGTTACTAACTAACTAGGTGACTGTTTAACACCTATCAAATTATTTTATTTTTAAAATAATGCCTTTTGGAAGCAGCTATCAAGAAAACGTTCGTCTTCCGAAGTTCAAGGTTTTTTCTTTTGGTGGTGCACCTGGTGCCACGGTGCCTTCGTAAGTTTAGTTCGTAATCGTGGTGCAATGTTATGGTGACTACGGGGCGCCGAGAAGAATCACAGTTTTACTCGTTTTTCTTTTTTAGCGAAATATATAAAAATGTTAGCTCCTGGAACTAGGGGCAATCATGAAACGAGTGCCTCTTCTTCATCACTTACTACAAAGGAGAAGTATGTAGAGGACTTCGATTTTCCGTTTTGCGACGAATCTTCGAAGTACGAGAAAGTTGCTAAAATAGGTCAAGGAACATTTGGGTAAGTTAGGTTAGGTTGTCTAGGATCTACCTTAAAAATTTCAATGATAATTTGTTTTCGGATTTAAAAATCATGCTTGAATTCACAGATATATTATAACACCAAGCATTGTAAATATGTATTTATGTAACAACAAAATAAAGATACTTCTACTACCAGGGCTAGGCTACCAGGCCTAGGCCTAGGCCTAGCCTAGGCTTAGGCCTTGCACCTAGCCCTAGCCTAGGGTATAGGGCCTAGGCCTAGTACACTAGTCTATGTTTAGCAAAATGGACTACACGTGAAAACTGTTATAAACTTTAACTGTACTTTGTATTGTTATTTGTTGTCCAAATAAATAAATAAATAAATAAATATCATGGCATTACACTGTCATCTAGGCTAGGGCTAGGCCACTAGGATAAAGCCATCGTAAGCTGGCTAGGTTGTTGTTGTTGTAGTATTTCTTACTATTGACCAATTTGATCGGTGGTAGGGCCTAGGTTTCTTTTCTACTCTTTCTTACTTCTTATCCTAACTTGGTTTCTTGCCCCTTACACCCTCTCATCTCTTCCTACTATCCTTTTCTTCTTTAATGCTCATCCTTTTCCTCACTAGCAGGTCCACCGTTCGGCAGTCGCTTCAGCCTATTTTTGAAAGCTTTAACTGTTTTTCCCCTACAACCCCTTCAGTCAGCCCATTCCAACTTCCCTACGTCGGTTTTCCAAGATCCCCTCTCATACTTCCATGTGTTATCCTTATCCCCTCTAGCATTGTATGTAGCTTTCTTTAAATAGCCTATTTATTTTAGGAAGTGGCTATTTAACCGTAGCTACGGGAAAATTACGATTCTCAATTCGTCCGTAGCATGAACGAAGATCAGCGGAAATAATCGAAGGTATCCGAATCGTCGGGATACCACGTACTAGGCCAATAGCTTCAAATATCACAAGTGCATTGTGGGCAGAGTGGTAGCGGGTCCGAATTCTATTCGAGAGGTCGGCGGTTCAAATTTTCGTTTGGTCGTTTTTTTTTTTTACCATTCTATTTGGGTCCATGTTTTTTCTGCAAATGATTTCATTACATTCGGCCCGTCGCAAACACAATTCTAGATGATAAAAGCGTTTAAAAAGTGCTGCGCCGCGCTAGTTCTAGGATACAATCGATAAGAGCGCACCCGAAATCCTTTTCGTTAAAAACGAGTTTAGATTTAAAATAGCAACGTTAAAGGTTTGGTAAGTAGAGTATTTTATTAAAAAACGAGTTAAGATTTAAAATAGCAACGTTAAAGGTTTGGTAAGTAGAGTATTTTATTGAAAAGGTTGGTAGGCCTACTAAGTAAATGTCATAATAAACATGGCGCGCCGGCAACAGTGAAATGGTAGTGTTTGTGTTCAATCTTTATTAATTATAACATAATTCGTATATTTTCAGAGTGGTTAATTGGTTATTATTGAATTAACGTAATTTACTTCCCGTTCCTACGGTGAAATTAGCAGGCCTAATTTTTCCGTACCCACAGTTCGAGTACCTTCAGTGATTTCCGCCGATGTTCGTTCATGCTACGGACGAATTGAGAAACTTAATTTTCCCGTAGCTACGGTCGAATAGCCTCAGCGATTTATTTAATTCTTACTAACCTTCATTGTTCCTCATGACTAGGCCTATACATTTTTCCCAGCCTGTCATTTTTCCTTCTGTCCTCTAGTTTCTCCCACCCTAGATCATTGACCATGCCTGTAACGCTTCTCATATTTTCTTACCATCCTCCCATTGACAAGCTGTTCTCTCCAGGTTTTCCCCTTGCTTAGCACTCTCTTTGCTGCCCTTCTTTGTACCGCCTCTACTCCCATTTCTTCCCCTTTCCTGTATGGATCCCATATTGCCCTTCGTATTTCAACGTCGGTCTTATGAGCGTTTTACACGCTTTTTTCCCTTTAATGTAGGCCTAGGCCCTTTAGGTCTACCCTATGCAATCTTATAGGCTTAGGCATCTGCATAGGCTTTGTATATCCAATTCCCTGCGTAGGCCAACTGGTGGGCTAGGCCTAGACTAGAGACCTGGATCTTATTAACTACGTTAATAGAGAAGCGCGTTTGGATGTTCGTGTGTTAAAAATTTCTGGGACTCACCGCCCTAGAAATGTGGCGTTCTCACCGTCCAAAGTATGTAACTGGATGTAGTCAAATCCATGTCAAGCAATTTAATATATTCTAATAGTTTGCCTGAGGCATGAACCTACGCCTAATAATGATAATATCTAATATAAAAATGTATATATATTATAACATCCATTGTCAACGAATAATACCTTACTTATCTGCAAATTTGTATATTCAACATTGTACTTTGTTTGGACCTTGGGTTGATTACCGACAATAAACCGGGGAAACTTCCTTATCGACTCTGGTTGCCATGGTTACCAAGACCTTGGGCTCGCTGCCTTTGCTAGGATTTTGATAGGAATTATCAAGGAACCAATGGATTACCCAGGCGGTGAGCCCTAATAAATGTCTAAACGCGCTACGTATCTAGAAGATAAAGCGGCGTTAGCCTAGACCTAGGTCCTACTTTGAAGGACACTTGCCTAGGGCCTACTACAGTCTGGCAATAGCTTTCTGTTACCGTTTTAGTTTTTCTGAATGCTGAGCAATGTTTGTTATGTTTAGACATTTAGATCGATGCATATGTATTATTGGACGAGTGAGCGAAGCGAACGGAGTCTCTGTGGCAAGTTTTTCGGCACTTCGTTTTGTTTGTAATGTATGGAGGCCTATGTATGTTACAATTAAGAAAAGGCCAATCGGCTAGTTTAGTATGATTGGAGAAGGGTTGACAGGTTGGGAAAGCATAGAGAACATAAAGAACATAAAACCCAGCCTGAAGGGCTGAGGGCTACAAAACTTTTCACCTGCTGATGACAACTGCAGCTAATTTAAAGTTGTTTGTTACCTTAATCCACGACGCGTTTCGTCCTTCTGGGACTCATCAGGCGGATGGTGGCCACTAAAAATCAGCTAACTACATGCAAACAAAACTCACAACACATGTATAATATTATTATGTCTGTCTGTCTGCGTGTTCGATGCGCAGGGGCCAAACTACTCGTCCGATTTTGACGAAATTTCTCACCAACGTCAAGGACCAATAGATAAGAGTGCTGTTAACATGGACAGCAAAAATTGCAGGAATCCAACCTTCAAAAAATTAAAATTTGCAAAATTTATTACTTTATTTTTTTAACTTAAAGTTTGCTTTGGGAAAAAATACCCTTTCTCACCAATGTTATAAATCAGTTTGCCCTGGCCAACTTACAAAAAATTAATTACTGACAAAAATTGTGTTTTGCAGAGCTTTTACTAAATTGGATTTGATTTGAGGACCATAAAAGATGGATGCAGAACATCGAGTGGGAATAGAGTTCATGATGACTTCGGGTACCCGGAAACCGGTTTGGAACCGGTTCCATTACGATCCGGTTCCCCTTTTTCGGAACCGGTTCTATTTTTAACCTAAAAGTTGCCAAGGGCCTAGGCACAGACGAGAATAAATGAGCCCCAGAAACACCCGTGGTTGCAAAATTCTTAGGCCTAGGCCTAGGCTCTATGAATGTTGCATCACAATTTTGACCTAGGCTTAGCCTAGGCCCATGTGTTGTGTTATAATAACATTGCAGAACTTGTTAATAACATTTTAATCATATAGGCCTACTAATTCTATTTTTCACGTTTAAGATCACATAATCCAAACTTTATGAACGAAAACGAAAGCAAACAATCTTGTAGGCCATTGTTCGTTCAACTGTTCTCACTAAGCAGTTCCTACAATGTCTGGGACACGGCTCCGCCCCCTATCGAAATTCAAATCGATTATCGCCCTGCCCATGTTTTCAATCGAAATTAGCCCGCGCAGATTCAAATTTACAAAAATTGAGAAAGAAAAATATGTGTAGGAACCGGTTCCGAACCGGATCCGGCGAGGGTGGATCCGGTTCCGGATTTTTCGACCCGAAGTCATCCTTAGACCTTTCTAAAACATATTTTGGAATCTTGGTAGCTTTAATACTTTGGTGTGACGATGTGATATGTTTTCATTATTTTGGTGTCGCTCGCGTCCACCTGCATAGCGATCGATATAGTTAACGCATCAGTGGCAGACAAGTCCCGACTTGATGACTCGTGGACATACAGAGCTGCGTGCATGCATGCTATGCTGTAGCTAGCTGTAGATTTAAAAAATGGACATTTTCAAAATATTACATAAAGGTGTCAAAATAATGCAATTTTAAGTTTTGTTTTACTTTTTAGTAACCAGTTAGTAAATTGCATGAATAATTTTTCCAAAATTTCAAAATTTGAGCCAAAATAGCATTGAGTTTCTGTATGCAGTTACAGTAACGTGATCACTCGCGCGGGGTTTCAGCAACCCCAGCCACGTTCAGACCGGCAATATAACAACACTAAAAGCCCTAATGATGAGAGGGTTACACATTTCGCTAACATAACAAATAGAGTGACTTGAAGGTAACTGAGAATCTAGAGTCGGTAAAACAGTCCGATGTCGAATGTAGACCCTGGGGTTTGTAGAACCCCACGCGAGGAACCAAGGGTTAATGACTATTTTTATTAATTTGAAATTATTTGTCATAACAATCAATAAAAATGATAAATAATAATCAAAACACCCGGTTCCAACTTAAGTCAGGTCGGGGGGGACGTATCACCAATTTCTCGGGCTGTGGACTTTCAGTGTTTGCTAGCCAGGCTCAACACCTCCTCATCTACTTCGATGTCTTCTATGACAGGCATTTCTACCAGTTCTCTCCATTTCTTTCTATCCTCCCAGAGTCTTTCTTCATTAATTCTTTCCCATGATTTTCCTCTTTCTTCAATGTTCCATTTTATTTGGTCCCTCCATCTATCTCTTGGGCGTCCAACTCTTCTTACTCCCCCCCATGTGTGTTCAAATTCTCTTCTTGGTATTCTATCTTGTTTCATTCTTCGTACGTGCCCATACCATCGAAGTCTTTCTTTTCCTATTTTATTTCGTAAACTTTCCACTCCTAATTTGTTTCTTATTGTTTTGCTCCGTACCTTGTCTATTTTTGTTAAGGCTACAGAACTTCTTAAAAATTTCATCTCTGCTGCTTGTAATCTGCTGTCTTCCTTTCCTCCTATTGTCCATGTCACGGATGCATATGATATTATTGGGAGGAAATACATTTTGTACAATAACATCTTGCACCTGGATGATATTTCTTCTTTCCATAATAGTTTACGTACACTTTGGTAAAATTTCTTTGCTAATATAATTCTCCTTGATATTTCAGCATCTATTTTTGCGTCCTTTGTTAGTATACTTCCGAGGTATTTAAATGCTTCTGCAATGGCCAGCTCTTCACCCCGTAGTATTATCTTCTTTTGATTTTGTTTACTTTTCTTCGTTACTATTAATGTTTCACTCTTTTCAATGCTTATTTTCATGTTAAACTTCAGTGTTTCCTCATTCCATCTATCTACGCTCTTCTGTACTTCTTCAATGGTATCTCCCCATCTCACTATATCATCTGCAAATATCATAGTTTTTAGATGTTTCACTTTCTGTGGGTTCAACTTTACGCAGTATGTTATCCATAACAACGGTAAATAATGTAGGTGACATCACACTACCTTGCCGTAGCCCACCGTTTATTTCAAACCAAGTAGTTCTACCAAATGGTGTTTGAACACAGCTCTTTGTTGTGACATATGTGCTTTGAATTCTTGTTATTAGACTCTGTTCTACTTCTGCATCTTTTAAGCATTCCCAAGCTTTTGCTCTTGGGACACTGTCATATGCTTTTTCTACATCCAAGAATACCATGAACATTTCTTCTCCCTTTTCCACCTTTTTTTCCATTATTTGTCTGAGCGCAAATATGAGATCTATGGTTGAGCGGCCAGCTCTAAACCCATATTGTTCCTCTCTCAAACTTGGCTCTACTTGTTGTCGTAGTCTTCGATCTAGTATTTTCTCGTATATCTTTGCACACTGGCTCATCAGCGTTATTCCTCTATAATTTTTACACTTCTTTCTGTCCCCTTTCTTAAATGTTGGCACTATAATTCCTTTCCCCCAGTCATCTGGTACCTTCTTTTCTTTCCAAGCTGCACTGGTCACTCTCCACATCCAATCTATGCCTGCATCCCCTGCAGCCTTGATCATCTCCACAACTATTTCATCCTCTCCCGAAGCTTTACCATTTTCATGGCTTTTACTGCTTCAACTACTTCCCGTCTTGATATTTCATTTCCTATTATTTCTTCTATTTCTTCCTCATTGGTGTTCTGAAAGATTTCTATTGTTAGGTCCCCTTCCTGAGTTTGGTTATGGTTAGTATCAGGTAACCTAGGCATATTAAGTAGGTTTTTGAAATATTTCTTCCACATGTTTTTCACTTCTTCTGGGTCAGTAATAAGAGCACTGCCTCCTAGATGTTCGTCGTGGCTCCTCGTTCCCTGCCTGTCCATACAACATGGTTTGATTGTTGAAGAAAATTCGCACTTTTTTCCCACAGCGCTAGTTACCGTCCCCAAGAGCTTTCTTTTGTTTTCGTTGTTTACATACGATCTGCATACGATTCAAATGTCATCATGCCAGAGTTGAGCTATATTTTTCTTCATAATAGGCAATGGTGCGTGCAAGAAGTTGTAAGATACCGGGATGCCATTATCTAAAACAAGTTGGCCTTTCTTTGCATGAACTACAGGGAAATAAGGAAATTGTGCCACCCAGGCCCCTCACCAGACTCCCCTTTAGCACGCGCCACTTCTTGATGGAAAGTAATATTGTTTAGCTCGTGGCCTAGTCAAGACTAGGGCCCGAGTAGGCTACCTAAGCCTATTGATTTTTAATATGATTAGGAATAGGAGGCATAGGCCCTCCAGATAAAAATAACATGCATATTAGCCCTTGCCTTATATTATCAAACAACAAAGTTATCAATATCTACTTTTTGTTTAATTACCAGCATAATATAACTAGACAAATTTGTATATTACTATTCTGCAAACCTTGATAAGTGATGTACGTACACAAAATACGATCTAAAACATTCAATTTAGTTGGATTTAACAGTAAACTACATGGGAGATGACATTTAATGTGACAACAACATCAAAAACAAAAGAAAGCTCTTGGGGACGGTAACTAGCGCTTTGGACAACAATTAACACTGTGCGCGTGGACAGGCAGGTAACGAGGAGCCACGACGAACATCTAGGAGGCAGTGAAAAGAGATTCATTGTTGTTGGTCAGGTATCTTGTGATTTCTTCTGTTTTTCTTTTGCTTCTCATTAGTCCATACAACAATTTCTTATTTGTATCAAAGTCCTTCTCTAATTTGTCTGCAAATATTTCCATTGTATTTTTCTTTTCTTCCATTACTATTTTTTTAGCTTCATATTTATACTTTTTGTACTTTTCTTCATTTTCTTTAGTCCTGTTTTTATCCTTTTCCTTTCGGGCTACATTTTTGCGTTTAACAGCTGTCTTCACTCTTCCATTCCACCACACCCGTTTCCTTTTCCTTTCTTATGCCACCTGGCCCCTTCCGCATATTTCTTCAGCACTACTAATAAATACTGACTTAACAGCATTGCTTCCAAGTTTTCCCGCCCAATTCTGGAAATTTGCGCTCTTGCGGGGAGCGGGAAGGGAGGGAGATAGGCGTGAACAACTTAACAAATTTAGTCATCCCCACCGCAACAAAACATGGCGTATCGCAAAGCAACGAGGGGTAATGCTCGGGTATAATACACCGACAAAGTAGCCAACGCCTGATTTATTGCGCGCCCGGCTCACTAGCGAGTATAACACTGTCAAGGTCAACTTCCATTGCTGGCATGGGATATTAGTCACTCAACGCTGGCATCGATAAATGCGAATATAAATATCGAGTTGTAATCCCTATCCGAAAGTTTTTTCTGGTGTATGCTAACACATTACACATTACACATTATTATTATTATTGTTATTATTACATTGTAAAACAATGTATAGTTTTATATTTTACACAGTAGGCATATGCTATCAAAAATTATTGGTTTTTCTCCCGTTTCTCGCGATTGAACAAAACATTATAAATAATGTTTTCAAAATATGAACTCTTGTCCCCTCGTCTCAATACAATACTGAGCATAGCAAGCGAGTAATCAAGCTTGTAAGGTACTCTTTATTAATTGTACATAGTACATATTATTTTTTTGGTATCTAAACCCAATCGCGTTTGCGATTCAAACTCATGTCCCTTAGTTTCATGCTGACCTTCGCCATATATCGTCATAAACCAAGACAGCAAGATTGTTGTTGTGTAGTGTTCTATCGCAAACAGAGGCGGAGGTTTTCGTTCGAACCCTAGTCGGGTAGAGCTAGTTTGAATTGTTTCACTTCATTCAATTCAATTTAAAAGAGTTATTACACAATCACTGTTTGGGATAAAAGTCAGCGGCGTCAACAAAAAGAATGTGCAGGGTGCAGCCAAACGCGGCCCGGTCCTCAGAAGTTTTTTGAATACCGTCCATGTCCATTACTCTTGACTGTTTATGTTAACCACAGCCATACATTAAAACACATTTCAACAAACTTCCTCGCGTCTATGGAAAAAGAGCCTCCTTTGAAAATGTGCACACTTTTTTGGTAAGTGTTTTTATTTTAATATATCTTGCGGTCTAAACATCTTTTTTTGATGGGTTTTTATATATATTTAAATTTTAATGTTTTCGTATTCAGATATAGAAGAAAAATTTAATTTCTTTAGGGAAAGGGTTTACTTGCACTCAAATGGTTTTGTTTTTTTTAGCAACGGTGATTTTGGGAAAGGGGTCCTAGAAACGGGGGCACATAAAATTTAAATTTCTTCTAAATCGGCCTTTTTTGATTCTGGCGTTGATCCGCGGGTGTTCGCACTGCCATACCACTGATTACTAGATTCCCTATATTAAAAAAATATTGATTTTTGGTTTTTTTTCGCTCCCTCGCCCGTTTCGTGGGGGGCCTGCGGGGTTGGATTGATCGCTTTAGTTTCTGCCCCCCCACTGAAAACAGTTACAGGCGGGGAAACTGGCGGGGGGTTTTCCGGGGTGCGATCGCCCCCGGGCTTTTTACTTTCCCGGGCCCCCTTTGGAATTTTTTGTACACCTACCCTTTCATTTTTTAGACAAAATATATATGATTGTTATTTTTTACTGCGAAAAAGAGTTGCGAACAAAATCCCTTTTTAATAATTTTAAACGAAAACTAATGGGGTCCCTAGGCAGCTCTTAAAACGAGAATGGTTTTCCCCAGTGTTCTCATTTTTCCCAGTTTTCAGTAGAACATTTTCCCTAGCACATTTACAAACTAGGGGCCCCGGCGGGGGGATTTTAAAGTTGTCCGTAAACGCTATTACAGGTTACAGTTTAAACGCTTCACATTATTATTGGAAAGTTATCATGATTAAATCAAAATTTCCAGTATACACTCACCCCCCAACTCGCTTTTGGAGGTAAATTTGGCACTTGTGATTTACATTATTGGTTGTAAGGCTTCCTAAAATTTAAAATTTTCCCCCGAATTTAAATTTGCGAGCTCGGGTGGGGTTTTTGGCGCCTTTTAATCGCATCCAAAAATGCGTTTTGGCCATAAAAATATAAACAAAACTATCCAAAAATTTTTCCCCTTTTTCGGCGAAATTCCCTCCGGGGGCGGGGGGCTTGGGGCCCCCAAACCCCCTGCTTTGCTACGCGACCTCAACGGGCCCTACTACATCCCCAAGCACCCGGGGCCTTTTCGCCCCCAGTCCGGGGCCTGTCATTATATGACAAAGTGGTTAAGACAAAATATAAAATTTATTTATTTATTATATGCACGTTAAAACGCTAAACTTCCGGAAAATATAAGCCCTACCTCAGAACGTTTTTTCCCTTGTAAAAAAAAGTTTTTTTTTACCCAACAAAGATAAATAGGACGTTTTTTTCACTTTAGGATTGACACATTGACAAAAATATTAATTGAAAATAAATTTTTCCCGGATACAAAAGTAACAACCAATAAAAAAAGAAAGGGTGGTCTTTTTGGAGACCCGGATACACAAAAAATTCCCTTTGCAAATATCGAAAAACAAATACACAAAAAATCTCAAAAAATCTCTTTAGTTTTATTTTAATGCGCCCACACATAGGCATGTGTTACACGGTGGGGTTGGGAAATTTTTACACATTTTTTTTACATAGACTTCGAGAATTTTTTTTTTCCCGTGCGGGACAAAAGAATGAGAACATTGAGTTCAACTATGTACTTTCCCGGTACCGTCGTACACTCGCCGAAAAATACGTTAAATAATGTGATGTTTGGGAAAACTTTTCAAAAAAACCCCGCTCTGGTTATATAACATATAAACCCAGGGAACAAAAATTTTTTTTTTTTAAAAAACGGGGGAAAAATAAAAATTGTAAAAAGTGATCATGTTCCGGGTTTATTTGTTTTTTTTTCTTGAATTCTTCGGCCACAAATTTGCAAGGGGCATTACACACCAATAAAGAAAATTTAAATGCATTGCAAAAATTAAAGTTGTAGGTTTTCCTTTCTTAGATGATTTTTTTTCCTTTGGGTTTCAATTGCTTTGGACAACGGGGGTTTTTTCCAAAAAAAAGTAAAAAGGGAAACACAATTTGAAGTTAAAAGGGTTTTAAAGGTTTTAAACGAGAAAGGTTGGTTTTAAATTTTTAGAATAAAAAATCCCCACGGGGCAGGGAATTAAAAAATTTTTATTCTTTTAATTCATATTTGAGTAATCATAATATCTTAAAACATTTTTAACTTTTCCAAGCAAAAAGCAAGATTTGGGTACTATACCCCAACAAATTTAAAAATTTTTTTAAAAAATTTTTTTTGATCTGAAAAATTTTTGGAAACATAAGGGGCATAAGCGTCATTAATTTTATAATATACCTCCCATCCCACTCGCAGGGGAAAAAAGAAACCCATGTACGAGAAAAAGAAGTAATTACATCAATAAAAAAACAAAATGAATTTAAAAGTGGATGTTTCTTTCCCCCAGTTCAAAAAAGTACGGAAAAAACTGCAATTTAAAAAATTGCGCCCCAAACCTCTATGGAAAGAATTAAATTTTCGTTTTGGTAAACAAAAATTGGTGCAATTAAAGGGTTTTTTAAAAAATACAAATCATAATTTCCCAAAAATGAAAGTTGCATTTTTAAAAGAGGGAATTTCATGACGGGGAAAAAATTTAAAACGATCCGAACCCCCGACGCCATCGATTGGCGAAATAAACGGGAAAATTTTTAAAACCTAGTTCACAATTACCATGATTTATCCGCGGATGAGTCAGCATAGACCGAACTACTTCGGGAAAAACCATTTACAACTTTTGTGTGGGTTTTGTGCTAAGGCGGTTTTTAAAAACCCACTCTCAGTGGGGTAATGCGATACCCTTCCCATAGATTAAGGGTTGATTCAAGTCGGGGAAACGAACCCCCGCGGGCCTTTGCCCATGGAAGCAGGGACGCTATCCTTTTTGGGCCAAAAGCCCCAAGCATTATTTGGCAGACTTGCTTTCCCCCGAGCAATTTAAAAAGAAATATTTGTAATAATAATTTTAATATTCGTTTTGGGATGGGTGATTGTCTGTCCTATTTGGGTATGGGCCCCGGGTTTGGGAAACCCCAGACCCCGGTTTAAACCTGAAAGAAGGGGTTTTTTTAAACTTTTTTTTCCCCAAATTGCTAATTTCGAAGGGAAGGGATTGAATAGCCCTCGGGTTTTTTTTAATTTTCCTTTCCGCAAACTCCCCATTTATTTCCCCGGGAAGAGGGTCACACCGGTTAAATCTCATGTGTATATCCTACAGCGGGCATCCTACAAAAATGTAGTTATTTATGGGTATGACCGTTCGAAAGGCCCGACTACCGTGCGTTAGCAAACGATGTTATTTTCTTTATCGTGCTGAAAGAACGCTACACGATAATATCTAAAAAATAGAATAAAGGTTCTGTTTGGTACTATAATTACATAGACTAATCGTAAACAATATTTGCTTAGTTCTTACAACGCGGGTAATTATGTAGATTGGTTGAATGGGAGCACTACAAACCTTGCATTGCGGAGAATCAAAATTATAATCTACGAATAAAAGAACGCGATATACATATTATTTAGGCAGTCTCAAATTCTGATGTAGTCCGCGGTCGCAGTCTCGCACATAGGGACGCTGGCGAATTACACTAGCAGGACGCGGATTCGAATCCCGCACAAGGCATAGGTTATCTGTAATTGTTCTTCACTCTCGTCTATCACCACTCATAGTCCGAATAGCATGATGTCAGTAAAAGTGACGTTGAACAACAATAATCATCATCATTAATTTCTGGTAGCGAATATTATAGAATTCTTACAACGATGTAAAAAGCTGCAAGCAAACCTCATAATAGCAGATTGTGTTTATGTAATCTGATGACAAGAACATCCGGTGTCCAGATCCCGCCTTCATTACCTCCCCTACTTGCTTCGAAGTAGACACGATCGAATTTCACAAGAGAGCGCCACCAAATGGAGCCAAAGTGTGCTTTGCAAGGCGTTCGTACTTTTCAAACTACGTCTACATTTTTCGTCCGATTTCAATAAAGTTTTTTTTATTTTACTCAGAAATGAACTGTTATTCTACGTACATAGCCTGATTTTGCAAGTTCGCTCCTCTTTGGTCAAACAAGGGCAGTAAACTTTGACCGGAAATGAACATTTTCTATGGACTTTGAGGACTCATGGGAGAAATGTTTTGACTTAAATGAACAAAAGGGCTATGTACGAGAAATAAGAATTTAGTTATCTATCGGAGGAAAAAAACAGAATGAAAATATAATGATTTCCCTGTCCGTAGTTTGAAAAGTACGAAAGTACTGCACATGGCACGATCGGAGTGGTATTTAAATCGCACCCAAGCCTCTTAAGTAATTTCCACTCCTCATCTACTGATAACAAATCATGTGTTGGATACTTTTCCTCTATCTGTCTTCTAAAGGACAGCATGTCAGTCTCCTCCTGTAGTTTCCATGTCTTGATTTTTGGAATCTTCCTCCTGGGATATAGTCCATGATTTTGGTCTTTATTGTTCACTCTTATAAGGCTTACAAGTAGTCTGTGGTCTCCATCTAGAGACACACTGGGAATTACTTTTACATCAGTGATATCTTTGGCCATGTTGCTACTTATAATATATAATCAATAACTGACTCATATGAGCCATCCCAGGCGTACCGAGTTATTTGTTGATCCTTTTTCTTCATGAACCAGCTATTTCCGATTCGAAGTCCATTCCTGCACACAAATCAAGTAGATTTTCTCCTTCCTTGTTCCTTGGCCCATACCCATGGACCCCTAGTACCTCTTCATATCCCGTTCTCTCTCTCCCTACTTTGGCATTAAGATCTCCCATAATTATTACTTTTCTCTCTGTGATTTCTTCTTCCAATTGTTCAAGCCATGCCTCCTTTTCGGCCATCGCTAACCCAACTTGTGGTGCATAGCATTGTATGATCTCTAAAGCTACTTTATTTATAAATATTTTAATTTTCAAAATTCTGTCACTCTTATTGTCTACATGGACAATGTTTTCTTTCCACTTTGGGCTGATGATAAATCCCACTCCATTTTTGCCTTCATTGTGCCCGACCATAATAATTTTGTATCCTTCTCTCAGTTTTTTGGTTCCTACTCCCTTCCATTTAGTCTCGCACAGTCCTAATATCTCCAATTTTTTCGACATCATTACATCTACTAATTCTTCAATTTTCCCATTTAATGTAAGAATATTTAGGGTTCCTATTTTAATCATTGTATGCCTATGTTTGTTGTTATTATATCTATTTGTTCTGTATTTATTGTACCCTTGCTTCTTTGTCTTTGTCATCAGTTGTTTTCTTTTTTTCTTCTTGATCTCCACACCCACCTTGTGTGAAAATCCTGTTTTCCTAGATATGAATATCTTTTGTATTTTTGTGTGTTGTGACTTGGTTTTTGTAGGTCTTCTGGGTGGTCTTGTCCCTTTCTTGCCATTAAGTTGGTTATGTACATCCTTGTTTGTGCCCCCATTTGTGCTTCCCTTTTCCAGTTTTCACTTATTCCCTCCAAGTTTGACATGTCTAAGAACGTTATATTTTCTTCTTCACAAATATTTTTGATATGTGGATTTGCACTTACTCCTGTCCATGTGGTCAGGCCCTCATGGTTATTTGTGCCACCTTAAACTTCTGTTTTGTTGTTGTTAATAATTCCCGCCCTTGTCCCATCAATTTTTCTTGTGTTCCAGGCCCAACTCTTTCTGCATTTCCGACTTGTATGGAAACTATTGTCGCTTCTTCTTGTCCGTATTCCTCGATTTTTCGTTGTAGCTCTTTTATTTTAATACCTGGGTATGCTCTAGCTCTATACCCATTGTGTTCACAGAATTTTCCTGCTGTTTTTCCCCCATAAATCACCTATCAATATAGCTTTGGTAGTTTTGTATAGTCCTATATTTGTAGGTTTACTGTTTTCTTTGGGAGTCACACATTCATTTCTAGTCCCCTCTTGTTTCTCAGTTCCTTCTTCTTTCTCTTTTACTTCCTGAACCTTGAGCTCTTGCACTCTGTTGTTGCTCAGGCCTCCGTTTAGAATTTCTTCACCCACTTGATGTTTGTGGCGATTAGACTTGTTCCTGTGATTGTTTGTTTTTAAATCCGCGTTGTGATCAACTTTATTGTCTGGCTCTTTGTTGTTTAGGCCTTGCTTTTGGCCAAGTCCTACCATAGGTTTCTAGGACTTTCTTGATGCCTAGGTCCTTCAGCGTGTGGTCATATCATTGTAATCCAGCTGCTGTTTGTGGATCCTTTTTCTTTCCTTGATTTACTATTAGTCTTTGTCGTATCTCCTCCCACATTTATTTAATCTGTTATCTAGCATTTTTCTTCCCTCCTGTTGCTCTTCTAAGTCCTCTCCAAGGTTCACCAATCTCATTTGCATTCTTCCCATTTTCTGTTCCAACCTGGCATATGTTTTTTCTAGATCTAGCTGAATGTTTACCACCTCTGTAGTGCATTCTTCCACCACCCCTTTCATTCTGTTTTGTACACTTGGTCCCAGCACACCTGCTTTTCCTTCTTCTTTATCTCTCTGCTTTTCCAATGTTCCTACCTTTTCACTCAGGTGTTCAATACTTTTTACTCATCATACTTATTTTCTGTACCATCCCCTTCCACTTTTCACTACTAGTCCTACACCGGCACATGCCTATTCTAATGTGGTTCCTCCTCTTCCTTATAAAAATACAAAAAATATGTGAGGCCTAGGCCTATAGGCTTACTCTATAAAACTCTCTTCATTAAGATAAAATAATTTCTGCTGCCACCCGGCACTACCATCACCACCAAAAACAGAAACAAAATTTTGTTTGGTGATTTTGAAAAACTTATCTTGCAAGTTTTTTATCTTGTTTGGTCGAATTTAATTGTGTTACAATAGTATTGTAATACTGTATCTTATGCCCAACTAGATTTATTTTTGTTTGGGGGGGGGGGGGGTGAAGTCAAGCTAGGCTGGGCGGCAATGAATTTTTGCCGGGCGGGGAGAGCACTGTTGATTGAGCGAGCGTAGCGAGCGTCTCCACTTGACTCTTATGGCTCGAATGTCTGTTTTTTTTCTTTTTTTTCTGTTACTGCTTCGGTACAGGTCGCACCGTTTCTCTGATCGTGAAATTTTGCACACATGTACATACCACCTATGCGGGTTACTGTATAGTTTTTGAACAAAATCCAATCGTTGGTTACAAAAATAAAGAATAAAATAAAAATAAAAAAATAAAAATGTTCCGTTCGTTTTGAAATTTTGCAGGGTCAATAAGTAGGCCTACACCATTCTCTCCTATTTTACAAATTTTCAGCTAAATCGGTCAAGACCTTAAGTAGTGTAGATAGAAATTACATTTTAACAAAAGTAACTTTACCATTGGCAACGAAAAGTCGTACAAAAATTCTGGTCACTATGCACTGCCACCTAGAAGTAATCAAAATACTATCGAGGAAGCAGTGTATTATTTGTTATCAAAGAGTTAAAATAGTTTTCCCAAAGAAATGATGTCAAGGTCCTCTAGATGGCGGTGGATTTTATCCATTCTCTCCTATTTTACAAATTTTCAGCTTTAAAACGGTCAAGACCTTAAAGACTTTGGTATGTAACATTATGGAATGTCGTACTCGGATCGTGTTGCACGTACCGGTGCTCGCTCAACAACGCGACGGGACTTTTAAACGTTTTCCTAGTTCATGTACGACATTTTGTCTTAATTGAGCATAGTTGAGAGTCCTACCTATTTCCTTGTCTTGTGGGACAAGATAGATTTTGCTTCAAACTCAAAGACAAGATCAAAAAACAAAATAAGTTGATTGAGCGAGCGTAGCGAGCGTCTCCACTTGACTCTTTTGGCTCGAATGTCTGTTTTTTTTTCTTTCTTTTACTGCTTCGGTACAGGTCCCCACCGTTTCTCTGATACGACCCTGAAATTTGCACACATGTACATACCACCTGTGGCAGTGCTGTATAGTTTTTGTTTTTGAAAAAAATCCGATCGTTGGTTATAAAAAAAATATAAAAAAAAAATGTCCGATCGTTATGAAATTTTGCAGGGTCAATAAGTACAACATTCTCTCCTACTTTACAAATTTTCATCTAAATCGGTCAAGACCTTAAAGGGCTTATTGGTAATCATAATTCGAAAAAAGAAGTTAAAAATGAAGGAAGGGAAATGAAGATACAAAGATACACTTTAGAAGGCATGACGTGAATTAGTACAAGCAAAAAATGTTGGAATAGGTATATAGGGGTACAATGTTTAATATCCAGTTAGGCCTACACTGTGTGGTGGGCCTTATGGAATGTCGTACTCGGGTCAGTTGCACGTATGGGGTGTTTGCTCAACAACGCCGTCCAACTGAGCGTTTTCCTAGATCTTAAAACTTAGCTCCAAGATACCCTTTTACAGCAATTTGAGCAAGGGAGAACTATACACAAACACAAAAATATTTTCAATATTTTTTAGGGCGCAACAAAGTTGCGCCCCTGGGCTAGAGCCTTGTTAGCCTAATGGTTAATACGGGCTTGGGCACAAATCAGTTATCATTTTTAAAAATGGTAATTTGTCTATATTTTTCGACCTCGCTTTTAAAGTAAAAGACGACCAATAGCAGCACATGCAAATTTACCTGGTATTTTATTGCCTGTAAAAAAAGTTGTACTTTTCTTTCTTTGGACACGGCAAATTTTCTCGATTACCGCACAACGCAGAGGCGCGGTAACGGGGTTCTCCTTACAAAAAGCCTGGGCAGACTAAAATCTTGCCCATCCTGCCGGAAGTTCCAAAAGTTTTTTGGGAGGCAAAAAAATTTGGCTATTTTCCGACTTAAACGACTGCGCAGGCGCAAAACCTGGGGGCAACTTCGCAGCCCGTAGAAGGCTCATTCGAGTCAAGCGTTGTTTGCTGTTTCCTTACCGCGGCGCGCGTTCACATTGAAAATACAAACTATTTGATTTTGTGTAAATGTGTACCACGACGTCTACAACTCGTAAATGTGAGTGATTGTTGGTGGGAAAAGAGTAGGAGGGGCACATGCCCCAATGCCCTGATGGTAGAGCCGCCTCTGCAACCAGAGCATTTCGCTAACGCTGAGTGATTCTTACAATTACCCAACGAATGATTGGGAAGAGAATGTATGAAAGAATAATTGTTGAAAATGATGAGGAAGGAGACCATAGCAGTCCTTCCTCTTTACTCCTTACGACCAAGAAGCTGGGATAATGTGGAAGAGATAGGATTGTGGGAGGATAGAAATAAGTGAAAAAATTGGTTGCAAATCCCAAGATCTGACCCTGCCAGAAGCAGTAAACTGCAATCGATGATGAAGATCAAATTACCTGCGACTAGTTTCTTATTAAGGCCTAGGCCCTAATCTACAAACTTAGGCTTGTCACAGAACTTTTGTTCATTGGGTTTACTATTGAATCAACATCACCTGCATTTTATAAACAAGTTATTTTTGTTTACAGGGAAGTCTTCAAAGCACGTGAAAAAAATAACCCAACAAAAAAATTTGTAGCACTGAAAAAGGTTTTGATGGACAATGAAAAAGAAGGCGTAAGTAAATTAAAATTATGAAACCTAGCCTATCACTGTCTATTAGTATGGCCTATGTTTATCATGGACATTGAACCAATAATTTCTAAGCCAAAACATTTTCTATAGCCTAATTCAACTAGTTCTAGGCGTATGTTTTAGAATGGTTTAATGTCAACCGACTTAAAATATATATGGTGTACAAGTTAAAACGACTACGACTGTGTGGGCTCGAAAATACTTTGTTTCCCAAAATATTGTATGACTTAGTCAGGGAGTAGGACTATAGAGGAGTAGGCCCTAGGCCAACAGTGTCAGCCTAGTCTTTTCATTAGCAAGGCCCCTACCTAAAATAAAGCCCTACATGTTGTCTTAAAATAACAGAGGCTGATTATCTACAAATATTAAAAGAGTTCATTGTAAGTTGCCCGTGCTTTCGATGCTTCCAATGCAGAAGGTCCTGGGTTCAATTCCCGTTATAGGAAGAAGTTTTCCATCAGTTCTTGGCTTAGGAATTTGTAAACAGTGACTGGAGCAGACGTCCTAGCAACGAGGCACATAATAAATTCTATGGTTGTTTTGAATTAGTCTTGTTGATTCTGGCACTGCCCGGTGCCCGATGGGACATAACGACTTCTCATATGCCTTCAAAACTCACACAAGTTATAATCAAAGAGATAAATAGAAGCTCACAGTCCACATGAAAGACACATCTCTGAGTAAAACAACTAAATCTTCGACCTACGAAATAACTTCACCCTAGGGTACACGCTTTTCCAAATAATCAAAAACTCGAATTTAAGTTTCCAACCTAAAAAGTAGGTATATTGTAACAATACGATACAGGTTATAACAGGTTTCCTACCTAGATCGAGCAATTCTGAATAACTGTGCTCTGTAGCCAACAAGGAATAAAATTTCTAGTTCTAGGAAGAAATTAGTATATGAAACAAAAACAATTAGTTTCACATCTCTACTTATTAGACTGTAAGTTGACGTGGGCTGCAACGCTGTCTGAATAAGTAGGTCAAGAAGTATGTCACTGCAACCAAGTTCCTCCAATAATCTCCAGATGATCGAAACGTAGCTTACTTTTCATCCAGTTCGTCGTTTCAGACTTCTTCATATCAATTGGAAATGATTTGTTTACTAATTAGACCCTGCTTCTTAGATAATGGTAATAAGTTCTTTGGTAGATGTCAAAGAACTTAGTTCTTGTGACAAGATCTCCAGATGGCACTGTTAAATGTTTTGTTTATTGATTGATGTGGCTCCCTCTATAGATTGCGCTATGACGCAATTTCTTCGACTTGTGGCTCGCTCTTTAGGAGGCGCTAGTGTGCATTTTTCTGACAACAGTGGCTCCCTCTATAGATTGCGCTATGACGCAATTTCTTCGACTTGTGCAATGACGTAATATAAGCTAAGCGCTAGACACACAGTATGGCCGTGGGGAGCGTGGATGTTGGAGCCATCATGATCAGGGAAAAACCAACCGCCATCTAAATGTATCGTACCTTTAAATTTAGCAGCCTTTGTGTTAACAAGCGGTGTAAAACCAAAACCACAAGATGGCGATTTCTCGGTACGTATTATTGAAGAAAAACAGTTCTTCTTCCGCAAATCTCTCAGTTACTCCAATTTCCGAATAAAGCAATTTAAGTTGGTGGACTATCATACTTTTGTTTATCTGCATTAGGCTTTTAGTAATCAAAACTAGTTATTTGTGCGGGATGTGTGTCTGAACAAGGTCGTGCAGGTCTAGGGTTGCCTAGAAGAGGCCTAGGGCTTGTCAAACGTGTTACGTTAGCATTAATTGAATGTAGTCCTATAGCCTAATGGAACTTCAGGCCTACACTGTTGTATTATAAATAATTTTCTACATCTGGGCCTAGGCCCGGGACGGTTTCTGATTTGTTTTATGAGAGTTATGACAACTTTTCTCGTTTTACTTATAGACGCAAAATTTAAAATGTCCGCCATCTGTTTACGTATTTTCTTATCCCGCGTCGATCAAATAATCCACTGCATCTTAGTTCATTCAACTAGATGAAGTATCTATGTTGCAGTGAAATGATTTTTCCCTGATCATGATTGCTTCTAACGTCCATGCTAGCGCTCGGTTGGAAGGATAGGAGACTGAGCGTCTAGCGCTTTGCTACGCAAAGCTTATGTACGTCATTGGACTTGTGACTAATTCCAGATTTGAAATTAATCATTCAAATAGTACCAGTAATGTTTGATAGCGTCCTCAAACAATTATTTACATACGCTTTCTTTCCAATCTCGCTGATATTCTTCTATTTTTCCTTCCAATGCTCGTAGATGCTCCTCTTGATCTCCGCTCGCGATGTATTCTCCCGATGATAGTTCTTGATCGTAGTTGTTGAGAAATTCTCGTGGATTCTCTATTGATTATGATCACTCGCGTCACTTTAAAGATACCACGATGGTTTTAACTGTGCATTAGATTGGCAAACCGCCTCTCACACTTTCTCGTCCTACACCCGTCTATCTCCCAAGACTTCCCGGATGGTTCTTCAACGCACACACCGTCCTCTCCACACAAGGACTTCACGACATCTGACAAAAATGTCCCAAGATTAGTCAATTTCGAAAATAAAGGGGTTTTCTACCCACGCGCACGGTTTGTTACCAGTGTTGTCGTAGCCAGGTAACCAGATTACCAATCAGAAGTTTGCAATCATTTCCTGCTTTGAAATGACGCAAAAGTCTTGTTGTGAAAATCAAAACAAAGCCTATTGTCTTAGCCAATCACATCGATCGTCTAGAAAACGTCGAACCTTGAAATACAAATTTAAATACCAAAAACTGTTTTCTGATAGTGATTGAAAATCGTTATTATATATGAATCAAAAGTTACCTTATCATCAGTAACTACCAAATAAACTACTCTTAGGGTCCAAATCGACCTCTAGGAGAAAAACAAAACAGACCGCTAACCTCACTTTGATATTGCCTAGTCCAGCTACTACCAATTAACATAATATTGGCTGGGCCTAGCTCATCAATATCAAATTGAGTAAATCCAACTTATCACGACTCATCAGTCGTATGTGGAGAAGCTTTTCTAGTAAATAGGGCTAGGCCAACCTCAAACTCGATAGGACCTGATTGTATAAGCTTCAAATGTTAGCCTAGGTCTATTATTTGTTGATATTTACAATATTAGAATGCAAAATATTGATTGTGTCACACCGCGGATGGAATCATTTTCAGCTTGATTGATCGGTGTTTCCTACTTAAATATGCGGGTCTCTAGTTGGTCATTGTTCACTTGTCGATATTGTTGGCGCCTACAGGGCTTGCTTGGTCAGCTTAAAATGAAATGTCCCTCACTGAAAATCAGTTATGTGACTGAGTGGGTAGACTCTAAATATTATGTTTTTTTTTTTTGTTAACCGTTTCAATCTCTACACAGGAATCACTTTTCCTGAATTTCCACAATTGTGTGGATAGAACTTTAGTCATTAGTTTGAAAATACAAACTCTCATAAACTCCCCCCTCCTCTCGGCTCTGGCCAGACAGTCAAGTCAAATTACACAATGAATTAAAAATTTCTGTACGTGCTTAGTAGCCCTACTTATCACAAAGTTGTGTAAATATTAAGTAGTTTCTTTATAATTATATCCTATTTTGAAATATGTGGTGTTGAACTAGCTATACTAGGTCAGAAATGTTATCTAATACGCATAGACTAAAATCTGACTTTGATTTTAAAAATACTTCCCAAAACTCCATAATTTTGTCCCATCCCCTTTATACTAGGGCTGGGTATGACATACATAACAAAAACTTGTGAAAATACAGCCAAACCTTACACACTCAAAAGAAATGAGATCTAAAAAAGGGGCCAAGCTCATCTACCCTTCACCATTTGCGCATTCTTAATTCATAAACGTACAGTGTCCCTTTTTATAAAAAATGAAACTATATAAAAGGTAGTAACGGTATAAATATAAATCTTTGGGCTTTTCACTGTTAGTTTAACAAAATTTTAATTTAAATTGATGTGAAATGTCCCGTAACAACCCCTTGAAAGTTTGGGGCAAAATAAAATTTGCAACTATAATTTAAACAAATATTTCATCCAAATTCTTTTTTTCTAATTTTTTTAACGTATGCCTAATGGTCGGCAAATTCTATTTTCCCAAGCTTTCAAGGGTGTTGTTACGGGACAATGTACGTTTATAATTAAGAATCCGCAAATGTGGAAGGGGAATGGCTTGGCCCTTTATTTCTTTTGAGTGTGTAAGGTTTGCGTATTTTTACAAGTTTTTGGTTTTTGTGGGATCTCTTTATTTTTCAATTTCCCATTGCAAAATTTTTTTGTTAAAATAAAAAATTTATAAAAGTCGATTTAATTGCTAGGGTATTCCCAAATTAAAATAAATAAAAAAAATTAGTGGTCCAAAGACTTCTTTTTGAAAAAATGTAGGCAATTAGTACGTAACTTGTTACTTGTTGATTGATCCTGTATAAGGCTTATTTTAAAAACCCCTTTTTGGGGAAGCCTTCCAGAAATTTTTTTAAAACTTTTTCTTTCAAAGGGATTACATCACTTTACCTTGTAAAATATGAACGTTTTTTAGCCCCCCGTTTGGTCAAATGCTGGGGAAATTTAAACGACGAAATTTGATAGGAGTACCAGTAGTAACTAAAGTCCTTAAAGTGATTTTGAGCATGTTTTAAGTCATATTTTCACCAAGAAGAATGCTCGTACCCCACCAAATTTTGGGATGTGTTTTTCGGGGACCTAATCCCTTCGATTTTTTATATTTCAAGTTCACACCACGTTTCATGATGGCGGGTGAACCTCGAAAACCCCCAACTCTGCTTGTGATAAGGGCCTGAGTGGTAGCGCCCCGCGGGTTGGCGCGGCGTCCAACGGACCCAATCATTTTAATTATCGATCCCACAAAAAATTTCGATATGATATCGATATATCAAATAGTAATTGTTTGTAAAAAAAAAAAAAAAAAAATCAAAATCATTAAAAAAATTTTTTTTTTTGAGTGTTAATTTTCATAATTTTTTGGGGCCAAAAAGGGGGTTGAAAGGTGTCCCATGACCCATTTACGATCTCACAACGCGTTTTATGACCCCACCTGCAGCAAAAGACCAGCCAGGGTAATTTATTTAGACTACCCACCCCAACCCCCACCAAAAACGAAATTTAGCATTTTTTGTGTAAATTTCGATATTTCGATATGAAATCAAATTGCCTATCGATATCGAATTTTTTTCCAATTATCGATATCATATCGAAAAAAATCGTTTTTTTTTTGCTCAGGCCTACTTTATACCTTTCCGCAATTAGGACAAATTCGCATATTTTCACTTTTAAAAGTTGGCAACCATAGTTTTCATGTATGCAGAGTACCTAAATATTTACGTCTTATGTCCTGTCATTTGCACACTTAACACAGCTTGGAGCAGGCTCAGTTTTCACTCGGCTGCAGCCTATCACTGATTTTTACAACTCAAAACTACCCCATTATGGTGGCGGCCAATTCTTTGTGCCCTATGAATCTACACTACAAAACATAATAATTTGAGGAGTGAATCAATTTGATCTTTTATTTTCAAAGATATTACATAACATAAAAAATTTCAGATGCAACATCTAAAAATAGCATTAGGCCTAGATATTTAAAGTGCATTTTTGCATATTCTGTTGAAAATTAAAGTTGGACCAAATTTTTAAACAATTTTGTTTTTTCCTTACAGTTTCCCTAACAGCTCTGAGAGAAATACGCATTCTACAACTGTTGAAACACGATAATGTTGTCAGCCTAATCGAAATCTGTCGAACGAAAGCCACACCGAAACACCGATTCCGGTCAACATTCTACTTGGTGTTCGATTTCTGCGAGCACGACTTGGCTGGTCTCTGTCAAATGTCAATGTGAAATTTAGTTTAGGGGAAGTTTTAAGAAAGTGATGCAGCAGCTGTTGAACGACTTTACTACATTCACAGTAACAAGGTAAACTATATAATTTAATCTTTGCAATTACATAGGTACCGTACTCCTTTATAGAACAGTGATGGCCTACTTTTTTTCTGCTTTTAGAAATGACTTATGTATAGCATACTGTAGGTTAGGTAGGTAGGCCCTGCTTAGTGTTGGGACTTGAAAATTTTCATGTAAAAAATTTTCATGAAAAATTTCAATTCATTGAAAATTTTCAAGGGCCGTGCATTGAAAATTTTCAAGTTTTTATTTTTATTATGTTGTTTAATTATGCAGTTGGTATTTGGTATTTAGTATTTGGCTAGCCTCTTGCACAGCAATAGACCTAATGCATGCTGGGGCCTAGCCTAGTTTAACAGAGGCATTGACATAGGCCTAGAAGTTTGTCAATGTGGGAGCTAGGTCACATTGCAAATACGAAGCCTGCAAATGAAGGTCTAGCTAACTTAATATTTTTGTAGGTTGTATAGGCAATAGTGGAGAGGGTGCATAAATGGGACGGTGGCTATATCTAATCAGCTGATTTTTCCTCGTTTAGCTTTTTTACCAAAAGTTGGCAGCAGTGGTACTACTTCTTCATAAACAAAAATTATAATGATTGCCGACAATTTCTAATTGTTATTCCACTTTGGTTTTTTGCTAGCTACCTCCAAAGTAGAAATTCCTTCCAAGACAATAAAATAAAGAATAGACATAAGACCTTGTGAAATTCAAAGATGCCATTCTGGAACTTTTAATTGAGACACTGGAAAGAAGAAATAATTCTGGTTTCATCATTATCTTACCTATTTTTTAGGCCAAATGGACAATGTTGTCCACAATGCTTGAGGTTCATAAATGGGACATGGATGCAGGTTGCTAAATGGGACATTTGCTAAATGCTTGATTATGGATAAATAATGGTTATCAGAGCCAATGTATCACATTATAATTTATTTAAGGCCTAACTGAAGACCCTTCACCCATATAGCTGCCCCATAAAGTAGGCCTAGGCTACCCAGGCCTGAACTAAGCCAATCGCCCAAGCCCTAGCCTAGGCCATAGACCTAAACCAACCATCTAAGTGTAGCTAGGCCCTATCAAGTAGGCTAGGCCCAGGTCTAGGGCCTACACCAAGTAGGCCTACCATAGGCCCTAACTAGGTCTAGGGCTTACATCAAGTAGGCAGGCTTTACAAATTTTCATCCGGAGATGGTAGTGAGAAAAACATCAACTTTGTGGGGCGAATTATGGGGAAAAAAAGCGAGGACATTTTTCAATGTCAATTCTACGTGGAAAAAACGCAGGTGGTGGCAGCTTCTTCTACCCTAAGCAAGAAGACATTTCTGATGTTCATAAAGAACAAATATTGAAACGTCTGCCGCAGACAGTTAGAAATAAAGGAGGCGGGACTGCCCGGACCAAGTCGTTCTTATTTTTTTCAATGGACTTTGTGAAGTTTGAGGGGGTTAATGGTGTAGTTAAATAGCCTTGAGCTTACAAAATGATAATGTTTTGTATTTAAAATAAAATAAATAAAATGATGTCTTTAGATGCTTATGGTGGTTATTTCTGTGATTTTTAGGCCTGTCCCATTTAACAACCACATGGTTCATAAATGGGACACATGTCGACTTTCTAATTTGCACTTGTACGGTTATTAAAAAGAAATAGTTTGTGAACAACAAAATCTGAAATTTATGTCTAAAGGGTGGCTCTTGAAGTTGGCTATTCAAATTTTTTAAAAAAACATAATTTGAGGAAATTTAAAAATTTAAAATGTGAAAAGTGTCCCATTTATGCACCCTCTCCCCTAGTCTGGTTGGGCCCTAACCAGATAAAATCCACCTTTAATTAGCACAAATGCTAGAGGGTTATGCAGAACTTAAATGCCTAGGGTATGGCCTACCCTAGTGGAATGGAAAGACCGGGACAAACATTACTTTGGTGTGAGGTCTTCGTCTCCAATTAGTCTGTGGGTACCGTATTGTTTGTAGTGACTACTAGGAAGCTTCGCAAACGCTTTTTCAGGCGCGTTGTTGGATCAGCATAATTTTTTTTGAACGAAAAAAGCGTAAAATTGCTATTTTCACGAGAAATTATTTTTCGATTGCGCTCATAAAAGTGGCGGTTTTAAGTTCAGAGATTTCGAAGGCCTCCGGAAAATTATCGGTTTAGCCGGCATCGTGTTAACAAACAGACAAAAATACAAAAAAATCCGGATTTTTTCTTCAGTGTAGTGAAATGGAATCTTCGCTACGCTCACCAAATAATCTAGGCTTTCCCTCAACCACCCGAAACGTTGGGTGTATTTTTTTTACATTTTAATATATATATGTTTTATGTTAGGCCTACTTTTGTTTCCATCATTTATGTTGGATACTATCAAAATTCAATATTCATCATTTTTGTCTCAACGATTATTTTTATAATGTAGGCCTATTTTGCTAATTTGCAAATTGCAAGAATAAAATTAATCACAAGATATTGCATACCGGTATTCGACTTAGGCCTATTCCACCTCAACCTGAGTCCCACTGTAGGCCTACATCCTTGATAGAAATAAATTATTTTATTTATAATATGGTGAAATACAGTTCAAATAACAGATTAACAAACCTTGAAAATTTTCATGAAATTTTCAAGATTATTTTTTTTCATGAAAATTCCCATCACTAGCCCTGCTACATAATTAAAATCCTTTGTGTGTGTGATTTAAACCTACAAGAAATGATAAATTGAAAAATAGACTGTAAATGTGTAAGATTCAATTTAAAGACAATGGTTTTGTTCTTTAAAGAAATCATTTTTATTGAATCACGTTTGTCTGGCTGTGAGCTGCATGCAGTTACTAAGGTGTATCGAATTTTACACGCTCAAGGTTCCTCAAAATTCCCCTGCGAGATTGAGCTATGTCTTCCCATAGTAGGGCCTACGTATTTGTGCTTTTAAATTCAATCCTACATGTTCAAAAATTTCAGAAATATAAAAATAATCCGAAAAAAAAAAATTATCCCATCGTTTTTTTGACCCCCGGGTCCCCCACATTGGGGGGATAAAGGCCCTTTTCAACTAGACTGGGAAAAAACCCCAAATTCGTTGTTAAACGAGTGGCAAATCATTGTTGCACCCGGGGAACATTTGCTTTTAAAGTAGGGGTGTGCGGTCCCTACCAAATTTTGAGTTGGGGATTTGGTTTTCAACTCGAACGAGTACATTTTTGGTTGAGGTCCCGGGAAACCCTAAAAAAATTTTCGACCTGATTAGTAGAAATATGTAGTTGCCCGGGGTCGGGGGGGTGTAAAAACCGAAAAAAAATTGTTATCTATTTTGGCCTATTTTCCCATACCAACCCTGATTAGCCAAATAGTACCGGTACCTCTTTCTTCTGATACAATTTGTATTTTTAAAAAATTTTTTAAAATTTTTTTGACACAAAAAAAATGTCGCTTTTAATATTTTATTCCCTTTTCTTTTTAAATATTAACAGTCTTGGGGAGAATGCCTATTTGTAGCTGTACTTTTACCTGTAGCGAACCGGTAAGCACCTACTTTTTTTTAAGGGAGCATATTGTACGGTAGCATGCTAAAATTTTGTATAGCGTTAGCGAGATTTTGCGTTACTTTTATTCCCGGTTTTCAGCACCCCAGACCACAAAAAGCCCAAAAGTGGGCACTGCAAACAACTTGTAACGTCCACGCAGTGCCGCAAATGTTCCAAGTTCCCCGATTTTTCATATATCTCCCCTTGTAGGCCGTAAACTTTTCTCACTTGCACACATTCGGTTGCTCCCCCCCGCTGGGCTCCCCGAGAGAGCACCTTTCTCTCGCTCTCTTTCCTCGCGTTGTTTTAAGGGTCGAGCGTTTTTCACATTGGGAGTTCGTAGGTCTACTTTTCCAAAAATATTGCAAATATTTTTAAATTGCATGGGGAAACTTTAGGCTTTTCAGGGTCGTAAACTCTTCACAAAAAGCGGGAAAGAATGTATCAACGATAATGAGAATCGGATTTTGATTTAGAGCCTAATACCAATAATTATATGCCAATTGTTTGTAATGCACATTGAAATGAAGTGATTAGCATCTTATATCCCCCCCTCCCTTGAGATATTCCCGGGCTTAATCAATTGTCCAGTAGGCCCACTCAGAGTGTGGTTTGTCCATTCTTCAACCTCCGCCGTGATTCCCGAAAAACTCTTCGCAAGAAAATTTAATAAGACTGTTTTTGTTAGGCCTGAAATTTTTAAAAGACTAGTATCTTAACGCTGAAAAAACGCTTTTAAAACGCAATGGAAAACAAAACTATGTCTTTGATGATAATCACGATCAAGTAGACATAAATGGAGCCAAAAAAACATCTCGGCGCAACGTCAAAAAACATAAAAAATGGGGAGCGTCGCTACTTCTAAAACAAAATAGCAAAAAAAACTCTTTTTTGGGACATTAGCTTTCTGCTACTTTTTAAAATAGTGTCCCAAGATGAATATCAATTTCTGTCGATATGTTCCCCCATAGCCTAACCCCCAAAAACTTTTGGGCTTCACCATTAAAATGATCTAGAACAGGTTTTTTTTTAAACAAATTTGATTTTTCTCTGTTTGTCTTCTCTTTTGGGGCCCTACAAACTACCGGTAACATCAAAAAATAAAATTAATATTGTACAATTTTGAATCTAGTCAAAAATTACCTAAAAGGGAAATTTAAAAAAAGGCCAAGAATCAAATTGCACTCGAGACTCGACTTATTTTAAGTACTCGGACTGGAACTCCGACTCGAACTAAAAATTCAGGACTCCATTTAAGTTGTTTTATATAAAGGTTTAATATAAGGTGGCCTAGGTATAAATAAAAGGGTATAAGGGCGCGTCAACTGTAAGGCCATTATTCACAAACTCTAGTCTAGGTTAGGGAGGAAAGACCCATGCTGGATCACCCTTAATTAGGGTCGGGGAAAGGGGAAATATTACCGGTAGGGCTACTCAACACATGACTCGCTCACTCGTCTATCAACGACTTTGGCGTTTGCCTAGTAATCATAATAGGCTTTTGATTTGATACCCACAATTGATATCGATACCATCCTTAATGCCCTACACTGTTGATATTATTATTTAAAAAATTACTTTTAACTAGGGCTATAGCTTATTATGTGCATTTGTCTACTTAGTTTAATGTATTTCACATTTTTAAATATAGGCCTAGCTGCTTTTACAACTGAAAAGGGAAAAGACGTTAAATACGTAGATAAAGGGATAAGTGTGGTTTTTGGCTTCTAGCCAGGGCCCAAAATTTAAATTGTATTCTAATTTGTATTTAATTTGTTTGTCTAGATCTTGCACAGACATGAACGCTGCAAATGTCCTCATTACCAAGTCTGGCCTTTTGAAACTGGCTGATTTTGGTTTAGCCAGGGCGTTCAGCGCAGCGAAGAACGGCCAAGCAAACAGGTAGGTCTAATCTAATTCGAAGTTGATATGCGTTAGCTACGTTTCCAGTCACATTCTTTTTTCTCTACATAGCCTATGATTTTCAATGTTGATAATTTGCCTGAGATTGAAGATAAATGTGCACATTCCCACAAACCACACAGTAGGGCCTACTTGTTGGGGTGGTGGGAAAGACCTCCCCTTTTTACGTCGGAGATGAGTAGCATTGGTTGCTACGTCGATAGGTTAAATAATTAAATTAATAAATTATCATTACCGTAAACAACTATGAATAGCCTTAGTGGCAGTGCACAAGTAAAGATGTTAAGCAACAAAAATAATCATCATTTGATCAGCATTACAAAGTACGTTAAACAATTCACGTCAAATACCAACTACAGTAGGGCCTACTAGGGCTACTTAAAATCGTAAATTTAAAACCGTTTAAAACCTCGGGGCCTAGGTTAAAAGTTTTTATTCGACGTTTTAATGTTGTCCTGGCCAATAAGCTGTTTTTGTGAAAAACTACAGTACTAGGCTAGGCCGGTTTTTTGAAATTCTACCTTTTTTAAAATTGTTGTCTTTTTTATACCGTAACCATGTATTGAAGGTCCAATATTTAAGAAGAAAACAAGTCCAAAACATCCCTTATATATATTTATCTGGGGTGTGCAACTTCAATTTTGAATTTTGAATCTGAATCTCGAATCCCAAGCAAACAGATTTGCGAATTCGAATCCGAATCCAAAACTAGTTAACCTCCCACGGAACAAGTAGCATAAAGAAATGCCATAATTTCATGGTCCCGTGATTGTTTTCCATGTTTTTATCACGTTTTCGGCACTCTGTGAGATCTTCAGCCAATCAACAACACCTTCATCCATCCCAGCCTTCTCTGAACGCAAAGTATTTATCTCGCGCGGTAGGCCTATCTTATCTTTTGGCATTGTTCTACTTTTCAAGATAACATCGCGAGGAAACTTCTTGCTGTCATTTAAGAGCACATTAGTAGGCCTTAACACAACATTTATTGTATCCGCTGGCCTTTTCATAGACCCGCACTTATTATTACGTACGAGATCGGAGATGGGCATCTTTCTATGCAAGTGCATCGCTATGTGAAGGGAGACTTGACTGACGTAAACACGGCGCCCGCCTGTCTTCCGAGCCGGCAGCCGGCCGGCTAGGGCTCGCGTGAGTGAGAGAGACAGAGCGCGCTGCGCCGTAGAGCCTTGAGCATCGCCTGAAGGCAGCCTGCCAGCATCGTCCAAGAGAGAAGAGAGGAGAGCACACTTGTTTTTCGAATGCTATGTGCGAGAAAAACATTGCGTTTTGTTGAACAACAAGACGTGAACGAAAATTCTTCGTTTACCTAGGCGGCGGACATGCTATCACGTGATCGATTGCAAACTATTAAATCGACCTATCGATATATTTGCGAGTTTCTCGAGATCTTGGCGCCGGATTCGAATTTTCGAATACTTTGAATTTTTAACGATTTCGGATTCGACCAACGAATCGAATTCGAATACTAAAAGTTTGATTCGGATTCGATAATTTTGAAGCTTCGCACACCCCTAATATTTATGTGTCCAAACTATACCTATGCGTAGAGCCCCTTGAAATTCGTGACTGACGAAAAAAACAAAATATGTGCTAACCATTTAATTTCATAAAATGAGCATGAATTGATCAAATCTAAACCAGAAAATGCCAAAATTGAATCACCGCCAAACACCGAAATAGGTGTAAATTTCGTAATAACACCGAAATTCACAAAATTAATGTTTTTAACGACGAAAAGCACTTAAAATGTGAATTATTGTTAAATTACGCTGTAATTTTCAATATTTTATAAAGTATAGTTCAACCAAACAAAAGTTTTTATAAAATAAAGTTCAGAAAAAATTCTAAATTTACTTGTAGTAAATTACACCAGTCTGAACATAAGTACATTCAAACTTGTTTGTTTTGTGTCTAGAAATGATATGCGAGCCGTGAACGAATATTACATGCATATAAATTGGTAAATATAGATAAAACCGCTGAAATACAGCTTTAAACCATAAACACCGAAATTTTAAAATCTTAAAAACGAAATTCACTGCAAAATAAAACCACTTTCAAGGACCTCTACCTATGCGTATTGTTTATTAGGGGTACGTCAATATTCAACAGTGTTTGTGAGACTAATAATTATTAATTATGTATTAGAATTTGGAACATTGGATTTGAAATATTCAATTCAAACTAGTAAATCCAGTAATAATTGACACAGGCCTAATAGTTTTTGATTATTGTAAGCGTGTTATCATCAATAGTAGGCCCTAATGTATGAATTCCCACAATTTGCCATCGATTGAAATGCTTGTCGACAATCACTGACCATCTTTGACCACATCCAGTAGTAGTGTTGAATACACTGCTTCCCGATTCATCACCAAAGTTAAGCAACATTGGACGTGGTCAGTATTTGGGAACACCACATGCTGTTGGAAATGGAGTGAAAGCAGATAGCCAAAGTGTGCCCGATAGAAAACGATCCTTGCATTATCACCCCTAGCCGCTTGCAGAGAACAATGTGTGTAACAATTTCTGGTGTTAGTAAAAAGAAAATGAAGTGCCATTTTTAAAAATCGTTAAAATGTTATTATGTAGGCCCTAAAGTGCCTAGCCTATGTTAAGTTCCTATGTAGGAGCCCAATCTGTTTTGTTTTGTTATTTATTAGTTAGTGTCCACTGTCCATTGACTTTAGGACTGAATTGAAACTTCTTATGTTTTAATTATGTATCTGATTATAGGGCAATATTAAAATTAAAATAATTTAGGCCTGCTATTGTATTTGACATTATATACTAATATAATAATAATAATTAAACACCCGGTTCCAACATAAGTCAGGTCGGGGGGTGGTGTATCACCAGTTTTTCTCGGGCTGTGGACTTTCAGTGTTTGCTAGCCAGGCTCAACACCTCCTCATCTACTTCGATGTCTTCTATGACAGGCATTTCTACCAGTTCTCTCCATTTCTTTCTATCCTCCCAGATTCTTTCTTCATTAATTCTATCCCATGATTTCCCTCTTTCTTCAATTTTTCCATTTTATTTGGTCCCTCCATGTATCTCTTGGGCGTCCAACTTTTCTTACCCTCCCTATGCCTCCCCGGGTACCCGTCGATCTTACGGTCGGGTACCCGAAATTACGAAATTTTAAGATTGTTTTACGATTCCAAATAAAAAGTGAAGTTAAGTCAATTTTTTAATTTATATTGACAGGTCCATCACTTTTAACACACACGTTCTCATGTCGACGGTCTAGGGCGCCAGAGATGCTCGTTTCTAATGTCCAGCCGTTGAAAATGCACTTTCAGAAGGAACTGATATTAACAGAATGCATAAATATCTCAGCCACTGATTGGCCGATTACAAAGACTAGTGGTTGCGCGCACAGCGTGTTGGTGACATCTTTCACTCAAGCTCGATAGACGAAATTTGAGCGCGTATTAATGACGAATCACTTACTGCCGCCGCTGCACAATGATGAGTGAAAGCCTGACCGGCGTCGGCATCAATTGAGCGGAATTTGAGACGAAAAACAGTCAAACGAGTACCCGACGACTCATTTCATTAACCAGGCTATTATCAACGGACGGGTGCCCGGGTACCCGTTCACAGCCCTACTCTTAAGGCTGTTTTTTTATTGGCTCAGGCTGGGCTATCATTCAATTAAGGCCTAGGCCTAAATTAAAACTTTATATTTGGTCAAACAAAATTATAAATTTAATGACAAAAAAATTAATAATTTTATTGTATTTTTCTGTGTTTTGTATTTATGTTACCTACTATTCTTCAATAAACTCAACAGCCACCATCATTTTTCGAAGGGAAGCTGTTGGATCCTATCTAACACCAATATAATAATTATATTGAGTTGGCCTGTTATTATAGAAGTGATTATAGAAGTGAGAATGACAAGGTATCGCCAAATTTTCATATCAATCATTTCATTCATTATTTTTACGTACTAACTCACATTGATTGACCCGGCACCTCCACCATATCTAATTCTTTTAAACTTTTTTTCTTTGTCTTAATATCGAAAATATTCCCACATTGACCACTTGCATCTTGCGATGCTTGCATAATGCATATAGATAGCGCATGCTTCAACTGTGAATGATTGATGAGGCTGGCTTTGAAGTAACTGTAAGTGTGAGCATTGCTTTGCTGCCAATCACAAACTATACTTACGACAAAGGGATAGTAAATACACACAGCTTACACTCCACATCAAAGTTCTTAGCTCAATTTGCCATACTGCACATTTAAGTTATGTATTTCATACAGCAGTCAGTGTGCATGCATGCTCATTGAATTGGTAATATTTTATTATTTCTTATTTTTTTTTATTTTATCCATGGCAACCGCCATACAGCCTTGAAACTAATGTTATATGCTTCTCATATTTAAATGTTTTAAAGTGGTTTATTTTAACAGTAGTGAAGTAAACTGGTATTAAAGGGAAAGTTGAGGTTTGTGTGAACGGTAATTTTTTGAAACAAAATCGCCTAAGTTT